>OY757904.1:7751859-7824359 GCA_963585895.1 Sepioteuthis lessoniana | reverse complement strand
AACAGACATGCACATTTAAAGAGAGAGACGACACAAAAAGCTACCACTAACAGACAACCATCGGTATTAGTAAACATCTATTATTTATATTATTGTCAGTAATTTATAATAATTAATAATATTTATTTTTTATAAAAAGATATTTTTAGTTATATAAAATAAATGTCTAAAACAAGTATATGTCTAACCGCGTTAAAATAAAAACATTATAGCATGATGAAAAAAGAAAAATATTACTGAATTATTTTTTATATGATTAACATAATAAACAATGAATCAACTCAGAGAATTGAAATAGCGATACAACTTATTGACCCCAAAGAAATTTACTGTCCCTTTTTGAAGCTTCTTTGACAACCGAGATGCGTGCCTGCTGTTGCTGCTGCTGTCTATTTTTCTATCTCATCGTCATCGTGAACGGTAAGCGACAAATGGACAAAACTATCATCTACACCAGCTTCGACAATAATGGTTGGTGCCGCCACTACCTTGAGCAGCATGCAGTCAGAGGGATGACGCGGGAAAAAGAGAAATAATGTTTTTGTTTTGTTTTTGTCAAGTCCAATTATCTATGAAGTATATTTCAGATTTTGCAAGGTCATAAATCAGCTCTTTAGTGATATCTTGTGGAGAAGACCAGAAACCAAAAAGAAATTGGAAATTCAAACGACATTCATCAGATTAGAACCATGAGGTTTTCTTGCATTGGTAAAAAATCTAATAATTTGATGGAAAGGAGATAAAAAATATATATATTGTTTTGTCAAAACGTATTTAGTACAATGGGTAAAAGATGGAATTTTTTTGATTTTTTGTGCTTAAACACACAAAAAGAGAAAAAAGACCCTCTCGTAAGCATAAGAAAACTAGCTAACCTACCGACCAAAAGTTGGATTCGTCTTAAACCGATTTAGATTTGATATTACCTATTCATTACCAAAACGTCTTAATATATATATATATATATATATATATATATATATATATATATATATATATATATATATATATATATATATATATGTGTGTGTGTGTGTGTGTGTGTGTGTGTGTGTGTGTGTGTGTGTGTGTGTGTGTGTGTGTGTGTGTGTAACCATAACCTTCAGAAAAAAACAATACACCATAGAGAGATTTATCTGACCAATAGATATTGATTGCTCTCGGAGAATAAAGCAACTTCCAGTCCAATTTACAACTGAATGATGATCTTGTAGGATACACAGTCGTAGTGAACATCATTTTAATCATCCAGATTCTTGCTATAACAAGTATAACTATTAAATGATTATTAGAATTGTTTACTCCTTATTTAATAGAAGTATCAATATCGTCATAAACCGCTGCTACTACAGGAACCCAACGCATTCATGGGCCGTCTAGTTTATAATTTCAATATTATGTCACTCTAAAGCTGTTTCCACACTTTGAATTTCCATTCCCAAGATTAAATGCATTTCTAAAGAATGACATCATTACCAATTCAGTCATGACAAACACCTTACTTCATACGTAATAAAGTGCTTTCCAAGATATATGGCAATATCTACTGACTTCGAAACATTTTCTCAATGTCCAAAATAATATTCTTTCACACATAATCAGACACAAATTGGTTAAGAAACAGCATTTTACCATATTTTAGTTGTTGTACTTGTCTACTTCACTTGTTTGTTTCTTTTTGTTTTTGTTTTTTGCTTTAATTTGTTGGGGGGGTCAGGAAAAACCTAGCGTTAATTTCTACAGAAACGCATGTACATTGTAATAAACTTCATTTAATGTAAATCCATTCAAACAAAATCGAATCATTAGCTTTATGTCAGTGACAGCAGTTCTGCATTTAAAAAGAATACATATGGATGGATAATTGAATGTGCGATGACCAAATCGATTTGCTTGTTTTGTTTGTTTGCTTGTTTGTTTTCTTGTTTTCTATTGTTGTTGCTTTTTTTTTGGGGGGGGTTACTTATTCATCTTTCTATGATTGCATATGTCAAAGTATTGATCATGCTAAACCCATGACTACTTACACGCCTTTCATTGATTTTGAATCTGGTGTCTCGCTTTTTCATACACGCAAAGACTTAAATACCTGTCTCTGTCACCAGGAACAAAACATACCTACAATATATAGATCACTTGTTTGAATCACTCATAAAATTGTTCCCCCTATTCTTACAGATGTTAATGATATCAACAAAGGCTATCAGCAGAATAAAATAATGATATCGATATAGATTCTAGATACAAATGTCCCGATTCGAGTTAATGAAATAGCATAATTTTTAATATACAAAGTATCTGATTAGTTTATTTTTATCCGTGATAAATTGAGACAGCGAAAGAATTCAGCAGCCATGCTTAAATGACAATGATATATGATGTCTTGTGTATTTTTTGCTGAGTCACCTCTTACTGACAATATGTCACATTCGTGTAGACACTTTCATTGGAATAAATATCAGCAGGTAAAATCAACTCATTCGTTTTTTTCAATGAATGTCTAAAATTAATATTGAGTCTAAGGGAAGTGATATTAAATATATTTATCATTCTAAAAAAAATAAATTTGACGACGTTATAATTTAGCTATTTTTCCAATTACCCACTTAAATTGCACCTTAAGAGACTATTAAGTATGATGTCGAACCACATTCTATCTATCAAATTACATATAAATATACATATATATATATATATATATATATATATATATATATATATATATATATATATATATATATATATATATATATTGGTTTAGTACAAGTACGAGTACTTTCGACCATCTTTGGTCATTGTTGAGGATGTGAGTACCCCTAAAAAAATCTTGAACTCTAAAACACGGAAGTACACACACGTCCTCAAAAATAATCAAAAGTATCCGTACTTCGACCGCAACGATGGATTCTTTGGACAGATTTTAAATTGCCTTCAAGTATAATTGTGATATATTGCTAGCTAAAAAGAAAAACAAAAAAATTAAACATTAAATTCTTGTCTTTTATTTTCTATAAAATATGCACACACCAAAAACACATACATACATACATACATATATACATGACCCCAAAGATGGTGCGAGGAATTGATGTCGATCAAAAATTAACGGTTAATTGCAACAATGGTTTTCCTCTTTTCCCTTAAAATCATAAAGCTTGTCTATTTTTTATAAAGAGTATTTAATTATAAGACTCGGTATAAAAACATGATTTGTAATTGATTATGGGAAATGTAGAAAAAGTTTAGTTACTAAAAAATGTTAAAATCGAAAAATGTAAGTGTTAAAAAGTTTTAAAAGGTTCTAAAAGATTAGAACAGATGTTCTAATGTAAGTGTTAAAAAGTTTTAAAAGGTTCTAAAAGATTAGAACAGATGTTTCAATTAAATGTCACCTGTGGGTAATGAGTTCACCTCATCTAAAAGTTATATAAGCTTATAAATGGGTCATTTAAACGGCTTGGTATAAAGCACTTTGACTGCTGAGAAATTTTTGGTGACGAGAGTGAAATCCTGATATAAGGATAAATATTCAAATGTTCTGAGATTTATGCTCACGTAGTCCCTTTCAAAAAATTTCAATAAACGCAGAAAAAAGAAGCAGTAGCGACCCCTACCGAAAGACGGCTGAACATTGCTATTCCCCGACAAGACCAACCTAAATTATTCTTCTCGCTCCAATACTTGAGTAGATTTATCTTATACACGACCGACCACCAAACTTTTCAGGAAAACTAGCACCATAGAAATAACCAATTGATTAACTGATTGATTTTAGCGGCATGTCTTGGGTTATTTTATGTTTACTGGTTATAGGAATTATGTTCATTGTAAATTAATATTCACGATTTTTATATTGTAATCACTTAAGAGTTTTTTGACACGGCCCAATTAAATACGATTCATTTTTAGATATTTATTTGACTCATTGATGGGACCCTAACAAGTCCTACCTCTCCGGGTTAGAATGGACCTAGAAGTAATAGCAATGAAGGTGTACTTTACATTTCTCTAGTCTCCAGAACTTGAACCTGACAATCAGATGCGAATGAAAATCATACCTAAAGCAACAGTTAATGCATATCCATCTGTGGGGGATAAAGTCAGCGTATTATAAGCCCTACTACCAGAGCAAAACAGGGGAATGATTCAACACTAATAACTTAAACTTTCAACCGAGAGTTCGTTTCACTCTTGGGAGTTACCTATACCTCCGGACCAGTGCAACGAGGCGAGCTTTCGACTAATTTAGTCAACATACATTCTGCGCATCTGTCAACACAACGTGGGCGTGAAAGTCGTTTGTGAAATGAGACCTGCCAACAACTCCTATACGATCACAATATCTAACTGCAAATACATAAATAAAAGAAAGGACTACAATTAATATTTAATAGTGGTCTCCCCTTTGAGAAAGATATGAATGTAAATGCACAGTCGCCTGTCTGTCCCTTATCACTCTCTCTCTCTCTCTCTCTCTCTCTCTCTCTCTCTGACACACACACAGACGCCCAAGCACATATATATATAAAGTTGAAAATTAAATGAGACTATTCCATACAATTTCGACAGCAAAAAAAAAAAAATCGCTAAGATGTGACATCTTTTCAAAGTAAGAAAAGTTAGCGACCGTATTTGAGGGCCACACAAAGGCTTACCTTTCCATAGTTACTACACTGCAGTGTAGGGGAAGGCGCTTCTCCTTTCCCTGGATTGCTCAACTTTACCTTTGATTTGTACCTTATAATACTGAGTGTAAAGCAAGAAATCATCAAGTACCTATTTTTTGAGTCTTTCGTATGACTCGATTGAAAACCGGTCTTCCGGGCCATTGGCAAACACTTTACCCATTTGGCCGATGGAACCGTGGTGGCGTAATGGCTAAGGTGCTTGACTGCTGCATCATAATGTGGCAGTTCGAACTCTATTCATGCTATTGCGTTCACTTTCGGACTAATGCCCCTTGGCAAAGGCATGAACCCCCTTTATCCCCCTTCGGGTTAAATAGTACCACTACTCGGGCCATTGGTCGAATGAGTAGAGTGTTCGCCAATGGTCCGGGAGACCGGGGTTCAATCCCAGGTCGAGTCATACCAAAGACTCAAAAATGGTACTTGATGCTGCTTTGCTTAACGCTCAGCATTATAAGTTACAGATCAAGGGTAAACTTTACTTTATTTACTGTCCTTCTACCAGGATGGCTTTTGCATTAAATAAAAAACGAAGGCTTATATGCCATTAAACAAAGAAATTAAACACACACACACACATATATATATGTGTGTGTGTGTGTGTGTGTTTAATTTCTTGCTATATATATTGCAAGTTTTATATCTATCCATTTTTGTAGAAAATATTCCTGAAGTATTGTCTGATTAAATGATAGAGCTTACGAGTTTTCAAATAATAATACAGTCCACTAGATATAAAAAAGTATTTTGGGAAGTATATTTATTATATATGTGCAAATCGAACGCTCTTGATAGTTTCTACTAAAATTTGTTTACCCTTTCTCTTTGGTTGAGTTTCTCATCTGATATTAGGAGGTAAAATCTTTGATCATGAACAATGAATGAAGCAGGGATTTTTTATCAAAATAGTTTCCTTGTCACTCAACACTCATTCGTCCAACAAATTTTCCAGCGCTCGAATCATCCCTTAAACTCTCAATTATGATGGGCCGACATATTTATTTTAATGTATTCCATATCCTCAAATCTTACTGCGAAGATTAATTTTCAGTTTAGTAAATTAAAAAAAAAAAGGTGCACAGAATATAGAGAGTATGGAGGGGATTGCACTTACACAACCCTGTGTTTCATGAAAAATTGTTCGTTTAAAGAATGTCGTGACTGGCTTCATAATTTTTAAAACTTGGCATGAACACGTTTAGACATAATCTCTTTATTTTATAAGTTACTCAGCACATTTTCATTCAAATTTGAAATATCAAGTTCAATCTCGATACTTTTCTATAACAACTCGTATACTTAGTTTTATTTCTCACACATTGTGTCTAATGGTGATGACATATTTATAGTATTTCTGATGCTTAATTCTCTCTCTCTCTCTCTCTCTCTCTCTCTCTCTCTCTCTCTCAAACACACACACAAACACACACACACACACACACACACACACATATATATATATATATATATATATATATATATATATATATATACTTTGTTTTAATCCTCTGAACATTTTCCTATTGCATATCTTTGATCCTCTTTTCATTGCCAAATTCTCTCTCCCTCTCTCGCTCCCTCTCTCCCCCTCCCTCTCTCCCCCTCCCTCGCTCCCTCTCTCTCCTTCTCTCCCTCTTTCTCTCTCTCACACGCACATATACATACACACACACACACATACACACACATATATATATATGTGTGTGTGTGTGTGTGTGTACTTTTTTTTTAATCCGCAAAACATTTCACTATTACACTGATCTCTCCATTTATACATATCTTTGATTCCTTTTTCATTACATAATTCTCTCCCTCCCTCTCTCGCCCCTCTCTCGCCCCCCCCCCTCTCTCTCTCTCTCTCTCTCTCTCTCTCTCTCTTCCACACACACACACACACACACACACACACACATATATGTATATGTATATATATATATGTATACTTTCTTTTAATCCGCAAACATTTCCCAATTGCACTGATCACTCCATATGTACATATCTTTTATTCCCTTTTCATTACGTTTAAATATAATTTAGTAAACATTCTTTACCAATTTTCTATCTTACTTCCCCAATATTTCCGTTTCCCATTTGTTAATTTGCCACCACTAAATCTGACTAATAGATAGATAGATAGATAGATAGATAGATAGATAGATGTTATGAAAGAAAAAATAGACACACACGTTAGTTGAAAAAATATTATAATGAGTTTGTTAATCCTAACCTGTTTCGGCCTTCCTCCATCATCAAATGATATTTATTTCATGATTGATTACATTACAAAGTGTGGATATATAAATATCATAGGATTGGCTCAACTCGTGGAAGAAAATTTAAATCTAAACGATTAAGACATACAAATTGTGTTTATAAATAGGTTTGGTCTGGTTTAATTTCTTTGTTTAATGGCATATCGACCTTTCATGGGTGCCAAAGCCATACTTGTAAATGAACAGTAGTCGTACTATTTAACACATAGAGGGGGGTGTATAAAAGGTTTCATAGATTTTTCAAGGGCATTAGTGCAAAAGTAAACGTACTAGTGTGACTGGAGTTTGAACTCACTTAGTAAGCTGTCGCATTCAAGCACGCCACAGGGACTCCCCTGGTTATAAGTAGTTTTCAATGTCTTTTTTGATGGGAGGGTTTCTTAAAGATGTTGACGAGCAAGAAATCATTCTAAAAAAGGAAGGAATTTTTAAACATTTTTAAACATAAGTATTTCAGGGTTAGAATGTATTTTTTAATGGCTTTGTTTGTTGTTTACTTCGTGTGAGGTGGGAAACTTCAAGAGTTAATGTACATTCATCTTCACATGTTTCTAGAAATGATGTGGTGTTTCATAATTCTTTTTAGATATTCTTGTGATTGTTACTTTAGTGTCTTTGTTAAAGTCATGGTCTGTTAGGCGTAAACGTTGTTCTACTAGAAGTTAGTTATAGTTCAGTAATTCAATACATAAATATACATATACATATACACAAATAAATATATATATATATATATATGTATATCATCATCATCATCATCATGTCGCGCCGCCAGCGCGGATATCCCTGACCCTCTCTCGCCATTTCTCCCTATCATTCATCGCCTCCGGCAGGTCTTCAAGGTTACATCCTGTGTCCTCACATAGTTGCTGTATGTAAGTTCGTGCTGGTCGTCCTACTTTTGCACATCCATATGTGGGGGTCCACAGGAGTACCACGCTTATGAGCTCGTTCTTGCTTCTCCAGCTGTGCCCCACGTGTCTGGTTCGTCAAACTTGTATAGTTTTCGTGATGGGGGGCAAGTGTCCGTATAGTTGAAGTCTCGTGGGGTGTTGTCGCCAGGACTTGTTTAATACTGCTCTCAACATTCTTGTGTAATTTCCGTCTAGTTTCCTCTCCAGCTGCTTCGTTAGCGTCCATGTGGTGCATCCATATAGCAGTATCGACACAACCGCTGCCTGGAAGAAACTGCGTTTCATTTTATCAGTTAGGTCCGACTTCCATATGATCGAGAGCCTATCGATAGCTGTCCATGCCTTCGTCAGTCGTGTGTCGATGTCTTTTTCGGTTGATGAGACGCTTCTTCCTAGGTAGGTGAATTTGTCTACTAGTTTCAGAGAGGCTCCGCCTAGTGTGGCAATGTTGCCCGTTTGGTTGTAACACATATATTCAGTTTTGTTTGCATTGACATGGAGGCCAATGCCAGCTGCGGCTCGTTCCAGACTATATATACATATATATATTATAACAGTGTTGGTTGTCACTAAATCACTTTGTGTCGAACCAAGTGCAATATAATATGGAGAGTGATCAATATCTAGGATAGAGCTATAATTATTATCATTATATATATATATATATATATATATATATATATATATATATATATATATATATATGAAGTAAGAGAAAAGAAAAGGCTTAATCTAACTGTCATATAATATTGCAATTGACTCTCTTCTTTCTCGATAAAATTTCGCTTGATTAGGAAAGTGCTATTTATGTTTAAAGTGAAACGCGACAAAAATACCCCGAGAACATTAAACACAAGTTTCATAAACGCAGAACTGTTAAAGTTATTCAATCTATTGTTTATACAACTGGCAATTGATGGCAATGATTTAACAAGTCTGCTTCATTCGTAACTAGACAGAAGAATTGTTTTAAATTTTGGCCAATCTTTCAAGTACTTCCTGTCATCCATTACGAGATAATTCCCAGAACAAAAATGTCACTAGAAATGGTTTTTCTTGTCCTATTGATGAGAGGAATAGTTATTCAATAATCTATAAAAGTTTAAACTTAAATATTGATATCTAAGGAATTTGATTGTATGCTGATTTTTAGTTCCATCTTTTTCTTCTTAAATCCCAACACTAATTTATATATCAATAATTTATAATTATAATTTTGCAAATGGTGGAATAGGTATCATTAAGCAGTAAAACTAAATTATTTTTTATTTCATATTATGTTGGTATCATGCCATTAACATCATGATCGCGATTTCATTTTTGAGTTTTCTATTCAAGTTTTCAGTTATGTATTTTTTACAACTATTTCTTCATTTATGTGTACAATTACTATTTGATAGTTGAAAAAATTAGCTTCTGCTGTTAGACTATTGAAATTCTACTATTAGACTATTCTACAAATAGACTGTTAAAAAATTGATTGTCTAGAAAAAAAAAACTGTTCTTCACAAAACTAATCGAGTTTTGTCTTATCTGCAAAAGGCATTGTTGAAAAAAAGGAACAAAAGCAAACTTCAGAGAGATTTTTATTTTCTGCTAAAAAAAATTCTTATGGATTATTTGGTTGACCTTGACTCATGGGTAAGAAAAATGTATGTTTTTACGGAAACACCTGTACAGATGCAAATTAGATAATTTTGATTATTTATCTAATCTAATTATTTGTTAATTAATAAGTTTTCTTCATGCAGGTGCAAAATTAGGTCATGAATCCATAACAATATACTTTAGTCTTATTGTTGATTTGGAAAGGTTTCCTCAAATATTAAAAGGAATAAATTCACACTCAAACATTTTGGTTTGAGTCAATTTAATTGGTTAAAAATTTAAGGGGGTGTCACTCCTCAAAAAAGCGTTTGTAATTCTTGCTTTGAAATAATTTCTCTTGATAACTGACTTGATAGTGTACTAACATTTACAAGCAAATCATTTGCAATAAGTAACAATGATATAATCATGAGGATAATAATGGAAAAATTTCAAAGATAATTCTTTAATGTTTTGTGTGGAATTGATTCGGTCCATTTCTCTTTCATGGTACAATTCTAAATTCAACAGTTCATTTCTTTGTAAGATCAATGCTTGCTGATTAGTCTCATACGAAATATGCTGAAAAGTTCTCAGATCAACCAAAAATAGAATGTCCTAGAACCTTGAAACTCACAAACAACTTCACACATTCATACCGTACTCCAACGCACTTGGCACATGGTTTCTTCTTAAGTTTCTTTAACTCTTCAAAAGTTCGTTACTTTAAGTTTCATTTAGATGTTAGGTTTTAAACGTGCTCTACTGGAGTAGCGTCGGTGACTTTGATGCAATTTTCTTATTTGTATATGGTCACATCCATGATAGTATCTTGGTCAGCCAATGAACTTTTCAACCGATCCTCGTACATCCCTTATCGATGAAAATTGAACAATAGATAGTCACATAAATGCCTGTCCTTATATATCAGCAGTAGATATTTTTTTATAAACACGAACACTTTTACAGCCATTTTTATAACAAAATAAAGACAACAACCCCCCCCCCAAAAAAAAAATCCTGATTGCTTTTTTGTGCGCATTTTGTTACTGGACTTAATTCAATTAGTAGCCTTAATTAAGGAGATTGTTCAGCATTGGTGATCTTTATTGACAATTATTCTGCAAGGAGTGTTGGAAAATTTTCTCAACGAAAAAATATCTTTATTGAATTATTTTGAAGAGTTAAAGAAACTTAAGAAGGAACCATGTGCCAAGTGCTTATATCATTATTACTTATTGCAAATGATTTGCTTGTAAATGTTAATCAAGTGCTTATATAATCATTGGTTCGTTTAAGACTGTTATAGAGGAGGAATGAAATAAAATATCTGAAGAACTTATTTTGAAGGAATGCAAATCGTTTCGAAGGCGTGTTGATACAACAATTTAAAAAATCGTGGCCATATTGAGTAAATTTACTGTTTTGGAACAATCTTCTTATTTTGTCTTTTATTTTTTTAGATAAAAATTAATCTTGTTTTATAATAGAGTCGTTTATTATTATACTAGAATATTCCTAATTTTGCTTCCACATCCTGCATGTATATATATATATATATAATTTCCAGTTTTTTATTAAGCAAGTTTGGCACATAAACAAGCCTTTATTTAATATTTCAGTAATTTTCTCTTGTTCTTCAACAATAATACAGTGATTGATACATGTGCATTGTACAATTTGCTCATACCTATATTCGAAATACATTTCAAACACCATTGGGAATTTTCAAAAGCAAAAACTCTATTGTGTTTTTTATTTTGGCTTTTTATGCGTCATAAATGTTAATTTATATTTTTCACGAGTTAAAACATGTAAATAATTTGAGTCCGTATTGTTTATTAATCAATGAATAAATTTCACGTGTAAGTTCATAGGCCGAAATACCTAATGCAGGTTTTTTGTTTATATAGCCTTATCTTTAAGTATTTTCAAATATTTTTTATAAAAACATTACATCTCTATTTGTGACCTTGAAAACGACCAGCAATGGTTGAAAGGTCTTTGTGAGATACGTAAAAAAATGCATTCAAACACTTTCTTTGTAAAAAAATATAAATGTATCTATTTAAGAATGAATGAATGAAATGTAGTTCATTCATTCTTTCTTAAATAGATACATTTATATTTCTCTCGCTCTCTCTCTCTCTCTCTCTCTATATATATATATATATATATGTAAGATAGCCGACCTTAGGAATATGAATAGGGTTACAAAGCTGCCTTCTGTCTGTTAATTTCTATTGGGCTTAGGATAAGGACAAGGAGGATTGCCTGGCCCTAAGACAACATTCCCATTCTCAAGGAAATGAAAAACAATCCATAATAGTAAAGCCTGGTATTTTTCATTATTTATAATATTTACCTTCCACACTTAATTAGCTCTGAAATGCTCTTTGGCTGGAAAGTGCCCCTACATTTGGCTGGAAAGTGCCTCTATATTTGGCTGGAAAGTGCCTCTACATTTGGCTGGAAAGTGCCTCTACATTTGGCTGGAAAGCCCTCTACATTTGGCTGGAAAGTGCCTCTACATTTGGCTGGAAAGTGCCTCTACATTTGGCTGGAAAGTGCCTCTATATTTGGCTGGAAAGTGCCTCTACATTTGGCTGGAAAGCCCTCTACATTTGACTATCGAAATCAAATAATCAGAATGATATTTTTTACCAGATCTTCCGGAACAATTTTCAAGAACATCGTTGATAAGGTCAAATCTGCTTTCGTCGCAGAAGATCGCTTGTTAAGACCAATATTTTCTGTAAAAATGCGAACAAAAAGAGGCTACTTCTTGAAATTTTAGGAACACAGGAGTTTTTGGTACACATTGTTCAGATACACAAATATTTTTAATAGTTTTAAATTCCCGGGAGAATTGAAAAATATGTCTGAGGAAAACTAATTCTAAGAATCAGGAAAATTCCTGTTTCTTAAAATTAGTTTTCTTTTGATATCTTTTGTTCTTGGTATAATAGGTTTGGGTCTCCCCGTAACGTACTTGTTAGATGATGTTCTCAGCCTTACAAATATTTGAACAGTTCTCTTCAAAGAAGACAAAGGAAGAGATTTTTTTTTCGGTTCACAGAATATCTAGAATGACTATTTAGGTTTTTCCAGCATGGCAAAGGTCTTCAGTACAACTTCTATACATGTGGAATGTAGCACTTCTTTGAAAACAAAGTATTATCTTTATTAATTACGCAACCTTGCTCATTGATGTATATCCTTGTCTAAATAATATCATTTTATGAAATGAGTTGATCCGCTTGGCACGTCTTCATTTAGATTTTAAATTAAGATTCAATCTTGAAACTTTTTGATGACGCCTATATATATATATATATATATATATATATATATATATATATATATATATATATATATATATAACCTGTTAAACCCAGCTTAAAAATTTGAGCTTATATCACATCCTGCTCATGTGAAGGAATTATATATATATATATATATATATATATATATATATATATATATATATATATATATATATATATAATGCTTCATAAAACAAAGTTGAAACTGAAGCTTTAAATATTTTCTTTTCGGAATTTACAATTTTAATGAAGACGTGTCCTCAGATGATCTACAAATTTAATCAAGTGATGGTATCAAAACAAGTCAGAGCTTATATTTTTAAAAAAAAGAAAAAAATTGGACTTTCTTCATATCTTTGATAATATTTTTAAGTGAAACTCAGAATTGTGTAAGTTCACTACCGTCTATATTCTCAAACCCAGCTTAATGGTATTTTTTTTTCTTTTCTAACCATAAAATTCATCTCAATGGTAAGATTTGATGACATAGGAACATTAAAAAAATTCGACAATACTTCTTCCCAAAATCTTTCTTAAAACATGTGTTTCGAATGTGCTTCTATCAAAAGAGAACTCACTAGAATAAGTGTGCAGATTGGCAAATGTACAAATTTGAAGTAAGAAATCTTTTATTTATTGTTCATTTCTGTCTCGGCTAATTTGACTTCAGTCTCAATACTTTATCGAGGCACCTCGTAAGTAAATATTGCGTATGTATTTATCCAAGACTTCCACCACGGACATGATGTAACACAATACCAATTTTTAAGTAAAGTAAAGCTGCTTTGAATTCAGTTTTCCTTCTCCTTGACTGGTAGCCTAACTAAGGCTAAATAATACAGTAAATATTATGTGAGACATTCTTGAATTCTCAAACCAGAAGAATATCATTCTCCATTTTAATCACACTGATTCAAATGAACAAACAGATATTAAGTAAAATATCTTATTTACATAACCCAGGAAATATTGACACCACAAATTTGAAGGATCGAATACGGTTTTGCTACTTACAATTATGTATAAGTTTTATAACAATAAATACTTTCTAAAATCCAGCTGCAACGAAATAATCTGATTGAGTATTTCCGAAGAAACAGATATTTGTATTTTTTCAAGAGATCACCATCATCATCACCAACAGCAATATAATCAGATTTAACGTGCAGTTTAGTAATATTACTGTCATAGTTGTATTCTTACGACTTAGCTTAAGTTTTGGTCTCATATTATCAACCACAGAAATATTCACGTCCAAAGGCAATTAACATTAATAACACTTGAATTCTGCATCTTCTCTTGAATCTTTTTTTCATTACACGAACGTAATACATTAAAAATTAGAACGAATCTTTGAAGCTGGTAATACGATAGATAGATAGATAGATAGATAGATAATGATAATAATAATAATAATAATAATAATAATAATAATAATAATATATATATATATATATATATATATATATATATATATATATATATATATATTATCATTATATAATAGCTCTATCCTAGATATTGAACACTCTCCATATTATATTGCACTTGGTTCGACACAAACCCACAAAGTGATTTAGTGACAACCAACACTGTTATAATATATATATATATATATATATATATATATATATATATATATATATATATATATATATATATATATATATTAAACATAAAAAGTGGTAAAAGTGGTATATAAAGGAATAACTGATTAAATAAGAATTCTTTATAATCTCATAAAGAATCTTATCTAATTTCAGTCAAATAAAAAGAATCAGATTTAATGACTTTATTGCTTCTGGAATTGTCACATGAAGTTGTCAAATTGTAGCCAAAATTAAAATGCTTTGACATTTTTCACAAAAAAGGGTTTTTGCTTGATTGATTTTAACGATATGTCAACCTGTCTGGGATTATTTTATGCCTTTTGTACGTTTATATTTAGATTTTTTTCTGTTGTTTCTTGTTTTTTGCACATAGTTATATTATATAAAGTACTCCTATTAAATTTTTAGATATCTATTTGTTCAATTAGTTGTATCCTAACAAGTACTGCTACTCCAGGTCAGAGTGGAGCCGAGATTAAAGGCAATAAAGGGATACTCCACACACACCGGATCTTTAGAACTTGAGCCTCATCACTGTGTTCAGTTTAATTCATACCCAGGACACCCCTTTCGGAGGTTTACTCTTCTGTAGTGGATACAGTCAGCGTATTGTTACCCCCTCCAAAAGGGTGCTCAAATTGTCTCCTTGTGGCAAGAGTAGAAAGAGTTTGACGTTTTTCACAAAATGAAACCTTTTTCAAAAACAAAATGTATGTAATATCGAATCTTTTTCTAATATTAAGAATTTTTATCGAGATTCTTTGTCAAATTTTACTGATATATCCCGACAAACCCCTTTTTTCGCAAGCTCTAATTTTTTAGAAATTTTTTGTGAATCCGTTCGGTTCATCAGAATCCTGGTTTGTACCCACTATTCTATACGAAAAAAACGTAAACTACCCACCCAAAAAAAGAGAATTCTTTGCTGTTTCTGTTTGCCATTATTCTTGCTATATTTAGCTGTGCAGTGGTTATCGTGATTTCCATAACGTCTGGAGAGTTGTTCTTTTATTCAAACGAACTTTAAGACTGTTTTCAATGCTCCAACAATTAAAGTGGTAACACCTACTTTAACTTTTCATATTTTAGTTGATTTTATAATTTTTTAACAAGTACGTTTACGTCAGACATTAAGTTATTTCCTGTGTATAGAAGAAAATCTATTCTACATATTTGCTGAACAGAAAGTAGAATTATTTGTTACATTATTATTGATGCTGACGTTAGTGTCACCACTGTAACAATCGGAACATTCGCAGTAGTCAAAGAACTGCTATCCAGACATTGGAAACGTGAATTCGTATCGCCATGATTCATTCGAATTTTAATGGAGATACGAATTTACTGCCATAGCTTCTAACATAGTAGTACCTTACTTTTTCCGTATGTCAGCATATGTTTAGTTGGTAACATTTGAACAATTTAAGGAAATATCCTAAACATAGAAGTAATAACGTTTCGATTTTCCTTTGAACAGAAACTGAGTCTGAGAAACTTGAATATTGATAAACATTATGAATCAAATGAAAGATGACAGCTCTCTCTCTCTCTCTCTCTCTCTCTCTCTCTCTTTCTCCTGTCTATGGAAAATAACTTCATAATTATGAATAATGTTTTTTTTTTTAATTAAAGTAATAACAAAGAAAAAACTTGAGATGTTGACATTTCTCATTTGACCATCTATTTAAATGTCTCTTAATTCCTTTTTTTTTTTCATTTATTTAATTATCTACTTATTTCTACACCCGTGCGGATGTGATCATCTATCTATCTATCTATCTATCTATCAATGCATTCATTATAATTCTATTTGATTATTTGTTTATGAGTTCGATTTTGAGTTTTGTTGCTGATTTTCAAACACTGAGCACAGAACTCCAACCTTAGCAGAACGCACTCCATGTTTTCCTGCGAGAAAGGTGATGCAGTTTGGACATATGGTTTGAGTGTCATGTCAATTCTTCTGTATGGATGCACCACATGGACGCTAACAAAACGTATGGAGAAAAAGCAAGACAGGAATTGCACAAGTATGATTCGAGCTATATTGAACAAATCCTGGAAGCAACATCCTACAAAACAGCATTTGTACGGTCTACTACCTCCCATTTCTAATTCCATCCAAATAAGACAAACAAGACATGCGGAACACTGTTGGAGAAGTAAAGACGAACTCATAAGTGACGTTCTCCTATGGACCCCTTCACATGGATGTGCAATTGATAGCCGTCCACCTAGAACTTATCTACACGGACACAAGATGTAGTCTATAAGACCTGCCGGAAGCAATGAATGATGGAGATGAATGGCGAGAGAGAGAGAGAGTCAGGGTAATCCGTGCTTATAGCACGACATGATGTTGATGATTTGTTTACATGTATATGATATATAAGTGATATTTCAACATTTATATATACTTAATTTGAAGGTGTCTGTGGTGATGGGGATGTATGTGAAGTAATGGATAACAGCGTGGAAAATGAAAATAGGCTATTTGTGCTTACTTAACTCTAATTTTCTTGGGCAAAGCATGACTCCATTTGTCACCCTACCATCTATAAGTAAAATAGCAGGACTGATTGGGCTCTCTAGCATTAGGAGTTGGCAACCTATCAAGCAGAACGATAACACTGAATTCAAACTTTGAACAAAACAACAGGAAACGACTCTACTCTATCTCCCCACCCCACCCCGCAAAAAGTCATAGTAATTCAGAATTGACAGTGAAAAGTAATGAACGTTCAAGTCCTGAAAAAATCATCGACATTTCTATACTTATTTATATAATAATTCGTACATAAAAGTTCAATTGAAAGTCAAAAGCAGTTTTATACTTTATTTGGGTTTTTTCCTAATATTTATGCACTAAATCAAACTCATTTGTTTTTGCCAGTTTTGACATGAATGTTCATAATTAGTATTTTATGTCTGCGCCTCCGAAAAAAAAAACATAAAAAAGATATAATTCTAATGACCGAGATACACAGAAACAGATGGCCTAATCTTTCTCTCAGACTCCTTCATTTTTTTTTTGTATGTACAAACGGCTCCATAAGTAGTATGCATTGATTCCTCATTTCTTTGTGAATATATAGGTTTGTTGTCAGTATTAATTATCATTAGTTTTACCAGTATTGATTAAATATTTCTGATAGAGAATCGCTTATATCTGCATATTTACTAGCATTGATAATTTGAATTATTATACTATGTGCATATCCTATTTGTATTTTTCATGGCAAAATGGCCCGGGGGTTTCTCACGAAAAAAATATTCCAAGATTTGAATATATGAGTTAAGAAATCTTAGTAAGGTATTTTATCACCTAACTCGAGAATGACTGACTGAATCATGAAAGTATAAGCACAGTAAACGTGTATTAGAAAAAAAAACCTACAGTCAGGAAGTAAACATCAAAATTCCAATGGACAGATGGCCAAGATAATCCGCTTTGGAAAACTTTTTTATATTATCATGCGTCATTGGGCAACATCCGTCCAAAATATGGACCGGATTACTTATGGGCTTGTGTCTTATCACAAGCTTTTCTATTCTGATATTTTCATAGACTAGAATTGGCATTCATTGAAACAATAACTTTCTTACGAAATGATATCCTAAATTTAGTCTCTTAGTATAATTCACCGAACATTATTTTCCATCTGTCATAACTCAAAGACAGCAAATTCTCTCTATGTTCCAGAACATGTTTTTAGCGTCTAAACGTTTGGAAACGGAATTTTTACATTTATTAATTCTAAAATTTAAATTTTGAATGAAGCTGCTGTAACGCGTGGAATATAAGTCGACCTTTTAAACCTGAAAAAAATTTCATCAAAACTAGAGGTCGACTTATACGGCAGGGCTAAAATCCAAATCTTTACCACGGAGTGGGTATAAATTTGAATTCTAGTCCTTAGTTTTTTAGGTTTAAAAGATCGACATTCGCTAATTAACTGATACAATAAAATGGTAAAGTATAGACGTGTAGACATCTATCTAGACTGCTGATTAGACATCTAGACGAGTCAGTGCCTGTTCATGATGATCAGCAGGTTCGACTCTTTTGCTGGTGCAGCATTCTCAATAAACCCTAATCCTTGCTCCAGCGACTTTTTCTTGTTTTCTTAACTGAAAATTCATCTCAAGCGAATCTGTGTTGAATGCCAATAAGACTACTAAAAAAAAATTAACGTTTCCCACTTTATTTCTTTCTGTCTTAGTAAATACGCCTTCAGAAGCTAAACCTTTTGAACACATCAGGTTTATAATATTGCAATACTTCTATAAAACTTTTTGCTAGAGGGTCAATTTTCAATGTAAATATAATGCTAAACTGAGCCCTCCCTTTGTGTCTATCAATTTAGGCAAATTTTTATCTGTTTGTTTAACAATATAAAGTAGACAGTCGATGGATAATTTTCTTCTTTCTTAAAGTTATGTCTTTTCTTTGATTTTGTCTGGTCACCGGAAGATCAAGATTAAAAATCGAGTTGTGTTTACATTTTTTCTACGTGTAACGGTCACCAGCGCACTATAAAAGTTAATATCTCGAAGACGTTTATTAACTCGTAAGTCCCCACAAATGACCTATGCCTTTTGCAACAAATAGAAATGAGAACAGATAAATTTATACTACATTTAAATACCTTAAAATTCCACACGTAGAGTGAGTTTTCTAGCTGACTTACATAATTTTATACCATAGTTTTAAGAATAGCTGCAATTATAATGTAATTTTGAAAATCTTTATGTAAAGATATATGTCAAAAGAAATAGCGAATCATTATCAAAAAGAGCAAAAGTCTGAGATGTAAAGTTGAGTTTTCATTAACTCTTCCGTACATTTTTCGGTTAAGATTAATATAATGTCTTTTCAAATAATTGCTTGGTAGCAATTTTTTTTTAATTCTTAAAGTCACCCTAATCACAATAGACAAAGGATTAAAAAATGCCAAACAAAGATAAAGAATGTAATTTCACCAGATACTGTCTGTATTATCAATGTTATCCTAATGGAAACCACATAATACACTTTCATTTTCAAGTTTAATATGCTTTTAGGAGAAACAATATATTTATTTGTCATTTATAATTTGTCTTCTTTAAAAGACCTATGAAAACAAAAAGCTATAATGAATACCGTGATTTATGTTTGGGAATTTCTTTGTTTGTCTATTCTTAACTTCTATGATAATAATGCATTACCTATGCCCCATCCGATAAGGATTCATGTGTCTCTCCCTGGCAATTATGCCTAGGATGAGAGTATAGTATCAGATGGAAATCTGATTAAAACAGTTTAAATGAAATAATCCTTTATATATATATATATATATATATATATATATATATATATATATATGTCTGTCTTTCTCTGTGTGTGTGTGTGTGTGTGTGTGTGTGTGTGTGTGTGTGTGTGTGTGTGTGTGTGTGTGTGTGTGTGTGTGTGTGTCTGTGTTGTTTTTATCTTTATTTTTGACGAAGTCTTAAATTTTCTACACTTCGAAATTAATAACTATACATATGCGTATTTTATATGCCCTATTCTTAAAAAAACGCGGGATTTCTATGGGTATGAATATTACACTCTAATCATAAACAATAAGAACAAGGAACAATATTTTGATCCAAGGTAAAATACACAAACAGAATACTCTGATCATAAACAGTTGGGCTAGGGGGCAGCAATTTGATCCTATTTGTCTAAATTTCCGAGATGAAGCTTGATGATTTTTATCATTTAGAAAATTCAGACTATTGTTTTCTTTTTCCTCATTATATTCACCACATTTCGGCTTATGCGCTCATAGGCCTTCTTCAGATGTTTCATATCGAACTTGTGAGCCTACAAAGAGCTTCGAATTGAACCCTCAATTTAATCCAGGAGTTGGGTAGATTGTTCTAATTCCGTTAATCATTACCGGGTGAAAGGAATTTACAACAGGAAGTATTCCTTGCTATTTATCACTTACAGGTAAATTGTAAAGGGATAAAAATTTGATCCTACGCAAAATGCACAGATTCTAAACTCTGATCCTTAACAATAGGGCTAGGGAGCAACATTTTGATCCAAGGCAAAATTCGCAGATACAACACTCTGATCAGGGACAGTAGAGCCAGGGAGCAACATTTTGATCCAAGGCAAAATTCATAGATACTACTCTCTGATCATTGACAGTTGGGCCAAAGAACGACATTTCCATCCGAGGAAAAATACACAGATACGATACTCTAAATACATAGAGTATGGCCAAAGTACAATATTTTGATCCTAGGCAAAATGCACAGATACTAGACTATGATCATTGACAGAAGTTACAAGGAGCAACATTTTTCCTCCAAGACAAAATATACAGATACTACAATCTGTTCCTAGTGGGTAGAGTGTTCTCCAATGGTCCGGGAGACCTGGGTTCAATCCAAGGTCGCGTTATACCAAAGACTTTTAAAATGGTACTAAATACCTCCTTGCTTAACACTCAGTAATATAAGGTACGTATCAAGGGTAAAGTGGAGCAATCCAGGGAAAGGAGTAGCACCCTCCCCTACACATCGGTGTAGTAGCTATTGAAAAGGGAGCCTTCTGGTCGCCCTTGACTATGGTCACCAACTTCACTTACCTACTTACTTACAATCTGTCCCTAATTAGAAGTTGCCAAGGAGCAACATTTTGATCTATGCAAAATGCATAGATAACACACTCTGATTCTAGACGCGTAATTTTTTCCAGAAGTAGCAAACATTTGATGGTTTGAATATTTTGCTATTTTCTGGAAAGATGATTTGAAATTATGCGTTCCTCTTCTGCTTTTTCATTTTTTCCATCTTTAATTTCCTATATACGCAAACTTATCGATCAGTTAAGTGGGTTCGAATTCCAAAGAGACCAGATGTGTTAATTTTATTTATTCTAAAATATGTATATATTTCGTATCTTCTCATTGTTTTGAAAAGAATTGATTCATCCTCGTTTTTGCTTTTTCTTTGGTTTTCTATTTTGTTTGTTTCTTAAATGGAAAGTCGCTTCATTTGTGTTCGATTTTGTTGTACATAAGAGAACAAATGTCAAAAGAATTTGTGCAAATAGTGCTAAGTTCGAATCCCATTGAGATTACTACTTTGTATTTTTCTTTTTCTCGGCACAAAACCGGAACACTGTTAAGACTATCAAGTGACATCAACATAAACAGATTCGTTTTTTCCATTCTCTCCGAATTATACGAGACGTGATAATAACGTAGTGAGATTGAATCTTTAAAATCATCCTCTTTTAGAATTATAGATTCAAATCAAGACGTATGCACAACTAAGTAAGATATAATAAAGGGATGATGTCTAGAGGCCTAGATTTTATGAACGCTAATTCTCAAAAAATTTTTGGTCAATAGATTTCGTAAAATACTAGATCCATACAGACCCAACTCAATGCGACTTTTTCTTTTTCCTAGACTGAAAATTCTTACCGAGATAAATTATTTTTTCAGTGATGACTTATATAACAACAAAAATAAGTAATAATAGCAAAAATAAATGAAATACAACCTTTCAATAATAATGACAAAAATAAGGGAAAAATTGAAGACTCGGTTTTTTCCAAAGTTTGTAGCATACTCTTGGAACAAAATATATCTATCTTATTTCTGAGAAAAAATTAGTTAACTTTTTTGTAAATGGTTTGATTTACATTAAGGTTAACGTCGAAGGTTCGGAAGATCATAGTTAATTACCACACTATCAAAGGCGAGAATAATCATAAAATATATAAACAAAACAATAACTTATCTTTTTAATAGCCACGTTTATAACTTATACAAAAAAGTGACGATGTCTAGAGGTCTAAATTTTATCAGTGCTTATTCTCAATAATTTTTTATGAACAGTTTTTGGTGAAATACTAAATCGTACATTCCAGAACTAGCGCAATGGGACATTTTGTTTATCCTTAACAGAAAATCCATCTCAACTGCACGATTTCTAGAGGTGGAAGATATTAAAAGAACTACAACGGCACTGCAACACAGCATATCAAAAAATAAGTTTCAGAGGAGCTTCGACATAGCTTTGTTTAGTTGTGACTTAAAACCAGATGTATGGAGCACCCAGAGAGTTTCGAACTTCTTAGTCATCTTTTATTTGTCTATCTTGCAAACCATTACACCATGCAGGGCACCCCTTTGACAAATGTGTGTCCTGAATGCCAAGAAAATTATCAATAGATTCTGCACCCCACCCATTTATACTATTGATATATTCTTTCCACTCAGATCCTTTTAAAATTATATTATTTGCTAATACTTATTGATGAATAGCCTGCTTTCAAACAATCGTTGCAATTTCAGTATAACTATCTCCACCTTTACATACATACTTTGGGGGCTACTCTGAATGGCTTCATCTTCCCACCATAAAGAGCAGAGAAAGGTCAATTATTTTGTGCTGTAAATGCGATATGTTATGTTTTGTTTGACTGTGTGTCATTTATATAACATGAACCATCTCTTTTGCAAAAGATAATTGCCTTGTTATTATATCATCACCACAAACAGTATTTGTAGTATTAGTAATAAGAATAATATGCCAAAAGCTCCTTTATCAATTATATCCATATACATATATTTAATATGAATGTTCTTTAATGAGGTCATCTTAGAGTTCACAATTAACAAGTTGTTATGTGTCTAAATGAAATTTGCACAATGTAAACTTAGTTGTTATTTTATGAACATATTTTTTTAAAAAAAAGGGTTACTTTTCATCAACTTGTTCAAATTTACCAACGAATCAATGTCAAGCCATGTAGCTATGACTGAATGGTTGAAAAATATCAACAATGATGACCCTCGATAACGGGCATATTCAATCATAGAATTTCATTGCGGCTTCTAGCAAAATTAGAAAGCATTCACTTATAACTTGGGTGTAATGGTTATCGTCGTATAAAATGGACACGGCTACACGAGTTCAAATCCTGGACGAGACTGGTTGCATTTCACATCGCACTAATACCCTTGGGAAAGGTATAAATCCAATTATTATCCTTCCAGCTATGGGTAAATAGTAGGGCAGACTGCGTTCTTCAGCCTTGGTGGGGCAACTAGTCTAGGAGAAGGAAAACTCTGTTAAACTCCGCTTAAAGATTAACTTTGTGTTATATCCTGCCCGAACGGAGGGGTTGGTAAATAAGGTATAACTTGGGGATTCGGAGATAGATTATCTTTAATAACATATATAATTAACAGAAATAGATTAATTATAACCTTACAATAACAATAATAAAAACAATGGAAAAATTGAAAATTCGGTTTTGAGAAGTAAGTAGCTAAATAATATATTTCTGAGAAAAATTTAGTTGACGTTTTAGGAGAATGGTTTGATTTACAATAAGGTTAACGTTACCAATTCGGGAGAAGTTCATGGTTAATCAGAACACTATCACAGACGATAATAATAAAATCTATCAACAAAACAACCACTTATTTTGACAATTCTTTTTGTTTTAAAAAACGATTTTCAAAGCAAAATGTGAAAATTAGCATTTGGGGAAAATAGCTACCTTTGTCAAATTATATAGCATGTTACTCAGAACCTGTTTGAGGCGGGAAGAAGTGGTTGTTTTGGTGACACGATTTTATGTTGAATCTTGATCCAGGTGAACAAAAAGACAGACACGCACAAGCATTTATTAATGTATATATACACATACACACACACACACACACACACACACACACACACACACACACACACACACACATATATATATATATATAGTTATATATATATATATATATATATATATATATATATATATATATATCTTACATCAGGTCGCTTGCCATCTTCACAGTTTAAGCTTATAAGAAATAGACCAGTGAAATTAGTGAATTCTTTCATAATATTTCATTCTCTTTTAAAATCATTTATATTTGATCTTTTAATGGTTGGCATATTCACTATTTAATGCAACTATAAATAAATGAAACATCTCCGAAACTCTATAAATCACTGTTATTTTAAATTGATAATTGAAAAATATCTTCAGATTAGACTTTCTTGTTTATACGAAGTAAACCAGCACAATCTGTTGCAAGCTACTTGGAAAGATGGATACCTTCAAATAAGCGCCATTTCTCTGAGAGATGCCATGAAAGGTAATTTATTATCATGACACTTAATAAGTCATACAGAAACGTTCAATATCCAACGTCCTTTCAGCTGAAACGGCTGTTATTTGAAGTGCTGTAATCATGTAGGTCTCTCTATGAGCAAGTCTGACTTCACTCTTGTTGATAGTCTGGATGATTGGCACGTTAATCCAAATCTTTAATCTATTAATTTCGCTGATAACACACGAGATGGGAGGGTTGAGGATTGAAGATTACAAAGGAAGGATTACAGAAGATTACTTACAAGTTCAGAGAGTAGACAGCACGTTACACGCCTAAAAAATCCGCTACAATCTCATATGTAGACCTTCCTTGAACATGTGCCGACGACAATCAATAACAACTTTTCAAGGCTAATAAAATTAACCTCTATTGTTAAATGTATCTAAGAGCGGAAATAAGGTAAAATAAAACCAGAGTGATAAGTATCGGAAGCATTAAAACGCTTCGATTTTAAAGCCTTTCAAACTTATATGACTGACTTTTCGTTTTTAACCGCTTCAATTTTAGATTCGACAAAACAACTTATAGGCCATTTTTACTGATTTTAAAATCAAATTATGATATATGATCAGTTCATTCAATTTGATGAATAGAATCTTAACCACAGCTTTATCAGTGAATTCACTGACCTCCCTGTGGGAAAGAGAGATTTCAATAACGGTGGGAAAGTTAGAATGTTATAAAATTGCACGAAATGGCGCCTCAGTTTGTCTTGATACGTAAGAAGTATAAGCAAAACATTTATATATGTACTGCACTTGTGATATATATATATATATATATATATATATATATATATATATATATATATGTGTGTGTGTGTGTGTGTGTGTGTGTGTGAGAGAGAGAGAGAGAGAGAGAGAGAATCGAATATATGTTAACGTAGACACAGAGTCAAGTGCGTTTGGTAACTGCCAGACTCAGTTGACTTTGTATGTACGCTCTCCTGACTTGGATCTATATGTTCTATCACCGATAATGAGCCATGTTTATTTATGAATATAGCAAACACACACACTCTCTCTCTCTCTCTCTCTCTCTATATATATATATATATATATATATATATATATATATATATATATATATATATATATATATCCCATAAAACTTTTTATTGCTTTGTTGCAGAACACGAGTCTTCCTTAAGAAATGAGCAGTAATGGATCTTACCATACTATGTTGACAGTGGGGGGTAATTTAATTTTTGCTATTTTTAACTATTTATCTAGTAAAACTGAAGAGACCTGTCTGCCTAAATATTTTTGTCATAAGCAAAAGGAGAATAATGGATTCATGCCTATTCTAAGTACATTTGGGTGAAGTGAACTGTAAACAGACTCCTCCAGAATTTGAACTCGTCTCAACGAATCCATTTTCACTGCAGATGACCGTAACGCCACCAATGCATCGCCTATACGCGCACTCATAAACATCTATACATACGTACACACACAGACACACACACACACACACACATATATACATATATATATATATATATATATATATATATACTCATTTATTTTGGATAAAAACAGTCATATAATTATATAATAATATCACAGGCTATCAAAACTTAACCTTCTAACTGTGTGTAAACAAAAGCAATACTTATACTAAACTGTTTGAATAAACTGAATAACTGGAAATAGAAATGTTTTTGACAGTTAATCTGCGTACTGATGCTAAACTGATTTTTTAAAAAAAATATAACTATTTGCATAAAAATGGATTTGGCGTTAAATAACCTACAAAGGTTGATATGCCATAAAACCCAAACAAACCAAACCAAACCTTAACCTTCAGAGAACCTTTTGAGGTTCGTAACTTTTACTGTTTCAAATTATTTACCCATTAGAAAATCAATTTCCATACTTTTTTTACAAAAAGTCGATAAAATGTGCCTGAAATCTTCATGGGTCACTTTCCAATTTAAAAATATGTTGAGAAAACGCATAATGATTCATTGTTAAATATTTACACAATACAAATCATTTATTCCATCTGATGCATAGCAAACTTTAAAGAAAATAAAAATATTTCCGGTCGAAAAAAAACTTAAGAGGAAAATAAGGAAAAAAAAGAATCAAGAAAGGATGGAAAAATAGAGAAGAAAAGGAAAAAATAGTGACGTGGGAATGAAAAAGAGCAAGAAAGGAACAATAGAGGAAGAGGGGAAATAGGGTGAACAAGCTGTGTTCAAAAAAGAGGATCACAAAAAAATAAAAAAAATAAAAATAAAACTGCTGTGAAAGAATTCTAGTGGGGACTGTAAAGCAAATTATTGGATTAGTTGTCAATGGTTCGAAGAATCAGCTAATAAAACAGTATCAACCCGACATGTATGTTGACATCAACTCGACTGTAGAAAAGAACTCCAAACATGACAGCAAATACCAAAGTGATGCCAGAAGGTTTATCATTATATTAATTAACAGAAGGATGATTCTTTTAAGTATATATGGCTATAAAAATAACAGTAACGTCAAAGTATAATCATCATCCTCATCATTATCATTATTCCTTGTGAGTTTTTTACAGTGTGAAGCTGATGGTCTTTCACTAGAGTCGGAGTGAAAATAAGTTTCCATAAGTCCCCAGGACTCTTCTCGGTATTCTAGCTGATTGAAACAATGCAGTAGTTGGATGGTCTCCGATTTCCAAATCTTCCATCTTCCTTACTTTGGGGATCGTTCCAAGAGCACCAATTATAATTGGTATCACCGTTACACTCAAGTTCCATAGTTTTTTGGGGTTTTTTTTTTAGTTCTCTGACAAGATCTAAGTACTTATCTCTCTCGTTTCGTTTTCTTTGATTTTTACTCTGTTGTCCGCCAGGACAACAAATTCGGCAGGTTCTTTTTTTTTTCTTTTTTTTTTTTTCGTTAACTATCACTAAGTCTTGTCTTCTGGTTAGGATTAAGTGATCCATTTGTATCTCAAAATCCCAGAAAATGTCGTGCATCTCATTCAACGGGACAGGTTCTGGTTTGTGCATATACTACTTGTTCGTATGGTCAAATTTCAATTTCTTGCACAAATCCCATTGGATAACCTTCTTCAATGCAGCAATTTAGCACAAAAAAAGGATATAAAACAAGACACGACTGGGTAGAGAAGATGATCATTTGGGAATTGTGCAAGAAACTGAAATTTGACCATACGAACCATATGCACAACCCTGAATCCGTCGTGGAGAATGAGACGCACAAACTACTCCGGGATTTTGAGATACGAACGGATCACCTAATCTCGGCCAGACGACCAGACCTAGTGATAGTTAACAAAAAAAAGGACTTTTCCGTCCTGGTTAACGACAGAGTATAATTAAAAGAAAACTAAAAGAGAGCTGAATTTCTAGACCTTGCTAGAGATTGGAAAAAACTATGGAACGTGAAGGTGACGGTGATACCAATTGTAATTGGTACACTTGGAACGATCCCCAAAGGACTGATGAAGGGGCTAGAAGACTTAGCAATCAGGGGACAAGTAGAGACCATCTAAACTTCAGCATTATTAAGATCGACCAGAATACTGAGAAGAGTCCTGGAGACTTGAGGAGACTTGCTATCACTCAAACTCCAGTGAAAAACCATCTGCTAACGCTGGTGTGAAAAACTTTCAAATGAAAAAATAATGGAGGAACGACCAATTGTTGCTGACGAGAAAAACTTCAAGGAGTAAAAGAATTACTCAGATTTCATTGAAAAACCATCAGTTTGTACAGGTGAGAAAAACTCTAATAATAATTTAAAAAAATAACTGTAATAACACCACCCAAATGTTTTTCTAGTTCCAGGCGTATTTGCAACATTCAGTAATTGATAAGTATTTTTAGAGCTTGACTTTATATATAGATAGACACATGTATAAAGAATAAGCTTTCTTTCATTTCCATGTGTATTTTGGTCTGTCAAGCATCGTCAAGAAGATATTTTGTCTTTAAAGCACGCCATTAAATTTTTTTCGGTGGTTAGAGCAATGGTCTGAAGGTTAGTATTTATAACGGTACATTTCAAGACATAAAACAAACAAAATGTACAAAACATTAATAAAAATTAAATGAATACAATAATAATAAAAATGATTTCACTAATTGATCTGACACGAAAGGAAAATAGGTAATTTTATTTATTATACAACACCTAATATTTTTCTGAAATTTTTCCTGTTCCATTTCATTATTTTTCTTGTTTTTAGCACATAACTTATCTTTAATCTCTCGTTTTTAAACCTTTCACATTTACTATTGATTCAAATGAATGAATTGATAAATACTATCCTCACTGAGTGTCCCGTAATTCTGGCTTTGCCAAATTAAACAAAGCTTGGTTAAATGAGACTTATTAGAATTATTTGATTGAGTTGATAGCAATTAAATAAGATTGAATAAAACAGGCATCCGTAAGAAAAATTGTCTATGATATAAAACAGATTGTAATAAAGACAGTGACATGAAAAAGATTTAAGCATTTGATTTGGACAGACGGGAAAGAACGCTCGCACACATACGAAAGAATAGGTGTGTGTTTGTGTGTGTGTGTCTGTGTGAGTGTTAGTGTGTGTGTCTGTGAGTGAATACGTGCGTGTCTCTATGTGCATGTGTCTATATATATATATATATGTGTGTGTGTGTGTGTGTGTGTGTAAAAGAGAGCGAAAAATGGTCCAAACAACAGCAGTTCAACTCTATGCCACATGTCTCTCTTTTTGCAAAAGCTAAATTGGAAGGGAAAAAAGAAAAGAAAAGTTCCAATGAAATAAAGATAAAAGAATGAATAAATAAATTTTTTAAAACTCGGGTAACAGAGGGCAGGCTTCGATCTTTCCGTCTAACTATGTATCGATCATGATTAATTGTTCAAATACTTGTTTCTCCGCTTCCGCTGTCTTTCTTCTTTTGCAGAGCCAAGCGACGAGCCAACCAGAAGGAGGAGACTATTGACTGGTTGCTAACGGCGTCGCTATAGAGTTTGCAATATTTCCCAGCATCAATCTCCTTGCTGTTGCTACTTATTCTTCACTTTAGTTTCTTCACCTTTTTCTTTTTCATCTTTTCTACTTCTCTTGACTAGCACTATCACCTCTACTACTACTACTACTACTACTACTACTACTACTACTGGCAGTATTTAATTGCTAAGATTAAGAATCACTGTATTTCTTCCTTTTTCTTTTTCTTGCTTCCCCTTTTTCTCTATCTTTTTCTCGCTTCCTCTCTTTATCACTCTCTTCCTCTTACTATTTACACAAATTGAAACAAAAACTATAAATGTCAGCAGGAATAGATGTCTTAGCTATAATTTTTTTTAAAAAGTATGCTATCAGGAAATTCTTTTTGAAATTATTGTATACTTTTAGCTTTGGGACAAGATATCAATGATTGCATCAAAGTATCAACTGTTAATTTGCATTGTAAGTTTAATTTTGACAGAGTTTTACAAATATATATGCACACTTTTAAGAAAAATCCATATTTTTCTTCCCTTTGCTCAATTTGAAATAGAAATATTTCCGTACTCACCCATAGAGATAGATAGATAGATAGATAGAGTGAGAGAGAGATAGATGGCGTAATGGTTAACGTGCAGGAATGTAGTAAGTTCGAACTCCAGTCGTGCGACTACGTTCACTTCGGGACAAATACCTTTGGGAAAGGTGGGAACTCCCTTATCCCTCCCAGCTCTGAGTTGAATAGTTCCACTACTGTTTTTCTTCAAAGATAGCTTTGGCATGAAATAACCCACGAAGGTTGATACACCATTAAACAAAGAAGGTAGATATATTGATAGATAAGAAAAGAGAGAGGGGTCAGAGGAAGAGAAGGAATAAGAGAAGAATCAAAAAAGAAAGAGGCGGGGAGACAAAGTAGACAACAAGAGATAATTTAGTTAATTATTCGAAGATATATGACTTTTACGCCGGCGATTTTTATTTCGAATGACGACACTTGATACAATTTCAAGATTTAGCATTAAATCATTATTCTGGAATTTTACGGTGAGGATTTTTGACAGAATCCAGAAATAATAATTTCGTTGAAATATTCCACAGTTGTTTAAGCTGTAACAATTAGCTATGACAGTTTCCATTTATATTTTCATATAAGTCAATATCATTCCCTTGCTAGACGTTTCAGAATTGCATACAGAAACACTAATCGAACACAAAATTAAAAATGCTTTTCTGGTGTATTTCATCTTTTTGAAACTAGAATATAGTGCAACGCACGTACGCACACACGCACACGCACACACACACAAATATATATATATATATGTGTGTGTGTGTGTGTGTGTGTGTGTGTGTGTGTGTGTGTGTGTGTGTGTAAATATATATCAATATATGTTTCTTTTTTAATATTTTTATTGAACAATGAACGTTCATTTGAAAAAGTGAATTGATCACGAAGAAGCAGTTAAGGACTATTACATAAAAAAAATATTTCGAGGGAGCACGTAGTGTAACGGTTATCGTCGCTATAAATAGATACAGTGACACAAATTCAACTTCCTTTCGAGGCTGTTGGCATTTTTCATGGCGCTAAAACCCTTGAGAAAGCTATGAACCCAACTATTCCCCCCCCCCAGCTCTGGTTAAATTGTAAGGCAGACTAGGGTCTTTGACCTTGGTATGGCAACCAGTCTAGAAGAAGAAAATTTCTGAATTCAAACCTGGTTAATCTCTGCTTAAAAATTGACTTTGTGTTTTACCCTGCTCGCGCAGAGCAGTTGGTAAATACATAAACAATGCTGACTATAAGTCATTATATATATATATATATATATATATATATATATATATATATATATATATATATATATATTGTTGGTACATGCAAATTTAAAAAACAAACACTTAAAGACATATGCGAAAATAGGAGGTTTACGATTTGAAGAAATTTTATTTTATTTTATTTATGTCAATAAAATTTCTTCATATTGTAAATCTTCTATTTTCCCATATGTCGGTAAGTATTTGTCTTTTTGGTACGTACCAACAATTTATTTATCTATCTTAAGGGTCGATACAGCCCATATATAATATGCAACCTTCACAAAATAATTCACTTCCGACATAGAATAATCGGCCTACAGTATAAGATCCAATTCCTTCAATCTTGTATTAATAATAAAGTTGTCCCTGATTATATTTCAAGACACATTTCTAAAATGAAATGCCGCAACACAATTAATTTTGAACGTGCTTTTATAAAAGATGAAATTGTCTTTTATTCTGAGTATATCATTTCTCTTTAAACCCGTTTACATACATTTTGGAAGAAAGCTTGGACATCTTTAAGCTTCTTTGATATATTTCGCTTCTCTAAATACCTGTCCAATAGTGGCAACAACACAAAGGATAAGACTCTTGATAAAAACAAGAGGAAGTTTGGTTGTGTGCTAATATCCGACAAACATATATTTAATTTTTCTTCTAATGTTTTGTCCGATTGTGAAAAATTGGTTTTGTCGAGAGGATTGAATTTTTGTGTGCCGCCCCCCAACCTCTCTTAATATTGACTCAGTTACGATTTTTTCTGAGTTTAAGTTACTGTTTTTACAATTACTTAGACTCCCTCCGGCGTCACAACAAAATTTGTCTCATTTGAAGACTCGCTTAGCCAACCTAGTTAATGGACTTAATACTACGGTCAACTCTAGTGGATTCTTATGGCAGAAAAATCATTTTGAAGTTGCTAAATGCTTAAAACGGAATTCTGATATTCTAATCACTAGACCTGATAAAGGTGCTGGCGTTGTGATCCTGAATCGTATTGATTATATTACTAAAATGGCAACCATTTGGACGATACAACTAAATTTCTAAAAATTGGTAATTTATCCTTTAATGACATCCATGAGTTGGAAATTAAGTTACAGAAACGGTTTCTTGAATTGTTCAAGAAAAAAATTATCTCTAGAGAAATCTATAAGTTAATTCGTCCAATTGGTTCGCAAAGACCGAGAATGTATGGATTACCCAAAATTTATAAATCTGATAGCTCCTTACGACCTATTTTGTCCATGTGCCATTCTGTATAACATTCATTGGCGAAATGGTTAATTCAATTACTTAATCTTGTTTTAGCATTTTCCCCGGGCTTTTGTGAGGACGATTCATTTCCTTTTTCTTCCATTATTCATCAACTCCCTCCTTGTGTTGACTCTCAATTCATAGTGTCCTTTGATATTACTTCACTGTTTACAAATGTTCATCAATATGAAGTAATTTCTATTTCTAGGGACTTTTTATATCGCAGTCCGTTAACATTCGTTCCTTCTTTCCCAGAAATTGTTTTCATGGAATGGATGGAATTAGCTACCAAATCCTTTAGTTTTAAGGACACCATGTACTGTCAGGTAGACGGAATTTCGATGGGTTCTCCCTTGGGTCATATTCTTGCTAATATTTTTGTTGGGTTTTATGAGAAACTGCTCCTTACAGGTTTCCCAAGCCTTTTATTTATTCACGTTACATGAATGATAACTTTGCTTGTTTTAGTTCACGTAATGAAGCTTTGTTATTCTTCTATTGTTTGAATGATTTACATCCTTTTTTAACTTTCACTATGAACGAAGCGAAAAATAAATTACCATTCTTGGATGTATTGGTTGAACGCTGTTCGTTTGCTTTCGTTACTAGAATATATAGAAAGCCTACATTCACCGGTTTGTATTTGAGTTGGGATGCTCTTGCTCCTATGTCCAGGAAGGTTAACCTGATAAAGTGTCTTACATTCAGGGCTCTTAAGATTTGTTCGGACAACAAGAATAAAAGCGAATTTGAAGATTAAAAATCTATTTATCCTGAGGAAGTTATTGTTGACACCATTAACAAAACTGTTACTAAGTTTAGGAATAACATCAGCCCACTTGGCCCTTCTAAACACCCAATTTATGTTAGACTTCATTGGATTGGATCTCCTTGCCAGTTGATTGCCGAGAAGGTTTCTTTCTCTGTTACACGCTGTTTTAATGCGGCTAGGATTTGAACAATCTTTACAACTCGAAGTGCATTTCGCTCTATTCATAAGGATGTGCTTCCTATCTTCCAACAAAGCAATTTGATTTATAAATTTCAATGTTGCTGTTAGGCCACATATATGTATATTAAGGTTAGAGTTAAACAGCATGTTCCAAGAGATATTCGTAACCACACAACATCCGGACATTCAAAATTGCTCGATTCTGCCATCTGTGAGCATTTGAATGCCTTAAATAGTCGCGTGGTTGGATTTATACCTTTCTCAAGAGTATTAACACCATGAGAAATGCAAACAGCCTAGTTCAGGTTTTTAGTCCGGTGACCAAGTCCACTTCCTACGACGAGAGCCGTTATATATATATATATATATATAATCTGAGACATGATACAATATTACGGTACATATAAAATATGATCATGTCTCAGAAATTATTATAATAATCAGATATCTATAAATATGTCTTCATGAAAATGTTTTTGTTTGTTTGTTTGTTGGTTTGTTTGTTTGGGGTTTTTTTTTGTTTTTTTTTTGTATTTTGGTGGGGGTTGGAGAGGTTAGTCCAAAAATGAATCGGAAAAGATTTTTAAATTTGAAATACAGTCAATGGTCTAAATATCACCAAGACTCATCAAGATTATATTCTAAATTATATTGAAAAAAAATAAATGTTGATATTACAAACTTTGTTTAACTATGTCAAATTCCGAAATGACTAAAGAAGACTTTTGCTGTCCAACTGTTAATTCTATATAAGACTTCCGGTCAGTCTTTATGAAGGATTTGGTTCTATAAGGGGAATACCATTAGTTCACACTAGTTCATGACATTTAGTTTGAAGCACTTAAACGAAATAAATTAATCAGAAAATAAATTTGATTAGTACAAGGAGGAAATAATTCTTACATAGACAGATTGAAGTTGAGGTGGGGGAATTCTGAAAGTTCTACCCCATTTGATATTCACGTGATTGAATTTGATCAAATCCAACTCATTTCCATTTTAAACAAGCAAATAACGAATTTAATTGGTGGGAATCAATTTACCTGATCTCTTTAATATCTCCAGCTATCTCCATCTCATCCTATTCTATCAGTTCTCACACTAACTACCAAAATCCTTACTTTCTAGGGTCGTATCTAAATGGATATCTTGGATTAGAAGAAACAGCTCTGAAATATCTTATTGTCAGAGTGTAGCTAAATTAAATATCTTTGTCTCCTCCGATACACTTGAGCTGAATTTCATGATTATGGATCAAATAGCTTCTCTTCAAATCAATGGTCTCCTTGCATCTGATGGTGAAGCTCCAGTCTTAGAACTTGGGTAATAAAGAGTGTCCCTTCATTACCATTACTCTCCGGTTCACTCGGAGTGCTAATACCTGTTAAGGTCCCATCTATGGGTCAAATAGAATTGTTCAATCTTGAACTATGATTATAATTAATATTAAATAGAATTATCTGTGTTAAATAACAATACTTTAAAACATTTAACTGTATGAAAACAAATGATTTGTATCAGATAGAATTATAAGTGTTAGATAGCAATACTTGAAACTTTTAACGGCGTGTAAAAAGAACTATTCGTATTTGATAGCAATACTTAAAACCATTTAACTGTGTGCAAGCAAATGAGCTCTGACTCATTTAAAAATGTTACCGATAAACTATTCGCATCCAGGATTTGGCAAAATCAACCCACGAGTGATGGTATATTGTAAAAACATAACTCAACTAAAGTAAACTCGACTAAAGTCGAATAAATGGTAATCAAATCGGTCGAAGAAAAGAAGAATATAAACAATCGCTGATATCTGCGTTTATTACAAGTGTCTAACCAGTTAATCTTTTCTTAAGAAATCTTACACAGCCTTGAAGATGGTTTGATTGTCATAGGTGTCAATAGGGAGACGAGTTGAAACATTCTATCTTTACACTGGCTTTATTTTTAAAATCATAAAAGATAAGGCAGATACTTCTAGTACAATAGTTGTGAAATATCAATATATGTTATATGACTGAAAATAAGTTTTGCACAGCAGTAGAAATATGTGTTGATAGATATAAGTAAGTTGGCTGACCGTCATCGAGGGCGACACGAAAGCTCACTTTTCAATAGCTACTACACCGAAGGGCGCTACTTCTTTCCCTGGATTGTTCCACTTACCCTTGATCCGTGCCACATCATGCTGAGTGTCAAGCAAAAATGTATCAAGTACCATTTTTTTTTTAGTCTTTGGTATGTCTCGACCTGGGATTGAACCCCAGTCTCCCGGGCAATTTGTGAACAATCTGGAGCATTTTTCTTGTTTGCGTAGTGAATGGCTACTAGACTTCGAATTTAATATCAGTTGAACGTCAACTCTGATTATAAAGATCTTCATTCTCCTCTCCTTTCCCACATTTCAATATCTTATCATAATATGCTAAAAATGGAACAAAATTCATATACACACAAAATCCACACACATCGTACGTTTATATCTTTGGGGTGGGGTGTTAAGATTGAACTCTAAAATTTGTCATTTGGGCTACCAATCTGAAACGCGAATTTCCAAAGTCTTGCAAGGTCAATATAAATGATTAGATGTTCTTTATTCGTTTGCGATAAGGTCATGTTTTGGAATGCTAAATAAAAGACGCTGATGATCAGGGTTAGGCTATGGTGACACGATTTTTCCGTGTCCCAGAGAAACAGATCAAATTGTGAAATGATTGCCCGTTGTTGAGGGTTCAATCAACAACAACGAAAAACTTGTTATTTATTCTCTTCTTGAATTTCATTTTGAATTTATTAATAAGATTGAATGCCAAAAGTCACAAGTCACTTGTTATTTTGTTTTGCGTTTGGGACCGATCCATTCTTGTTATTCAGAACTCCATTGGGATTGTGCCCGAATATGCGACTTTTCAGATATGTCTACTACTTTCAACTGAATCTGAAGACTCACATATGGTGTATGATGACAAGTCTCGACGTCAAGAGAGACGTCAAGACAATCAGTGGTAAAACTTAATGTTTTTTTATCAACAGTCTCGATACTTTTTCATCAGTAGTTTTTGGTGAAAGACAGGATTGTGCAAGTGCAAGTGAAACATTCTCTATACTCACTAGACGTAGCTTCTTTTTCTAAAACTGAACATTCATTTCAACATTAAGATTTGAAGGATATGGAAGGTTTTTGAAGAAATACGAAGACGCAATTTCCCACTTCAGAGGTGCTTCGACTAAGGAAAAACTCATCGGAATGAGTGTATTGAATTCTAAGAGAACTATTGATAAAACTAACGTCTCATTCATTATTCATTTCTATTTTGGTGAATACAACTTCACTCTTTATACTTTTTGAACACACCTTCTACATATACAATCTAGCTTTTTTTTGCTTTGCTGATTTTGTTATGCTGTTTGGTTGATGTGTTGAATCGTGGTCTGATGATATTTACATTTAAAATTCTTGTATTGAATTTCTAAATTCTTTGTAAATATAAACATCCCTTTTTTATAATCACTTGTCAACCAGCTGACCTTGGCATACTTTTCGTTATAACCTCATATTTACAAAACTAGCTGATAACATTATTACATAACAAAAAGAATGTTTTGCCTAACATTGGAGTGTGTAGGTGCCTACCAAGAGCATTAGTATTCGTACTTGATATACTTTTTAAAATCTACTTTTGTTAAAAGAAACCAAACCTACAAGTAAAGTGCTGGCACTTTCAAAGAATTATGTTCTAGCTGAAAACATCTGAATTAAACGCAAGGGAAATACCTTTTAATGAGAGCGGCTTCACATACAACTTTAATTTCTATCTTTTCTAGCAGCTCTGATTATAACAATAAGGAATTTTTTGTTTTGAGGAAAATATTTATCTTAGGAATCTGAGTTTAAAATGGTGGGTTTGTTTTTGCTATCTGCCTCCTACTTGTACCAATTGACCCTGAAAACAGTAATCTTCCTATTTCGATAATAGCTGCAAATTACCTAAGAGGATTTATCAGTGCAGTTTTGTCTTTTGCCGCTCTACAGAAGTCTGCAAGTCAGAAATATTTTTAGTCATATTTCTACGCAAAAATTATGACAGTTATGCTGTTAATTGGCATGCTATATCAGCTGACAACGAAAAAATCTCAAATTACAATTGGAAATATTAGGAGTGTAGTGCAAAATGCAAGATAATTGGAAATTGATTTTAGTGCTGCCAAAGCAAAGATTAATATTAAATTTATTCATTATTGTTACATTACCAAATTATATTGCTATAAAAGAGTTGGTTCAATTGATTTGATGGATTGATTTTGACTGTATATCAACCCGAATAGGGCGATTTTGTGCCTAGAGGTTAAGGAATCCGCGTTCATTGTAAGTTCCCATTTAAATTTATTGTTGTTTCTTAAGAAGGTTTTTTTTTGCACACGGTCCTATCGAATACGAATCATTTTTAGACAGATCTATTTTTTCCATAGATGAGCTCTAACAGATACTACAACTTCGAGTCAGTGTATACCTGGAAGTAATGGTGATGAAGAAGTACTCCACACGACCCAGAATTGGAACCTCACCATCAGATGCAGTTTAGTGTCATACCCGGAACACCTCTTGCGAGGCCTTACCCCTCGGCAATAGTTGTAGTCAGCATATTCTAAGCCCCAACGACAGGTCTATAGTGGGTTCGAGTTTAAGATAATTAGTTAAGATATTTTCTTTTATAATTTCTTTTATCATCCATAAGTATGAATATAATATCGAATAGTAGAAATTAAATCCAACTACTTTCTGTAGATTTAATTCATATTATAAATGACATTGAATTTTTTATCAGTATGGATTTTATACGCCTTGTTTAGTGACGTAACACACAGATTAACACGAAACGAATATTTATAAGTAAGCAATATTGAAAATTGATCGTCCTGTCATTGACATTGCACTAGGGTGATAACAAAATATGACCTGTCTCTTCTTTTTGCTTCCACTGTTTGTTTGTTTTTTTATTTTGTTTCGTTTTTCTTTTTTTTTTATCACAGCATAAATAATTCTCAAATTTGGAAGGACGTAGAATATACTGACTGTGTACAGCATAAAAGGGTAAAACCCCTCCTAAACAAGGGATATCCAGTGTTACATTGAATTGCATCTAATTGTAAGGCTTCAATTCTGAAGCTCTTGAGGAGTCACCCCTTCATTGCCAATAATCCTAAATCCACTCTGACCTGAAGTGGTAGTACCTGTTAGAGTCTCATCTATGGATCAAATAGATCTGTTGAAAGGAATACTTAATGCCATATAGCAGCAAATTATTTATATTAAAAAGGGTTACTTGAAGCTATGATAGTTTACTAAGGATTGTTATTAGTTACTTAGAACACTATGACTGTATGTAAACAAAAAATTATTATTTGTTTTTTACATAAAAAATCTAAATAAACTCGCTGGTCTACACGCAAATACACACACGTAAACAAACAGAATTTTTTGTCGTAAAAAAAAAATTTAACAAAACTTTCAGAACCCTTGAAAAAAGAAAGAGCGAGTACATAAAGCTTTTATAAAAAAAAAAGTGATGAAGTTTACCAGAGACGTCTATTAAGCAGTGAAGAACACTTTAAATATGTTTCGACACGGAGAAAAAACGTAATTTTCCCATTTATTCATCAACTATTCAAATACACACGCATGCGCACTCACTAAAATAAAACTAACTGAAAAGACATGATTTCTTTATCTCATACGGAATACTCGTGTTTCTTTTTTTTTTAAAGATCATGAGATTTCATACTGAAAATATCACCAAATTCTGAATATTAGCACTTACAAAATTTCATCCCTATCGCATTAGCGGGTAGAGTGTTCGCCAATGGTCCGGAAGACCTGGGTTCAATCCCAGGTCGCGTTATACCAAAGACTTTAAAAATAGTACTTTACACCGCCTTGCTTAACACTCAGCAATATAAGGTACTTATCGAGGGTAAAGTGGAGCAATCAAAGGAAAGGAGTAGCGCCCTCCACTACACCTCAGTGTAGTAGCTATTGACAATGAAGCCTTCTGGTTGCCCTCGACTACAGTCGCCAACTTTACTTACTTTTATATACTAGTAAGTGAACAGAGAAATGTATACGAGGTGGGTTCAATAAATATCAAGATTGAAGTTGTATCTACTCTAGAAGGAAATGAACAATGAACGAAACATTCATTTTCTTCAAAATACTTCACACACAATTCAACATGCTTATTGCAGCGAGTTTTCCACTGGTCGAAATTACTCTAGAACTCTCTTTCGTCGAATATTTTAATGTCTTCCACGTCCTCAAGTTTTAGCCTTGAGATGAATTTTTAGATTTAAAAAAAAGGAAATGTTACCGGGAGTTTTGTTTGGTGAGTAGGGGGGGGCGGTTGTTTTTTCATAATTCTGTTTCCCTAAAAACTATACATTGTAGATAATTGACTCGTATCCCTCTAGGCGTCACTTTAATGCATAAGTTGCTCAACTATTTACACTTCTTCATTTATAAATTAAATTTTAAGATTAAAACTCAAAGATTCAGTTTCGATACTTTTTGATCAACGTTCGTATACCCATGTATTTTCAATACATATAGATACGTAAACATTTGTATGTCAAGCTCAAAGCATATATATGTATATGTATAATTATATATATATATATATATATATATATATATGTATTTATATGTATATATGTATATGTATATACATATATGTATATGTATATGTTTATATGTATATATGTATATATGTGTATGTATATGTGTATATGTATAAATATATATATATATATATATATATATATATATATATATATGTATGTATGTATATGTATTTCAATCATACATCTTAGATGCATCAGGGAGGTCTTCAGTGATGCGCTGTCTTCATTGCCGATTTCGGGTTATTTCTGCATCATATCGGCTCCGACAGTAACCCCGGCATGACTCTGAAAGAGCCAAGCCGCCTCTGAGATCGCGACGTGCTACGCTCGTGCCTCTACCAAAGCAATGGAAAAAAAAACAATATGTATATATGTATATGTATATATGTATACAAGCTCATGTGTGTGTAGGATGTTGAAAAGTATGAATACATGGAGAATCGTTGCCACTTTATAATACTTTATAAGCCTATATTCAGCCCATGACAAATAAAGAAATTAATGTTTACTTACATACCTGGTTAAGTAACAAAATCTTTTTTCCAAAGAAATTATAAAAAAAAACCCGCTTTGATATCATTTGATATCATTCATTCTATGCTTGAGCAGGAAGTGAGTAGATTATAAGAACAATATATATCATTTTTAGAATAGTTGTCTTTTAAAACATTAGATTACATCACAAACAGGATTTCTTACACACACACACACACACACACACACACATATATATATATATATATATACACATTTATATATACACACACGCATTCACACACATATATGAGTGAAAGTGTGTGTGTGTGTGTGGCGAAAGGTCATTGAGAAGCAGGGCATGCAGTCCATTATGCAGGCTAATCGACCCCAGAAAATTATTTGCCTCCCCCATCTATGAATGAAATGTGAACTAATTTTTTTGTGAGAAAATGCACATCTACCAATTGGTCCTGCTGTAGACTTGATACTCCTCTCCACAGTACTAGATATCCTCCACCTTATAAGAAATACCCTGATGATGATAATGACCCCCAGTGGTTACAAGAGAAAATCATAAAATATACTAATAATGAGAGATTGAAATTTATTTGAAAATCAATTCAATTCTTCATTTCATTTTGGTAAATTCACCGATCACTTTGTACTAAAAAAACATCAGCAAAACGCTCTACCTTCATCTTCTTCTAAAGGTCTTTATTCATGGAAATGAAAACCATATAACTTAATCGCTCTTCACCTCATGTAGTTATTTACTCTCAGGAAGCACGGATTGCATCTATAGTGAGAACCAGACCAAATAATTTGGCTATTTCTACCAGAGCTTGGTTGTGTTCAAGTTATCTCTGTGACTTCTTGTATGCTTGACACTTACCTTGCAAAATCTGCAGCATTAACAGGTTTCGGCTCACAATTTAATCCATCAAAATCTAATACATACATCCAATGTTGAAAACGCTTTCTTCGGAAAAAAATTTATAAGCATGATCAAGCTTTTGATTTAGCAATTCAACAAATCTGAACTCTCGCCTTGTTTCAAATCTTTGCTCAACGTGAACAATAACTTCATTCAAAATGTTGTTCAGAACCGAATAATATGAATTTGTCATCCAATATGTCCGACTATAAGTCCTTTGTATTGGCAAGTCTTTGATTTTAGCCACACAAGGCAACAGAAACATCATCACTTCAGTGGTGAACGTTAGCTGGCTTTACACGGCTTGAAAAGCAAGTAAAAGAATTCCTTCTTTTCAATGGCTCTCTCTCTCTCTCTCTCTCTCTCTCTCTCTCTCTCTCTCTCTCTCTCTCTCTCTCTCTCTCTGGCCCTCGCTTTATCCTTCTGTCTCTCTTTTTCATGCAGCCAACTTGAAGGGAATAATAAAACAAGGAAGACAAAAGCCACGGCCTTTTCTAACCATAACTACAACACAAGCAAAAATGTGTTTGCTTTTCTTTGACTGTCTTTCACCCTCCTAGTCTTATGTTCTGTCTCTCATGTTCTCAATTCAAAAGCAATAGGGAAACTACTTAATTCATTGTTTTTGTTTGCGTCTTTTCTCGATGAACTAACAGTCTTTTTGTCGACATACACTCCCTAAATTATATCACTTATAATAATTATCCTAAAAATGAAGGAATAAGAAATTAAAAGAAGAGAAGTACAAAGAGAATAGCAAAATTATCAATAATTATTATGCGTTGCTTACATACACTCTTCACTCCTTTTATATATATATATATATATATATATATATATATATATATATATATATATATATATATATATATATATATATATATATATATATTATAAGAGTGTTAGTTGTCACTAAATCACTTTGTGGGTATGTGTCGAATCAAGTGCAATATAATATGGAGAGTGGTCAATATCTAGGATAAAGCTAGGATAGAGCTATTATATAATAATAATAAATAAATATATATTAAATATATATATATTTAATCCATGGAAAATAGCCTGGGACCCCGGGTTTCCATGGATTAAATACATATATATATATATATATATATATATATATATATATATATATATATATATATAACGGTTTGAATAATGTATTTAATCCTGAAATAAGATCAATTTTAAAGAAAATAAATATCAACACATAAGATTTATAACAAGAGCTATGTATTAAACATATTTTGGTGTATCTACAAACAAGATGAAGCGACTATAAAATACGTATAAAGTATTAATGATCACAGCTAACATATGAAATTCATAATATATTCAAATAGAAAAATACTCGTCGATAATACAAACATATACGAAAGCATAAAGTCAAAATATAACGTGCAAAACACAAGAAGCCATAATTAGAAAGCCAAAGAATACACTAACATGGCATTCCTCTCTCTCTCTCTCTCTCTCTCTCTCTCTCTCTCTCGACAGGTAGATAGATAAAAAGATAGATCTTGTTTAAATTTAAAATAAAAACAGCACGGCATAGTGCGATTTTTATTGGAGCAATACCCTTAAAATACTCTTAGAAAATGAAGCAATTTCCTTCCAATTTGAAAATGAATGATTCTTTATTTAGCGTTTGCATTTTTATTAAACATCATTTTTTAAATCCCGCAAACCATCGATATTATGAAAATGACAATGAATCGTTCTCGCATTCTTAAATTAAAGCATTTATATCATCCTAGAACGTTGTTACTAAGGGAATCCAACTAGTTTCCGAGTCTAGTTATAATATAAAAATGTTCAACTCTCTTGAGTAGTACTCACTCTACCTCTGAATAAGTTTTTCTCTTCCATTCCTGTTTTTCAGAATATATACCCACTACATTCTGTTAACAAAGAAACGTAAACTTTATAATTTTTCATTTAACCTTTATTACATTTCATGAACTCTTCTTAAAAGTTGTTAAACTTTTGTAGAAAAAGATTTGGAAATATATTTCGGAGTTATAAACATCATTATACACTGATTTATTTTCATCTTATTGGTTTTTCTACAGCCACCACATTTTGGCCGTTGAACCCTCTCTCTTATTCAGGTGCCTGTCGCGTATCCAGTAAAATTCACCGAACTTCGGTCTTCATTCAATGTACAGCGTTTGAATGATTTTACTTCATTGTTCCTACTTGAAATTTCTCCTATACCTCCGCCTATACATGTCTTGCTACCGCTGCATGAAATTCAACATATGTCTAATCTTGTTGTTCTCTGATGGAAGTTTTCTTCTGGTCAGCCATTGCCGAAGGGTAAAACTGCTTTTGAATACTATCCTGGTATTATATGGACATCATATCTTCTGACTCCTTTCCGATTCGCATCCCATCTAATGTCATGACTATAACAACCAAGACGACAACAAAAATGCGAATAAATCAGTTTATAATTACTATGAACGTTCTCACGGAAATTGAGAAGGAAGTTAAAGGTATTTTAGACTTCTTTTTCTTTCTATCCATTTATTGACTAGCACAAAAGCTGATAGAAAACACCGATTAACTTGATAAAGCCTGGTTACATGAAATCAAATACTTTATAACGAATCAGATTGCTGTTAAAAAGGATCTGATTTCATGCACACGCTGGAATACTATTTCAGTAATTTCGTTTTTTCAGACAGTATGGAGATTCAAACTGTATTTACCAAAATAAAATTAACGACGAAGGAAAGGTTGGTTTTCTTCAAAACGCACTTATTCCAGGAAGTTTCCCATTGGTCAAAGCACCTTTGAAATCTTTCTTTTGATATGGTGTAAAGCTATAATGCGTTATTTTTTGACATCTCTCCACGTCGTCAAATCTCATCCTTTTGTTTAATAAAAGAAGGGAAAAGTCGCACAGAGCCAGGTCTGATAAGTATGTAGTGTGCTTCATTTGCATAATCTTGTGTCTCGCCATAAGCTAATAATCAAAAAGTGTCAGGAATGCTGTCTAAAAAGTTCGGAGAATTGGCACTGACTCGTCTAGATAGAAGTGTAAACGTCTGGACATCATCAGTTTACTAAATAAGTTGCTCAGTTGAATAAATTTTTTCATTTAATTTTGTTTTGCTTACTTAAGCTTCATTTTCAACATATTTTATCCATATTTACCCAACCCCTCCGCTCGGGCAGGATATGTCACAAGGTTAATTTTTAAGCGGAGTTTAACAGGTTTGAATTCAGAGTTTTCCTTCTCCTAGACTAGTTGCCTTACCAAGGCTGAAGAACCCAGTCTTCCCGACTATTTACCCATAGCTGGAGGGAGAATAATTGGATTCATACCTTTCCCAAGGGTATTAGTGTGAAAATGCAATCAGCCTCGTCCAGGATTTGAACTTGCGACACCTTTTATCACACCTCCTAAGTCAATCTTAATGCTGTTTAAAAATAAGACCCACTGTGATTTAATGGAGTATAAGGATCTTTGTCTCGTTGTGAGTTCTCTTTGGGGCTTAAACTTGCTCATTGATTCTATTTTTATTGATTAATTTATTTATTCATTTAAGCATCGACTTCACTTAAACATTTAAGAATTGACATCCTCTTTTTCTCATCGTGTACCATTGACAATGCAACTTTCGGAAGGAGAGAAAACAGTAATGTTCCACAAATAGACATTATGGTAAAATACATATAGAATTACATTCAGTTTTTTAATCTGTTTTTCTATAAGTTTAAGAATGGCGCTTGTTTGTAACGCCTTCATCCTGTCTGTTTCAATGCTTTCTTCTGAGCCGAAAAGATCTACCTGTGATCAGACTTGTCATACTTTTAGAATTGAAAATAATATTAGTTTCTTTACATGTTCGTTCCTTTGCAAAGTTATATCAATTAGTTGATTGCACAGAAAAACTTACAAGATCGCTCAAACGTGTCACTTTTTCTGTAATCCTTATTTCTAAGTAAATATCATGTGATAACAATTCTTCTTTCTATATTGATATCGTAGGTTTCTGGATGCTGAAAGATAACTCTACAGTGAAAAGTCATCGTATAATACACAAGTTAATGTTTTCCAAACTATTTAAAAATATTCTTAAGTCTGTTTATAAACAAAAATCCCGTCTAATTATCTGGAATTGATCTTTGTCTCGCAGTTCCGTTAATCCTCTTTGAGGATTAGGTTTTTATTTTATTTGATTTTATTTTACTCTATTTTATTTTATTATCTTTTTTTCGGTGGGGGGTGGTATTATCGCTTCGACTTCATTCTGTTGTTTTGAAGTGAGACATTGAGTTTTTTTTCTTTTTTAATTATGTCCTTCTTTTTTCTATTTTAATTTTAATTTTGATAAGTTTTTATTTTCCTGTAAGTGAAGTAAGCAAAAATAAAATAGAATACGACAGTTTTTAAAATATACTTTACAATCAGTGACATGTAAGAAACAAGTTATGCATTGCTTACTCAATAAAATTATTTGCTTGAAACTTTAAAATATTTTTATTCATTAAGTTTATCGTATAAGTTGTTTCAATTGAGTTTCAGTTGCTTCATACAGCACGATAGGAGGGCGCCTCAGTGGTTTAATAGTTAGCAAATTAGACTAGCAAACCTTCAGGAGTGAGTTAGAGTCTTATTAGGTACCTCATTAAATACAGCCTTGGACCACATCTAAGCAAAAAGCTTAGTAGATTACTATTATAATACTATGAGGAGACTCAGCTATTGATTTAATGACAGATAATGTTAGCCATTAAGCAGAGCGTCTTTCGATATTTTTGACCACAGTAAATATATCTTATTCTTATTCAGTTGAATTCATTTTTTATTATTATGGTTCTTGAATGACGACATTAACAAAAATATTTTAATAGTGAAAGTATAAATTACTACAATTAAATGGAATACACTTTTTCAAATTCGTTAAATTTTGTTTGGAAAGTTATGTTTGGGGGTTAATTACGAATACAAACATTTAAAAAAATTCATTTGACATTTGGAAAGTAAAGTGATCTATTTGATTTAATCTTTAATTATTGTTTAATCATCTTTAATTCTACCTGAATATCATAACAATGTTGTTCGCTTACATCTGCATATTTTAAAGGACACGCCACTGTTTACAATAATACATCTATTCAATCCATAAAAATGTCGATTAATGACAAAACACAAAAAGATAACAGAAAAAGCTACTTACAACTAAAATGGATTTAACAAGTTCATTTTTTTTAAAAAAAAAAGGCGATTTTATCGCTAATATCTTAATTATCAAAAATAAATTTCACTGAAAAATATTCAGAATATATTTTTACTTCTGCTAGACAAATGTTTATTTATTTTGAAAATCTCCTCCCACATTTATGAGTAAGAAGAATACTTTAATTTGATCATCTTTTCTCTTAAGGCTTTACGCATAAAATACACTATTTCTAAATCTTATCGATTCTATTCACATCATTGTTTAATGATTATTCAAATTCTTCCCAACAATTTTACAATGTTCACCTTCCCAGATTTTGAAAGCAATAATTGTTCAGAAATAGAAAAATACAATCATTTCCAAAAATAAGACTGATTTCCAAAGTAAAAACAAATTTTGAAACTAATTTACGAAAATGTTATATTTACCATTGGAAAAATACATGTTGCGATCATATAAATATCCTGTTTATTATGTTGGTCCTTATGTATAGCTTAACATTTTATATATCAGCTTTTTTACGGCATATCAACCTGTCTCGTGTTATTTTATACCAAAAGTTAAGAGAATCACGTTCATTGTACATTTATATTTACAGTTTTATAGTTATTTCTTAAAGTTTTTGTTCCGTTTTTTGTTTTTGCACATAGTTATATGATACCAAGTATCCTTTCAAATATTATTTCACACAGTTGCATGGTTTTAATACTTATAAGAATAGGATTTCAAGTAATCATGTTTATTTAATAATAGTCGTTTGCTTGCACACATTTATGTTAAGTTATAGTCCTTTGTAAACACTTATAGATTTGAGTATTCTTATTACAAATAATTTACTGTTATCTAGCATCAAGTACTACAATTGAATACGAAAAATGTTAAACATGATTTGACCCTTAGATGGAACCCTAACAGGAACTACCACTCCAGATAAGAGTTTACCTAGAAGTAATGTCAATGATGGGGTACTTCAAACTCTTCAGATCTCTGGAACGGGAGCCTCCCCATCAGATACAGTTTAGGGTCATACTCTGGACACTCATTTTTGAGGAGATAGTCTTACATCTCTACAAGAAATAAACAACGTATACTGATCCCCCCAGACAAAGCTCAGCTGTTTTAGTTTATATACACTACTTTCTGCTTTCTAAGACATTAAACCGACCATTAAGGAGACGGTCGTGTTTGAATTCTGTCTTTCTCGCATCCATGATTCATAAAGAATGCTCAGCTTTTCTGTAATCGAGAAAAAAATAAAACAGTATCAGATTCGTCTGAGCTTTCAATACTTTTTGTGATATATTACCTCAGTGTTGTTTCTTAAGCCAAATATACACTTCAAAAATGTATATAAAGAAATAATTCAATAAACAATTCCGTAAACAATTAAATAATGAATAAATATTTATTTATTATTTTAAGTCTCACAACCCACAGATTGAAAAGCACTTAGCTGGATCAATTGTGATCATTTCCTTGATTTAAATCTGCAAGGCCTGTTATATTTCTATCTTTTCTCATTCACTTCTCTTCAACTTTTGTATTTTATTTTATAACTCAATGCATCATCTGAGAACAAGAAATGTGATATCAACAATCGAAAACAGTTGCTGCTTCTTCGTAGGCACCTTTAAGGAATTTTTAAAGTTGGCGGTGAAATATTGATTGATCGCCTGAAGTATGAAATATCCAAAAAGAAAACAGAAACCTGTTTTTGTGCGTGTGCAAAGATAAAAGAAAATACTAGTAAAAAGTATTGATAATAATGATTGACACTGATTCATTTAAAAATAAAGCTAAATAAAAATCCTTGCAATATTAATATTGTGTACAAGAAAAAGAAATAAACATGGTACTGGGGAATCGGGTATGTAAATAAATGAAAGTTAATCTTTTAAAAACAATTTTCATCTTTTTTTATATACCAAAAATCTACGGAATATTTTTATTTTAATCCTAATTTTAAAAAATACATATAAAAATTTCCAAACAAAAGAATATTTTTATATTTTTCAAGTTAGAACTATTTCAATCTAATCTCCATAGAAATATAACTATTTTCAATACCGGAATACTAATTTATTGAGATATCATAAATTCAAATAAAGATGGTGGGTATTGATTGATTTTGAAAGATATTTCTGACAAAAAAATATATATTTTAATATGTTCATTTAATAATAAATAAATATCGAAAATGTTTATTGAAATCCTATAAATTATTGATCTTCGGCAGATTTTTAATATCGAGGTGTAATCATACAAATTTTTCTGTATAATTTTTACACGATTTGTTTATAGAAATTCAAATAACATATTTGCTCTGTCTCGATCTCTAGATCGACATGTTTTGTTTTTATTGCTTTTACGTTCGATAACTATTAATGCCCGTGGTGTAATGGTTATCGTCGTAGGAAATGAACACGGCGACACGAGTTCAAATCCTGGACGAGACTGATTGCATTTCACATGGCACTAATACCCTTCGGAAAGGTATGAATCCAATTATTCTCCCTCCAGCTATGGGTAAATAATAGGGCAGACTTTTCTCCAAGCTTTAGGAAACCGTGCCAAACGCACTAACTTAAACTGGTATCATTATCACTCTCATGTGCCACGTTTTTTTTTCTATTTCTCTGGCAGGGTTATAATTATCATTATCATTATTGTTGTTATTTAAGAGTTTTTTTTACACCAACGTAAGCTGATGGTTTTCCACTGGAGTCTGAGGGACAGCAAGTCTCCCGGACTTTTCTCATTATTCTGGACGATCTCAATAATGCTGTAGACTGGATTGTCTCCTCTTATTTCCAAGTCCTTCAGACCCTGTACCAATCATTTGGTGACTGTACCGAACGCACCAATTACAATTAGTATCACCGTCACTTTCATGTTCCATAGCTTATCAGTTCTCAAGCTAGATCAAAGTACTTATCTCTCTTTTCACTTTCCTTCAGTTTTACTATTATTATTATTATTATTTACTCCTTGCGAGTTTTTCACATCCGTGTTTGCTGATGGTCTTTCACTGGAGTTTGAGCTACAGCAAGTCTCCTCAAGTCTCCTGGACACTTTTCAGTATTCTGGCCGTTCAAAATAATGCTGCAGTTTGGATGGTCTCCACTTGACCTCCTATTTCCAAGTCCTCCAATCCCTTTAATAATCTATTGGTGACTATACCAAAAGCACCAATCACAATTGATATCTGGCAAGGTCCACCAATCACAATTGGTATCTGGCAAGGTCCAGATACTAATCCTTCTTTTCAGATTCTTTCAGTTTTATTCTGTGGTCAGCTGGGACAGCAAAGTCCACAATTTTGCAATTTCTCTTTTTTTGTTGTTGTTGATTATTATAAGGTCTGGTCGTTTGGCCGAGATTAGGTGATCCGTTTGTATGTCAAAATCCCATAGGAGTTTATGTGTGTCATTCTCCAGGACAAATGCTGGTTGTGCATATACCATTTGTTCGTATGGTCAAATTTAAATTTCTAACACATCTCCTAGTGAAATTATTATTATTATTATTATTGTATTTTCAATTTTTTTACTTATTTTTAATCGAAATTCATACGGGGTGTTAATTCTTCTGCGGTGAGAAGCTGTACGCATTGGAGACAATAATAAGAAATCTGCTATCAATAAAAATACAAGTTACGTCTCCGTTTACCATTGGGAAATCTACGTAGTTAATCGTACAAGCTTCTTTACCAAGTCAACAATTTTTGATAGGTGCTGTTATGAATACAATACAATGATGAAAATAGCCCTGTATCACCCTAAGACATCATTTTCAACAGACTGATTCTTGTTATCGTATCTGTAAGTGAAAAAAGAAAAACTAAATTCAACCCAAAAAAGGTTTTGAAATTTCTTTTTTATGGCTACAATTATAAATCTTTATAATAAGTAGTGTCTAATGGCAAAACTCAAAAGTAGAGCATCGATTTAAGTTCTTCAAGTTTTGTAAATTAAGCCAATTTATATCTGTGAGTTTTGAATGAATGTACAATTAATTGCTTCTGTTTAGGATATGATTTTTTTTTCATTCTTGGAAAGTCGATTTTTTTTTTCATTCTTATTAAAAACTTTATATGGGTTATAATCGGACTGACACATTTCGATAACCCCCACCCAATGAAATCTTTGAGAAAAATTGCTCAGCAATTATCGCGAATATAAGTAGAACGTTTAAAATCATTACTTAGCAAGGATGTAAAATTCTACATATGATAGATAAAAGATTAGTTAGTTTCTAAAAACAATGATAAAAAAAACATGGCTCTTCTTCTGGTTAATTAACACTAACTTTGGTCTTTTCCTCTTGTTTTGTTGTCACAGAGTTTGTCTATGTCATCACTCAGCCTTGTGCATAATCATCAATTTCCTTGTTCTGCAATCCCTATTTCTAAGTCCCACTCTAATAAGGGTCCAGAGTATCCAGAATTCATGACCACTTTAATAAGGGTCCAGAGTATCCAGAATTCATGCCCACTTTAATAAGGGTCCAGAGTATCCAGAATTCATGACCACTTTAATAAGGGTCCAGAATATCTTACAAAAGAGTCAACCAAGATATTTATTCTTTTCTTTGCTTACTTTGTGGGATCCACTTTTAATATTCGCAGATGTTTGAACTTTTTTCTTTAAGTATTCTAAAGCTTTCCTGATTCGGCAGTTTTATTTTTTCCACTTTTTCTCTTTATCCTTTTTCATTATAAATATTGCACATTGTTATTATTATTATTTACTTATTAGAATTTTTCACATCACCGTCAGCTGATGGTCTTTTACTGGAGATTGAGTGACAGCAAGTCTCCTCAAGTCTCCAGGACTCTTCTCAGTATTCTAGCCGTTTTCAGTAATGCTGTTGTATGATGGTCTCCTCTCAGGCGCCAACATCCAAATCTGCCAGGCCCTTTAATAATCCTTTAGTTACTGTGCCAAAAGCACCAATCACAATTGGTATAATTGTCACCCTCATGTTCCATAGTTTTTTTTTCAATTCTCTAGCAAGGTCGAGGTACTTATCCTTCTTTTCACGTTCTTTCAGTTTTATTCTGTGGCCAGCCGGGACAGCAAAGTCGACAATTTTGCAAATTTTCTTTTTTATTATTATTATTATTATTATTATTATTGTTGTTGTTGTCGGTGTTTTTATTATTATTTTTGTTATTCCAATTCTTTGAGAGTTTTTCACACAAGCGTTTGACGATGGTTTTTTCACGGGAGTTCAAGTGACAACATTGTCTCAAGTGCATCAATCATAATTGGTATCATCTTCCCCTTCATATTCCATAGATTTCGTTTTAGTTCTCTGGCAAGTCTAGTTATTTATCTCTCTTTTCGCTTTCTTTTAATTTTACTCTATGGTTTGTTGGGACGGCAAAGTTTGCTATTCTTCAGGTTTTCTCTTTTTGTTAATTATCACTAGGTCTGATCGTCTGACCGAGATCCAATAATCTGTTTGTATCACAAAATCCAAGTGAAGTTTGTGTGTCTCATTCAGGACGGATTCTGGGTTGTGCATTATTATTATTATTATTATAATCATACTCCTTGTGATTTCACTACCACCACCACCACCACCAGCTAATACTGGTGGGCTTTCTCTGGATTCTGAGTGACATCAAGTCCCTTTAGCTCTCCAAGAATCTTCTAAGTATCGTGGCCGATCTCAACAATGCCGTTGTCTGAATGGTCTCGATTTTTCCTTCGATTTCCAACTGTCCCAATTCACTTTCTAGTTCTTTGGGGATCATTCCAAGTGCACCAGCAACAATTGGTATCACCATCACCGGCATGTTCATCAGTTTGTTTTCTGTTTTTTTGTTGTTTTTTTTTGTTTTTGTTTTTGGTTTGTTTTGTTTTTTAAGTTCTTTGACAAGTTACGATTATTCGTTTATCTTTTCATGATATTTTGTTTTCCCTCCGTTCTTTGCCAGAACAATAAAATCCTCGACAACAATTTTCTTTCTTAATTTATACTAGCTCTGGTCTGCTGGCAGGAATTAAGTGATCCGTTTATATTTCAAATTCCCAGAGAATTTAATTTTTTAGGACGGATCTCTGGGTTTTATTACTATTATTATTGTTTTTCTCGTTTGAGAGTTTTTCACACCAGCATTAGCTGATGGCTTCTCACTGGAGTTTTAGTAACAGCAAGTCTCCTCAATTCTCCAGGACTCCTCTCAATTGTCTGGACGATCTTTAAAATGCTGTAGTCTGAATAGTCTCCATTCGTCCATTTATTTTCAAGCCCTCCAGCCCCTGTACTAATCCTTATCTCTCTTTTCGTTTGCTTTCAGTTTTACCCTGTGGTCAGCCAAAACGGCAAAGTTCACAATTTGGCAGGTTCTCTTTTTGTTGACTATCACTAGGTCTGGTCGTCTGGCCGAAATTAGGTGATCCGTTTGTATTTCAAAATCTCTGAGAAGTTTGTGCATCTCATTTTCTAGGACAGATTCTAGGTTGTGCATATACCATTTGTATGTATGGTTGAATCTAAACTTCTTGTACAATTCTGAGTTTATTACTTTCCTCACCCAGTCATGTCTTGTCTTATACTCATTTTGCGCTAATTTACTGCATTCACGTATAATGTAATTGATCTTTTCGTCTCTATAATCACAAAACCCATATCTGCTATTTTGTTGCGTCTTGTCTATTCATGCTTTAACATAGTTTGTCCTTATGGCGTTGTTCTGTGCTGCTATCAGAGGAGATTCAGTTTCTCTCTTAAAATTTCCATTTTTTAGCCATGCCCAAGTGTTCCCCTGAAAGATTTCACTTGTTTGTCGCTTGAAATATCCATACAGTTGTTTTTCTCCCCATTTTTGTTTTCTTGTTATTTTTGTTCTGTTGATGCTTGTGTTGTCTGTATTGTTTCTGGTCACTGTAATTAGTCGTCCTCTACGAGTTTTTCTGTTGTCTTCGAGTCGGTGCATCGTCACTACCTTCAGTACTGGCGAGTCCTCTTCCTCCTTCTTTTTTTGACTCATACAGTCTGTCTACGTCATCTCTGGGATGTAAGGCCTTACTCATCATCATGAGTTTTTCTTTGTCGGATCCATTTTTTGAAAAAAAAACTCATGACGATGCATAAGGACTTATATCCCAGAAATGACGTAGACAGACTGTATGAGTCAAAAAAAAGAAGGAGGAAGAGGACACGCCAGTACTGAAGGTAGTGGCGATGCATCGACATCTACCTCAAGAATGATCCCAAGTATCTTACAAGGGAGACAGCCCAAATGTTTATGCCTTCGATGTGATTTCTGCTATGTAGTTTAGTTTCGAGTAGTTTTCTCGTTTTCCTAAGATTTTTTAATTTTTTTTCATATCCTCTTGTTTGATGGTGTCCGCTTTGGTAGTTCTATTCCTTTTGTCTCTTGTCGTTTTCCGCTTTTCATTATTAGTATGGCATAACTTTCTCTGCCAAATTCCATCCCTATATCTTAACAATATATTCTCACTGCCTGTATAAGAGTTTCTATTTCTTTCTTATTTTTGGCAATTTTTTTATGTCGTCTAGGTACATTAGGTAGTTGGGGTTTTTTGTGATTTTTGTATCCGCCTGTGCATTTCCTAAGTGTGTGACTCAGTGGCATCATCGTTATGACAAATAGCAATGGTGATACCGCATCTCCCTGGAAGATCCCTCTCTGGGTTTTTACATCAGCTAAGTTTTTTCCTCCTGCTGTCAGTTCGACTCTCTAGTTTTCCATGTTATTCTCAATAAACTTTATTACTTCGTCAGATATCTTGTACATTTTGAGTCAGTCTATTATGCTGCTTTGTCGGAGCATATCATATGTCTTTTTGTAATCAATCCACACTACCTCTACATTTTGGTCTCGTTTTGCTGTCCTTGAGGATGTGTTGATCAATGTATAGTAGCTCTCCTGTTCCTCTGGTCTCCTTACAGCATCCTTTTTGTTCCTCCAGTAACTGTCCGCAACTTCTCAGCGAATAGTAAATCTTTTCCTTTATTATTGCAGTTAGTATTTTCCACATCATCGGTAGGCTCGTTATGAGTCTGTAGTTGTTAGGGGAGGTTCCTTTTTGGGGGTTCATTTTGGATCAGGCTGTTTTTTCTTTTAGTCATCCATTTAGGTGTGTCTGTTTCTTGTAAGCACCTATTCATTTCGACAGTCGTAGATGGAAGTAAATTTTTTAAACCAATATGCCATCGTGAACTGGGGGTTTCCAATTTGGCACTTTTTTGAGTGTTGCCCTGAGGTGTGTTTTCGCTTTCAGCCCTTTTTCAAGTCCTTGTAACTCTTTTCCTAAGTTTCTTATCCATTTGGCTTTTCTGTTATATTCTCTTTATTCCCATATTTGGCTTCTTTATTGTACCTAATTACAAACTTAAATCAAAATATCCACAGGGGGTGTCCTCGCGGTGTAATGGTTAAAGCGATGGACTGCGGAATCGTAGTACGCGAGTTCGTACTCCAGTCGTGCTATTACGTTCACTTTCGGGCAAATACCCTTGGGAAAGGTATGAACCCCCTTATCCTCCCAGCTATGGGTGAAATAGTACTGTTCTTCTAGGAAAATGGCTTTGGCATTAAATAACCAAAAAGAGTTGATATGCCATTAAACAAAGAAACCAAAATATCCACATATAGAAAAGTATTACGATATGTTTGATTCATTTCAAGTGCGAAGAGATTTTGAATTTATTTAAACCAAATTGACACAACCTCTATGATAGACGCTGTGATTGTATCTAACCATTGACTTCTTAACCTCAGAAGCAAACCCTCGTATAAATTACAAGAGAAAGAGATTGTCGCATTGGTTCCTAGCGAATAAACGTACTTTTTTCCTTTATTTTTTTTTTTTCAATGAAATATACAAAGACATTCTGAACGTATCTTACTATAATTTGTTGAATGTCTTTTCTGTCTGTCATCCCATAACCCAAGAACTATGCCCATCTGATTTTCTGAGGTTACTAATGGAAAAATGCAATATGTTCTTAGCGTATTAAGTTTTGAAAATTCCCAAACAGTTCAAGTTTTTTATTATGGTAAGAATTATAATGTCCTTATCTGAATACGAGAGGATTATTTCAAATGATTTTATAAAAGATTTGAAATAGTTCACATTTCCAACGTCGTTCAAGTTCAGCAAATTTTGAACCAATCAGCTCAACATATTCATCCAAGGTTTAGTTCGTTTATAGTCTGTCCATTTATTGATTGATTCTAATAAAACTCTGTTCCATTTTCCGGATCATATAAACATATAAGTAACAATGAAATATGATTAAAATAAAATAAAAACTGTAGTAGTTACATGAACCACTGATATCAATGATTCTAATGAATGTAAAAAGTCATCTGCTTTGAACTGTGTATATATCACCACGATCAAACAGTAAATAATTGATAACGTACAAATTAAAATGATATTAGAATTTTGTATGCCTTTTATCACAGAAAGTTTTTATTTTTCGTTTGTCATTCAAATATAAAACCATTTAGACGATCATAACTTTTCTTCGCTTGTAGAAGACAATGTGTTCTTCTTGTAGAGTTTGTTCTAATTATACATTGATCTATTTGAACTTGTATTTTCATCTTGAGTGTTATAGAAATCAGAATTGTATGTAATTATAGCCATAATGGGATTTTTTCAAAAGTTCGTCAAATTTGTCAAACTTTTGGAGCCAAATACCTTATTCAATTAAGGAGATAAATTGTTCTATTTTTCTGTATTTACTTGTATTAATCGATTCTTTCTAGTTCATTCTTTATCCTGATACGTTTTAGAAAGTATCGAGACTGAAATACTATTCACCAGGACAAAACGAACAAGGAAAGAAACATTAATTTTCATCAAAATAGTTCTCTTGAGCATTCAACACACTCATTCCAACCAGTTTTCCATTGATCTCAGCACCTCTCAAAACTTATTTTTATATGACAGGAAGCTATGCTGTTATTTTTCTTGTTTGCACCTGTCGTTCATGTATGTCACAAAGGTGGGGGAAGGAGAATGATATTACAACAATTATTTTTAATTCTTCTATTCTTATCGATATAAACAATTTAAATCCTCTATTTACCCGCTCTTTCCTTTCTCATTCCTCACCATCTATTTCTCTATTACCTCTCTCTCTCTCTCTCTCTCTCTCTCTCTCTATACATATATATATATATATATATATATATATATATATATATATATATATATATATATCTTTTAGATTCTATCAAAGGGTCTAATTTCAAAAAAGCAGTCAATATTTTATATACGAGACATGTGTGACATACACAAATGATAGATTTTTTTTAAGTCGTTCAAGATTAAAAGCGTAATTTTCAGTTGAATATTAAACTAAATAGGATATCAAACAGGCATTTCAATTCCAACAGAAAAATAAAACCTTATTAAAGCTAAAATAAACAATTCTTTTGAGTTCAACCATCAAATGTTTCCATTTTTCTGTATTTCTAAACAAATGTAATAATCATTTTTCTCATAAAAAGCTGATTTCAAAGAACGCTATTTCGTAGGGATTTTACCGCAACAACCAGATAAAAATTCTTGATTTGAATATTTTTAAAGGTAAAATTGAAAGTATATACTTTGACGAATTGAATAGAAACTGAATAAATTTTTAAAAAGTATTTAAAATGATTGATATCATAAGAAAAAGTATTACTTCGAAATGTCATGAAAAAAAAAAAATTCTTTTCTTATACATCTCTTTTTGACCACATGATAATGATAATAGACATCTCTCTCTCTCTCTATCTATCTATCTCTCTCTCTCTCACCTCTATCTATCTATCTATCTATCTCTGTCTCAAATATATACATTCTTTTTATTTTATGCCCCTCCTCCTTTCTCTCTCTCTCTCTCTCTCTTTCTTTCTCTCTCTCTATCTCTCCATCTCTCTGTCTTTCTTGCTCTATCTATGTATCTATTTTTCTATCTCAGTCTTACATACACATTATTTCTAGCTCATGTACAACCTCTCTCTCTCTCTCTCTCTCTCTCTCTCTCTCTCTCTCTCTCTCTCTCTCTCATAAGTAGATACGATTCAAGTCTGTAAGTCTAACTCGAGATTGATGGAAATTTAAACTTATATTTCAAGAAGTGCATGATGCGAGTTTTCTGTTTAAAAACGTATTGAAAATTCCATCACCCAAAATGCCAGACTTAAATCTCTCTTTATCAGAATATCTATATGACCTAATTATATTTGTTCTCTTTTTTTTTTCCCCTTTAAACAAGAAAGATTTCCAAGTGGGTTGGTATATGAGCAGCTGTGTATCAGAATATCAAATATTAGCAAACAACACCTTGCTTAGCGCTTTGCTTCCTGTACAGCAAGACACAACACTTCATTCTCAATACAATTATATCGTAGAAAAGACCACAGCATTAACCTTAATCACTTTTGTTCCTCTTCTTTAAAATATAATAATAATAATGATGATAATGATAGGTACGCGCTATGTGGTCTGGCTTGGTTTGGCTTCCTTGTTTAATGATATATCAAACTTTGTGGGTTATTAAATGCCAAACACATCTTTGTAAAAGAACAGCAGTGATACGAAAGGGATAAGGAGGTTCATACTTTTTCACTTGGGTAATACGCTATGTGGTGATAAAAATGAAACAGTCAATCACATAATAAACGAATGCAGCAAAGTAGCACAAAAAGAATACACGAACAAACATGAAAGGTGATCCACAAGGAATTGTGCAAGAAACTGAAATTTTCCGCTACTGAAGAATGATGTTAAATACACAAACTAGAAACCTAGAAACTAATCCTGGTACAAACAGATCTCCCAATCCCGATAGAAACGCATCACCCAATCCCGATACAAACGGATCTCCTAATCCCGGTACAAACGCATCACCCAACCCTAATACAAACGTATCACCCAATCCTGATACAAACGGATCACCCAATCCCGAAACAAATGGATCACTCAATCCAGACGAAAGGATAAGACATAGTATAATTTGATAAGAAAATAACTTGCCACCAAGTGAATGTTGTCATTCCATCGGACTATAGAAGGAAAAGAAAAAAAAGGAAAAAAATGGACAAATATGTGGACTTTGCAAGATCACAGAAAAGTTGTGTGGAACATGAAGATAACGGTGATACTTATCTTAATACTAGTTGGAAACCTTAGAACAGTCTTTAAGAACCTGAAAATCGTCTGGAGAAGATAGATATCTGAGAAAAAATCGAGACTACCTACAATACAGCAGAGTTAATATCAGCTAAGATACTTCGAAGAGGCCTAGAGATCTGAGGATACTTGCTGTTACTCAGTCTTCAGTGAAAACTACCAGTTAAGGCTCGTGTGAAAAACTCGCTTGCAGTTGAGTTATCATCATCATCTTCATCATCATGTCGTGCCACTCTCTCGCCACATTTCCCTTCATCGCCTCTGGCAGGTCTTCAGAGCTACATCCCGTATCCTCACATAGCTGCTGAATGTATATTTGTGTTGGTCGTCCTGCTTTTGCCCAGCCATATGTGGGGGTCCATAGGAGTACATCACTTATGAGCTCGTCCCTGCTTCTCCAGTAGTGTCCTGCGTGCCTGTATCGTCTTGGATAATTTTCGTGATAGGAGGCAGGTGGCCGTATAGTTGGTGTCTTGTGGGGTGTTGTCGCCAGGACTTGTTCATTATTGCTCGCAGCATTCTTGAGTAATTGCCGTCTAGCTTATTCTCCAGCCGTTTTGTTAGCGTCCATGTAGTGCATCCATACAGCAGTATCGATACGACAGCTGCCTGGAAGAAACTGCGTTTCATTTTATCGGTTAGGTCTGATTTCCATATGATCGATAGCCTATTGATAGCTGTCTATGCCTTCATTATCCGCGTGTCGATGTCCTTTTCGGTTGATGAGACGCTGCTTCCTAGGTAAGTGAATTTGTCTACTAGTTTAAGAGAGGTTCCGTCTAGTGTGAAGATATAACCTGTTTGATTATAGCACATATATAATCCGTTTTGTGTGCATTCATATGGAGGCCTATGCCTGCGGCTGCTCGTTCCAAACTAATGGTATTATATATAGATTTAGACAAATCAACTATTTTTGTTCTCGTCGAGAAAATCGTGGTGGGATTGGGGTAAATATTTTAGAAATGTTAAGAGTTAATAAAACATAAACTAGACCTTTAAATGACACCAGCAAAAAATTATGCAAACACTGTGATTTTTTCAAGATACGAACTTTTCATGTATTTTTCTTTTGGCAATGTCCAGAACCTCTGGCTTTCTCTTAGGAAGAGAAACGACCTCTGATATATGATGCTTTTTCATAAATTTGATGCTTTTTGATAAATTTGATGCGTTTTGATAAATTTATTGCATTATTCTTGGTTGTTATGACAATATATTTGAAATATATTTCGTTCCCAAGAATAATCGATAGTTTCTGTTGCACAGAAAGGTCAATCACCAGAGATTGCTTTCTTTCGGGTGTCGGATGTCTTTCAAGAGAATACAAACCTGTTGGAAAATAAATATAAACGGTTTTCTTATAGGGAAATTTATACTAAACTGAAAAATTATTTCGTTAGTTGTTTGTTGAGTCTACTTCCGAGGTGAATGAGTACACAACTGATTTCTCCTTACAATTTGCGTACAATGGATACAGAATCTCTTGGGATATGGCTGCGTTGTATGATTGATTACCAAGACCTATAAGGATCGGAAACTAAGCTATTACAGAGTCCATCTGAGAATATATACCCACATCTACTATCTTTAATAAAATCCTAGCATATATATATATATATATATATATATATATATATTTATATGAAGCAGGAGAGAGAGAGAGAGAGAGAGAGCGAAAAGAACGTGGGTTTCATCAAGGGCGGAACCCGAAAAAAAAAGAACGTGGAATTTATGCACACTTAAATTCTATGTCTAGTCAAATTGCAACGCTACGCGTAATAGTTATTGTCGTTGAAAATGCAATCATTAACTTGGGTTCAAATCCTGTACCCGGCTATTTGCGTTTCACTTCGTGCTAATGCCCTTTGGAAAGGCATGAAATCATCTGTTCTCCCCAACCAACCATAGATTAATAGTTGGGAGAATGTTTTGGGGTTTTTTTTTTTAGCTTTGATTAGGCACCCATGTATGAGAAAGAAAACTCTGTATCCAAACCAGCTTTACTTCACTTAAAAACTAATATTGTGTGACATTCTGTTCATGATGGAAGGGTTGGAGAGATATAAACTCCGTACTCAGAGATATCAATGTTCGACAGTTAAAAATCATTTAGTCATGCTCTAACCTCATTTGAGTGGCCATTGTTTTGTATTGTGTCAGCTAAGTCGTTTTCAAATAAAAAAATGTATTTATTTTTTAAACCTTGCAAACGTGTAAAAAATGAATTTAAAGTGTAATTTCACCAATCTACATTTCCCCAATAAGCTAACAATATAGTGTCGTTTGGTTGAACGCAGTTTTTTCCAAGCAGCGGTCGTATCGATATTGCTATATGGATGCACTACATGGATGCTAACTAAATGTATGGAGAAAAAGCTTGACGGCAACTACACAAGAATGCTACGAGCAATATTGAACAAGTCCAGGAGGCAAGGCCCCACAAAGTAGCAGCTGTACGGCCACCTACCACCCATCACGAAAACTATCCAAGTTAGACAAACCAGACATGCAGGACACTGCTGGAGAAGTAGAGACGAACTCATAAGCGACATACTCCTGTGGACGAGCAAAGCAGAACGACCAGCTAGAACCTATATACAACAGATCTGTGTCGATACAGGATGTGGCCTTGAAGACCTACGGGGAGCACTGGACAATAGAGACGTGTGGCGGAAGAGGGTCAGGGAGATCCGTGTTGTTGGTTCGACATTATGATGATGGTTGATAAATTTCGCAAGATTCGAAACACAACTTATCAAAAAGTCGGTTGCATCTTTTCAGAAACAGCTCCCATATTTATATAAACCCATATTTAAAAAATACTGGACACTATGTCGCATATTGACCCTTGACCCAGCAATAAATCAGAGATTCTCTACACAGGATGCACTTATGAAAATAAGCGGAAGCAGTCATGTAGTTGAACAGAAATGTGTGAGTGTTATGAAATGATATATGCAGATACCCTCATGAGATACGGGCTGTCTCAGTCTTGAGTCAATCTCATTTGCGGTCAGAAGAGAATTGGTCAGTCGCAGAGAGCGCCAGTGAGTGGCTGGGCGCTCCGCTGGGGTAGCGTCACACAGAATGGCCCCACAGCGAGCAACTAGTTGAGTACACCCCCCTCCTTGGCTGAAAAGCAGAAGTGCTAAATGGGGTCTTGAAGATATAACAGCGTGGTATGGTCAAGAGAAGTTTTGGCTCAATATGACAGTCTGTATTCGTTCCCTCCGTCCTTCTGTCTCTCTCACCCACCGAATATTTGCCCCTTTTTGAGAGAAATGAAGTGACATGTATATTTTTGTAAAAAGAAAGTGTTATTCCTTCATTCCTAGTGATGGTATATAACTGGATATTGCAATATATATATATATATATATATATATATCATCTTTATCAATAAGGCGTACTAACACGCATTCTCTTCCCCCTCTCTTTCTCTCTCTCGTCATCCGTCCCTATTGGCCATCACTATTAGTAAGTCCTCAAGACGGCATCCAGTGTCCACAAAGAGCTGATGCATGCAAGTTTTTATAAGTCAACCAATTCTGTTATGTTCACGTGTAGGAGTCCATTCGAGAACGTTTCTTATAAGTTCATCCTTACTTTCCCACCAGTGTCCAGAATGTCTTCCTCATTTTACTTGGATGGTTTATAAGATAGGAGGTAAGTGGCCGTACAGTTGCTGTTTTCAACAGTATAACTTCCAGAATTTTCTTCAAAGCAGCACACAGCGTCCCTGAATAGTTCCTATGTAACTTTTTCCGGAAACATTTCGTGTGGTGTAACCATACAGCATTATTGACTCTCAAATATATACGAGGATCATTAAATAAGTTTCCAGACTTTTTTTCGTATGGGCACTTTTATTGCTAGGACACACAGGAAACTCTAATCCTCTTCGAAGTAATCTCCTCCGGCTGCATTGCACTTGTTGTACTGTTCCAACAACTTCTGCAAGGCCCCATCGAAGTCCTCTTGTGTGAGCGTGTCAATAACCTTCGTCACAGCCTCTTTCATCTCCTCAATTATCTCATAATGACAGTCTCTAAGTTTAGGGAATAACCAAAAGTCACAGGGAGCAAGGTCTGGACTATAGGGAGGGTGACCAACTGTCTTGATGCCCATCTTGGTCAAATAGTCTATGACAAGGATGGAGTTGTGAACTGGTGTATTGTCCTGGTGAAAATGCCACTGACCCGATTTGAAGAGTGCTGGCGGTATCTCTTCCTTAACTCCCTTAAAACCTCAACATAGTAACCCTAACCCATGACGTAGTAGATAACGCACTGGACTGTGATATTGAAGCAAGTGATTTTAAACTCCAGTCGTGCTATTACGTTCACTTTTGGACAAATTGGAAAGATATGAACTCACTTATCTCCACAGCTATTGGTTTGATAGAGCTACTACAGTCCTTTTTCTAATGTTGTTATGTCATTAAATAACCCGAGAAGGTTGTCATGCCATCAAACAAGGAAACCAAAATTGTTACTGGGAATGCAGTCACACACGTATGAGCAATCAACTCAACAAATAAATTGTGTTATCAAGAGCCACATCAATTGGTATTTCAATGACAATTACGCAAAGTAATGAAGTATACATTTGGGACTTTCTTAAAAGTAATATTAATAATGAAAAATAAATAAAACAACATCGAAACAATCAATTAACTCGTGAAAACTTATTGATTTTTATATTTGTTCATTTCCCCAAGTTGAAGTTGATAGACAGTATAAATATAAACTCATTCATTTTTTTTTTTGTTTATAGATTTATTTTACTTAAGTAGTTCTATGTTTTTATATATAAATGTATCTATATTACAATGTATGTTACAATAACACTACAGAATGACACATCGTAGCGGGATTGTTGTCAGTGCAAACCTGTTAAAATGATCTTTGAGAGCAAAACAAATTCTAATTGAATTTACAACTGAACAGTTTACATTTATTCTCTTTCGATCATTGAAATTTCTCATTTGAAATTATTATTGAATACTTTCCATTTATTTATTCATTTGCAAGTAATTCTAATTTAGATTCTATGAATAGAATGTGACTCGATATTAAGTTTAATAACCGCCGTAAGGCAGTATTTAAAAAGGATGTAATACAAACTCAATTTTTATTTAAAGTTTTTGGTTTAAATTCCTAGTTTTTCTTCTCTTCTATTGGTTTCCCCACCAAGGTTAAAAAGTTCAATTTCAAAAAGTATACAAAGTATTTTTTTTTTAAAGAATGACTTTCTGACGATTTACATTTAAACGATTTTAACTTTCTAGCCCTAAAAAATAATAACTATTGACAGCCCAATCAGCGAAGATCGAATTTTAAAAGATGTAATACATCATCTAGAATGTCGGCAGTTAATAAATATTGCTAGCCCGGGCTTTTTTGATCCTGTAAATCTTCAGTCTCACGAAATTTATCAACTAATTACAAACTTGACGGCAAGTAGAGATTTATTCTCGAAATTCGTCCGTCTTTAGAAACTGACACAACTAAAAAAAAAATGGATGCTCAACTGAGGCTAACTCATGATGTAATCGTTTCAACTGCTAAATAATATTGTCTCTTTATATAATATTGCCAAGTGACTAATGATGTAGCTTAAAATTTACGTGTGTGCGTAAATTTTATTGTCTTATCTTGAGGGTAGCATCCTTTATGAAACTGTCTGTATGTCCTAGAACAGCAATAAATTTGTGTAGACTTATAACCTGGTCATCATGTTTCATTTAAAAATGGTACTGGAATTCAGAGTTGTCTTTCTCCGACTAACTGTTGAGGAGAAGAGACAGATTTATTATTTTCTTAAAGGCATTAATGCGAATTGAGAGCCAACAACCTCGGGTGAAATTTGAACTCAGCACGTTTATTTCAATTTCCGCGCCGAATAACATTACGTCTTCCACTTTTCTGTCTACGTAAATGCACTGTCACCAAATTATATAATTATATATTTGTATATATGAAATACTCTTAATATTACTGTCTATTTGTAAGTCAAATACAATATTACATTCTTAACGAGAAAAACTATAGACATTTCCTATTTTGATACACAGAACAGCCCAGAAAATTACAACTTTACAAATAGGAGTTGTTTTTATTATGTTCAGCGATACAAATAGGATGTCAGTTTTTACAGGTGGATTTAAAATGAAGAAATAATAAATCATGAATTTTAAGAATATTAAAAAGCATCTCCAAAACAATATAGTTACAATTCAAGTCATTTTATCGTAAGACGTTATTTTTGGTAAAGGAAATTTGTATAAAATAGAAGCATTCCACTATCTGTAACAGCATCAACTTAGTATATAGTCGTAGAAATTTGATGTATGCATATTTTCTTTTAAGTAGAGTTATATTTTATTGAATTAAAAAAAAGATAGAGCAATTTTTGTTACCATTCAAATGCCATTCTTATATTTCGTCGAAAACATGAGATCTTAGCGGGGAGCAGTTTGCTGAGACAGGTGTCGTGGCGAAGCTATAACATGGAAAGCTGGTGTTCTAAAAATTATTTTTTCATCTCGGTCTGTCAACTAAACTGAATAATCACAGCAAATATGAAACCTTAAAAGAATGTGTGTTAGATTTTACTTGCCTTAGTTTATATTTTCATTCCTATTCATTTTGTGTGAAGCACGCCAAATCACAAGGAATACGGTAGATAAGTAGATACTATATAAATAATAGAAAGATCTCCAGCTATACTACCACTGTGTCAAGAAACACAATGTTACTGATCGAATTAAGATTATATCAAAGGAGTAGTGTCTACTTCAACGCTTAAGTATTACCTATTTTACAAGGAAAGACATCTTGAAAAAAATTGATCATATCACTTTCAAAATTTCAAGTAGGTTAAACAATTCCTTATGCAACGCCTTCTTATATATACTAGAATAATTTTCCCAGATATTTTAATTGCCTCACATTCGCTCCACAGACTGAAGTATTTTTTTAATGTTCATAATACATTTTCACTGTATACACAACCAGAGAAATATGTGTACTTATATTTTAGACAGGTTTACATAATTAAAACCAAACGTCCATATGTGTGTGTGTGTGTGTGTGTGTGTGTGTGTGTGTGTGTGTGTGTGTGTGTGTGTGTGTGTGTGTGTATGTGATGGTTAACTTTGTATCGTTTTTTTGTTGTTATTGTTTAAATCAGAACTCAAACTTTTTACTTGCAACCCTTGTAACTAAATTTAATTTCCGTTTGCCTCCAAATAAATTGAATATTGACGATATTTTTTTCATAGTTTCACTGGATGCTGAGGAGAGGAGTTGATTGTTAAATTATTTTCGGTTTCAAGATTAGAATTTTTAACAAAATGCAGAAAAATTATCATAAATGGAATATTGAATCATATTAGACCCCGACCAACAAATATTTACCAATAGTGAAACTGGTTTAAGAAGTGAAGATCGTAATCTCTTCCATCAGAGCAGATTTTTCGTCTATTATAACTTAATTTTAATTTTGTTAAATATGTTAAACCTTCAGGCATTGTATTTTAATTTGTCATTTTTATAATTTTTCTTTCTTTGATAAATCTATATTTTTATTCTTCTTTTTAGATAAACTTTTTTCTTTTTTTTTTTTTTTGTAAAGATATCCACTAAACTTCTGTAAAAAGTATTATTTTAAAATTCAATATTTTTATAAAATTATTCGTTACCTGGGTTCAATCCCAGGTCGAGTCATACCAAAGACTCAAAAAATGGTACTTGATGCTTCCTTGCTTAACACTCAGCATTATAAGGTACGGATCAAGGGTAAAGTAGAGCAATCCAGGGAAACGAGTAGCGCCCTCCCCTACACATTGGTGTAGTAGCTATCGAAAAGGGAGCCTTCGGGTTACCCTCGACTATGGTCGCCAACTTAGAAAACATAACTGTTTTTAAATGTTTCCTTTAGTAAAAATATGATTGTACCAACCCCGCTATATTACGAGCAGGGAGCGACACAAATTCAATCTTTTAGCGGAGTTTAACTGATTAGAATTCTGAGTTTTCCTTCTCCTAGACCGGTTACATTTGCAAAATTAAAGCAACCTGACTGCTCTTACTATTTACCTAAAGTTGGATGAAAATATGATTATATACATTGTTAACGACACTGAAAAGATGTAAATTTTAACGGTTAGCAACAAACCGTTCATTCATTGAAATGATGCGTATATTTTGAACGGGTTGTCTGAGAACGATACATCACTAATGATACTTGCATCCAATCCGACATTCTGTACGATAACTAAAAACTAGTCTACATGATCTAGAGATTTTTCTTCTCTTCTTAGAAAGGAATTTATGAATGCAAATTAGTTAGTTCACTTACTGTGCCCCCCCCCCACCATGCTTTTATTCACTCTGCCAAAATTTTATTCACCTCAGGAGTCTATGTGATCCACTTTTAAATGCTCTGCATTAGATAAAAACGATAAAGCTTTTTAAATGCCTTCAGTAGTTGTTAACCATTAGCAAAAGTGTTGAATGCAAATGCGGGTGTTATTGGCATCTAAACGAAATCTGATTTAGAATTGTTTATGTAGCAACCTGGAGGCATTTCAATTGTCTGAGGCAGGCATAAATATTTGACAGATTAGCTGCTAGTATTCATGTAAGTCTTGAAACTAATCGAGTTTGCTAGTCTGACTTGTAACAAGGTGAATATAACGTGTATTTTGTTATTAACCTTCAATCAAACAAGTTAGTCAGATGAACCAAATGAAATGAAAATATAAACCACAGAAAGTTACAGTTTAGATAAATACAATTATGAGATGAAAATACTAATGAGTCTATATTCTCTGCGTTCTTTCTCATTAGCAAGAATAATTGACTTTTATCAAGTATTGAAGAGTTTGCATTAATAAGTAAGAGATCTTTCATTTCACTGACTGATAAAAAATCATTGACATTTCTTTTTAGTTAAAAATCTTTTGTACTTTTGGCAACAATATAGATCGGTGATTAAGTTGTTTAAAGTCCGTTATGAATTAATGATAATAACCAATACACAAAACTAGAGTATCCCCTGTTGTGTATCGCTTATGACTCTAGACTAGCACACCAGAGTGAGTTCGAGTCTCACTGGGTGTACAATACTTTTAACCTTGAGTTAAACCACCACTCTATCTAACTAGGCCTCTTATAAGTCTTCCCTAAGGATGAAAATTTTCAGACAACAACATTAAGATTAAACAAAATCGCTGGCGAAAAAAAGTAAAACTTTAGGAGTCCAAATGTTCTATTCTATTCACTAAGAAACCATCAGAAAGAAAATTTCTAATTTTGAATTTTAGTATAAACTCGACAACCCATGAGCCCATGAAATATTCATTTTAAATGTGGTCTATAATGGTATTGATGGTTCTGTTTAAAAATGAGTAAAATATTCTAATAAACATTTCATTGTTATCTCCTTCATATTGAGAATTCAGATAATTAAAAACATTACGTTCAGTACGAACGTTCATACCGACCATTTTTGAAAGCTGGAGTGAATACAGCTTATTTTACACCTAATAACACACGTGCATGCGTTAGTACACATACATACACATAGATAGATAGATAGATAGATAGATAGATAGATAGATAGATAGAAATCTTTGCAATATATAAATGTAACGAGGAATCTCACCAAACGTCACCTGCTGTTGAATGCGAATATTCTGTGTCATAATAACTACACTACATAGAATACCTAGTTTAGCAAGGGCAAATTGTAACAATTCAGGAGTGAGCATTTATTTTCCGGTTCTAAGAGGAATGCCATGATCTACGATGGGGAACCCCTACAGTTATTCCGCCTCCATCCTTTCCAGCTCAAGTTACATCTAAAAGAAACTATTAAATTATCCAAGGTCACTTCTCTGGCGAGCCTGCTTTCAGTATTTCATCTATTCACTCAAGGAATGTTTCAAAAATAACAACACACCTTGCACTGGTAGCTTTTATTAACCCAACTATTCTTTCTACAATATTAACGAAACAAGAAAATATCTTATCAATGAGTTCTATGTTGTCAGTCTCTATAGTAATAAAATCTTTTATAAATTGATTGGTTTGGTTTCTTTGTTTAATGGCATATCAACTCTTTTTAGGTTATTTAATGCCAAAGCCATTCTCCTAGAAAAACAGTATTGGTACTATTCAACCCATAGCTGGGAGGATAAGGGGTTCATATCTTTCCCAAGGGTATTTGTCCGAAAGTAAACGTAATAGCGCGACTGGAGTACGAACTCGCGTACTGCGATTCCGCAGTCCATCGCATTAACCATTACACCACGAGGACATCCCCTTTATGAATTGAGATAATTAAGTATTTTTACCGAGGTTCCCCCAATGTAAAAACCATGATTTAAAATGTGGAGTTACAAGGCATCATCATCTATGTCTACGAGACATAGATGAAGACTAAATACAATCTTTCGACACCTATTTGGCCTAGTTCTTAATTAAACTAAGTTTTGTCTTTTAACATTCTTACTACATATGTCCCAATAATAACAGTCTTTTTTCGATCAAATTAATTACATGATTCTATATCTTTCCTCAATAAAAGTCGCACATAAAAGTTTGAATTACTTATTTCAACTTTTTTTCATTAAGATGTACACTTGAAATAACCTCATTTGCCAAGTTTGAACTCCTAGTATATAAAATAAAATAAGCTCAGAATTGCTTGGTTTCAATTATAGGTGTTTATATCGTTATTATTCAACATATTTTATTGATCAGTTCATAAACTATGTTCAAATAAAAAAGGTTTCTATATTGCTTATACTAAACGATCCATGAACCCATTCGGTTCCTACTTTAACATCAATACCTGATGACATTGAAGCCTCTGTTTAAGATGATTAGTTCTTGCTAATGTTTTATGGTATATCAAACCCTCGTAGATTATTTAAAGCCAAATCCTATTTATACATATTTATTAAATATACATGATTTGTAAATGAATAGTTTGTCGGTTACAATTTCTAACCAAGCCTGGGCTCGTTTGTACACAGTTAAATGGTTTCAAATTATCCATCTAACACTAGAAATTCTATTTGAGATGATTCATTTACATGCACAGTTAAATTGTTGCAAGTATTCCAATGTAATACTAATAATTCAATTCAGCATCAGTCATTAATTTGCACACAGTTAAATGATTTCAAGTATGGAAAATGATTAAAAATGTCAATTTGACTCATAAATGTGGCCCTAACAGGTACTACCACTCACGGGCAGAGTTGACCTGGGAGTAATAGCTATGAAGGAATACCCCACATTCCCCAAAGCTTCCGGACTGGAGCCCCACGATGAGATGGTTTAATGTCATATACAAGACGCTTGTTGGAGGGGTGAGGGTCTTACCCCTCTGCATCTATGCAGAAGGGAAAGACAGTATTGAAGAAGGATAGAAAAATTCTAATCAATATTTCATAGTTATCTCTATTATATCGAAAATTAGGATGATTAGAAAATCATATTTAGTGAGAATGAAGACGCTGCAATATTCAGTTACAAATTGAACTGGAAATTGATTTATTCTATAACCAACAGCATTTTAAGTGCATTTCCTAGGTAGAAATCTCTCCTTATGATGTGTCGTTTTGTTTGTTTGATATTGCATAAATGCATGAATTCACACGCCCACACGAAGAGTTTAATATCATTAAAACTTTCCAGGCGATATATCCGAGGATCATTAAATAAGTTTCCAGACTTTTTTCGTATGACCACTTTTATTGATAATACACACATGAAACTCTAGTCACCTTCGAAGTAATCTCCTCCGGCTGCAATGCACTTGTTGTACCATTCCAACAACTTCTTCAAGGCCCCATCGAAGTCCTCTTGTGTAAGCGTGTCCATGACCTTCGTCCCAGCCTCTTTCATCTCCTTAATTCTCTCATAACGACAGCCTCTAAGCTTAGAGAATAACCGAAAGTCACAGGGAGCAAGGTCTGGACTATAGAGAGGGAGAGCAACTGTCTTGATGCCCATCTTGGTCAAATAGTCTGTGACAAGGATGGAGTTGTGAACTGGTGTATTGTCCTGGTAGAAATGCCACTGACCCGATTTGAAGAGTGCTGACCTCTTCCGACGGAATCTCTTCCTTAACTCCCTTAAAACCTCAACATTGTAACCCTAATCCTAACCCTTTGGCCTATCAACTCTGGTGTATTGACTTCCTTACTCCTCCCACACCACTCATCATCCCTCACAGACTCCCTGCCTTCCTTGAATCTCTTATGCCACTAAAAAAACTCATGCTCGATTCGTGCAAGATGGTTGAAAAGCAGTCTGAAGCATTCCATACGTTTTTGTGGCATTTTTTCCAAGTTTAAAACAGAATCTTATTGCATATCGTTCTTCTAAAGTGTCCTGACGTCCAGATTGCATTTTTGAAATTCACCAGCTGTGACAATCAGGCTTTAGTAGGGTGTATTCTAATTGCTGCTGTAGCTGTTCCTTTGAACCTGAAATCATAAAAATTGGTCAGTCATCTCATAAGATGTATAGCAATAACATGGTGAATTTTTAAGAGTGTACAACAATTTTAAATGCCTGTACAAAAAATTCTGGAAACCTATTGAATGCATCACGTATATATGGGGGAGTGCGATTATAGGGAAAATTTTAGTGTTATATATTAGTGTTATATTTATTTTTATTATCACTCTTTTTTCATTAAAATTCAGTATAAATAGAAAAGTGTCCATGCTTTGATCATGGTGAATCTGGGACTTGCGTTAGACCCAAAAGAGACTATTACTAACATTGCTTCCAATAAAAGTTTCATCCAAAGTTTTTATACTTGTATTTACCACTTTAGTGCTAAATAATGTCATTGATACACACATAAATGCATTTGGGAACATTAGGAAATGAATGTTTAGACTTGGAAGGCTTTAAAATTAATGAGATTTAAAATCTAAACTTTTTTTTATTGGAGCAAGAAATATATGTACCAATACTTGAAGCGAAACCTGGAAGCCTATATTGCCATTCTTTTAATGTGCTGTAACTGAGAATAAATAAATAAAATTCAAATTTGTATTTGATTATAATTACCAAGCTTATGAAGATTATGATTTTTGGCTCTGTTCCATGAAAACTCATCAAACAGAGAGGATAAGACTTGATATAGGCGACATCCCTATATAGCATATCTGATGTTATTAGGATTGTTAATGACATTGGAAGAAGATATTAATATCAGATTAAGGTTAGACTATATTTCTAATTAAGTCGGTTAAGAGTTTTATAAGTATTTATCTTCTGAATAAGTATTGTTAATTACCTTAATGTTACAAGTTCAATAACACAAAATGAGGTTTTAGTAATGTCATTATTATTCAAGTTGATGGTGATATAGGAACAAAATGAATTGGTGTTCAAAACATGTTTAATATGCACGACGCAAAACTGGAAGAAAGGCAATTGCTTATCGAT
>OY757904.1:7641859-7749359 GCA_963585895.1 Sepioteuthis lessoniana | reverse complement strand
TGTCTCATTCAAATAGAATTAATCTTATATATAGCTTAAACACGGCAAGGTTTTGTCTCATTCAAATAGAATTAATCTTATATATAGCTTAAACACGGCAAGGTTTTGTCTCATTCAAATAGAATTAATCTTATATATAGCTTAAACACGGCAAGGTTTTGTCTCATTCAAATAGAATTAATCTTATATATAGCTTAAACATGGCAAGGTTTTGTCTCATTCAAATAGAATTAATCTTATATATAGCTTAAACATGGCAAGGTTTTGTCTCATTCAAATAGAATTAATCTTATATATAGCTTAAACACGGCAAGGTTTTGTCTCATTCAAATAGAATTAATCTTATATATAGCTTAAACACGGCAAGGTTTTGTCTCATTCAAATAGAATTAATCTTATATATAGCTTAAACACGGCAAGGTTTTGTCTCATTCAAATAGAATTAATCTTATATATAGCTTAAACACGGCAAGGTTTTGTCTCATTCAAATAGAATTAATCTTATATATAGCTTAAACACGGCAAGGTTTTGTCTCATTCAAATAGAATTAATCTTATATATAGCTTAAACACGGCAAGGTTTTGTCTCATTCAAATAGAATTAATCTTATATATAGCTTAAACACGGCAAGGTTTTGTCTCATTCAAATAGAATTAATCTTATATATAGCTTAAACACGGCAAGGTTTTGTCTCATTCAAATAGAATTAATCTTATATATAGCTTAAACACGGCAAGGTTTTGTCTCATTCAAATAGAATTAATCTTATATATAGCTTAAACACGGCAAGGTTTTGTCTCATTCAAATAGAATTAATCTTATATATAGCTTAAACACGGCAAGGTTTTGTCTCATTCAAATAGAATTAATCTTATATATAGCTTAAACACGGCAAGGTTTTGTCTCATTCAAATAGAATTAATCTTATATATAGCTTAAACACGGCAAGGTTTTGTCTCATTCAAATAGAATTAATCTTATATATAGCTTAAACACGGCAAGGTTTTGTCTCATTCAAATAGAATTAATCTTATATATAGCTTAAACACGGCAAGGTTTTGTCTCATTCAAATAGAATTAATCTTATATATAGCTTAAACATGGCAAGGTTTTGTCTCTTTGAAATAACTTTGTGTTTAAAGAATATATCAGTCTGTTATTCCAAGTCATTCTGATTTCGATCAAATATTTTAGATGCGATTCCATTTCTGTTGCAATTTTTCAGATGCCCTTTGGAGTTCGTCGTAGACAGGCAAATTCATACAACCGGGTGGAATTGTCCTGCAGATGAAATAATAAAGTCCTTGGAGCGTAGATTTTCTGCGGGAGTTTCCTTCTTCTAGTGAAATTGCAAGACGGGCGTCAGAGTTCCGTCAGGCCTTAAATTAGTTTTGTGTATGACTAAAAGGCTGACTGAAGTGATTTGTTCGATATTATCTCGGACTTACGGCAAAAATACTGTTTGTATGCTATAACGTTTTTAGTTTTATTTTAACATGATGACTCATGAACCCGCTGGGTTCCTCATAAAACAACCGTTTATGATGACATTGATTAATTCTTCTATTTAAAAAAAAAAAAGGTGGGTTTCTAATTAGCATTTCAGTTATTAAGAAATGATATTCGTCAACCCAACAATGTTATTCAGTTTCATAGCAGTTCATCCAATTAAAGTGGAAATTATTTTATTATCTAAAAGAGCATTTTTAGTGTGCTGCTCTATATGTGGAGAAAAATTTAAAAACAAAGTAATCAAAAGTGAAGAATTTATTGCGAAGAAAAGTCTTCTTTAAACGAATCGTTTTAATAAAACTTCCTCAGCTTTTTTTGTTTGTTTTCTTTTTGTTTGTTTTTTTCTTTTTGCATTTTATAACACATCCATCGCTGTTCTATCAACACTGGGTATCATTAATCCAAAGTCCTGATGAAGGTTCATTAAAACCGAAACGTTTAACGTCGACTTTCCTTCAAAATAAATTCTTCACTTTTGATTACTTTGTTTTTCAAATTTTCTCCATACTGTCGGATCCCTTTCCATTCTTTACTTCCATATATATATATATATATATATATATATATATATATATATATATGATTAAAAGTTATAGTATACATATTTTAGTTCAAATTTTCAAAGTTAAATGAAGACGTATGCGCATCTAAAAATTTACATTATAAAGCAATGATGTAAGGATTTCTAGACATCTAGAATTTCTCTTGAAGAGTGAGTTCCAATTTGAAAAAAAGGAACTTCGTTTTAATACATTTGAAACGAATCATTAGGGGCAAAACACAGAATTTTGCAATTGAATCATCTTTCATACTCAACAATCTTAGGTTCGCGTGTCTTTTTCTTGTTTCTAAGATTTGAAGACAAAGATTATATTTTAGAAAAAAGCGACTTCCTACAATGTAAAAGAAAAATTTCTGAGAGCCAAATGGTTATCGTCGTTAGAAATGAAATCGACGACCAGAGTTCAAATCCTGAACGAAGCTTTATACGTTTGATTTCGTGCTAACGCCCTTGTTAAAGACCTGAATCCATATGTTATACTCACCCGCAACTATTGGTAAAAATAGAGCACAGGATTCTATAGACTTGATAAGACAATCATCCTAGAAGAAAAATTCTCGATTCAAACAAAAACTAAATCCAGACTCAGCTTAAAATTGTCTTTATGTCGCATCTTGCTCATGACGGAGGGATTGTATATATATATATATATGTATACATATATATATATATATATATATATATATATATATATATATATATATAAAATGATTATTCTTGTTGTTCATTATATTGTTTAATATTCAATGGTCGTCTCTTGGTTTTCCTACGCGTAGTCATAGATTTCATCGTTAAATAACTTCATATCTGCAAGAACTATCCATTGTATGTTATCAGAAATCTCATCTCAATATTAAGAAATCGGCCATGCCATATAACAAACAGACGGGAAGTTATCCATTTAATATTAGAGAGTATGTTTCTTGAAATATATATCCAATAATATATATCGCGTAAAAAAGAGTTGATGAGTAATTGTACACCCGACATCACTTGGCCCAGTCGGATGGGGATGTACAATATACTGAATGCTTCTCTTCAGAGGGGTAAGACCCCCCCAACGAGTGTCCTGGATATGACACTAAACAATCTGATGGTGAGGAGCTTTGGGGAATGCAGTGTACCTCTTTATTGCCATCGCTCCCAGGTCCACTCTGGTTCGGACCTAATAAGGTCCTATCTATGGGTCAAATAGAACTGTGTACTTATGTTAAACTGAATTGTTTGAAATAGAACTGTTTATGTATAAAAATGGATTTTGCATTAAATAACCTACAATGGTTGATATGCCATAAATTCAACCAACCAACCAACCAACTGACAGACATTAAATGAGCAGAAACATTCTTCGCTAACTATTGAAGAAAATTAAATTAGAAGAATAAATAGAAATAAATTGCACACAAGTTTCAACAATCAAAAATACTAAACAAGCTTCTTAGAAGTTAAACACAATCAAGTAATCTCTTTTCATTGAAGTGTAGAATTTTTCATTAGTACAAACTTGCGTCGACAAATTACGAGGTTGACCTAGGAAATTATTAGACAAATTTATTTTTTCCTGTTAAAAATTTGCTGATAAAATGTTAACCATGAATATGTGTGATAACATTCAGTTCAGGTTTGCTGTTAAGCATACTTGCAATAATCCAAGATTATTATAAGTATACTTGATTAACGGAAATGGAACACAAGATAAAATTTTATCAAACTTCAGAACGATGCGACAAATATTTAAAAAGTTAAAACAAGTATAGTGAGATTAAATTAGACTTTTGTTGATACAAAGTATATTTTGCACCGATGAGAGAGAAATCCTGTTCTAGTGGACGAGCAATTGACGAAGTGAGGAAATGTGACAAAAGTGATACATCCCATTAGATATGATCGACGAGTGACGGCTCGAATGACTGGGGACGAATTATTATTGATATGCTGATTTTTTATTAGAGTTGCATAACTTGAAATGAAAAAAATCAGTACTTTTGAGACTCGCTGGGAACACGTTTTTGACCACAAAGAGCATTTCTTAATCCCTCTTAATCCCATGATCTAAGACTATGTGACTATTCCGTATTCCTAAAAATCAAAACCATGCTCCACGGTCACCATATTAAATTTGTTTAAGAACATATAGGTTGTGTTGAAGGCAGTTTCAGTTGAATACTTCCAAGGAACTGAACAACCTCCTTGCTAATGGCTTTTCAAAGAAACAATTCTGAGGGATTAAAGTTGATTTGTAATTAGGTTGATATTTAAAAAAGGGGGGGTAATACAATCAGTTTCATTATTTAATAGACCAACGTTATATTTTAGAACTATGTGGGATCTAATAAGTGTTCTTTCTTGTAAAAACCATTTATCTTAGAATAAAAGGAAATTTTAAAGAGAGACTAATCTAATTCTGGTCAAATTATTGCAAACGTTGATCAAATTTCCCGGAGTCTTCATTCTATTATTCTAATGTTGAACACTTTGCAAAATTATATTTAGAATACGTAACTTTGCCGAATATCAATGATTGTCTGCAATGAATCAAGCACACCTGAGTCTATCACTTCTCATTGAATCTAATTCTTTCTTTGTTTTTAGATACTAAATGTATCCGTGTGCTAATTGTATTGATGAGATTGAATACATTAAGAATTAAGTAAAAGTAACAATAGGTATCGACTATCCTGGCACCATCAGCTTTAATTAATTATATTTACATTTCTTTTTTCTTTCTTTTTTTTTTTCTTTTTCCTTTTTTTACCAGCTTCTATCAAACACCGGAAGAACTTATCATTAATTGGCTCAATAATAAGCTTCATTTTTCTGAACCAGTACAGGCGTCAAATAGGTTACATTTATCACAAATAATTTTGTAAGATTTTATCTACAAGGGATTTTAAGAGATCTGGCCAATGTTTCAGGTTTTATCCAAAAGATACTGAAATGTTTGGAAATTTTGATCTTGAGACAAAATGAAATTGTTCTACGTGAAATCGAGAATTTTCTTTCACTACTCTAATTACAACAATGACATATTTCAATAATTTTTTTTTTAAAAATATACAAGACTACGCGTAAACATTTTGAGTTCCCGTTTAGCTGTGGTTAATGGTCATATTGATACTTCAAATTAGGAAGTGAAGGATTTTAATTAGCATTTCATAGTTAACAGTTGTCTATGATGATTTTGATGCTTCTATTTGGAAAAGAGTGAATGATTCTTATTAGCATTTCTTAGTTAATCGTGGTCCATGATGATATTGATACTTCGATTTAGGACGTAATGAAGGACTCTAATTGGCATTCTAAAGTTATCTCCGTTATATCAAAAATTTGGAAGATGAAACATAATGTTCATCTTAAACGCAAACCCCACAAAATTATAATTCTGCTTTAAATAAGAGCGCATATTTTTCTCTAACGCAAAATATTGAAGTGTATTGATCTTAACAAAATCTCACAATGCTCTGCAGTTTTCCCAGTGTTACAGTTCCACCAATGAGAGGGAGAGATTCACAGAGAGACAGAGACAGAGACAGAAACAGAGAGACAGAATACATGCACACACACACACACACACACACACACACACACACACACACACATTATATATATATATAAGGTCATATTAATAACTCTTGATGAAGGTCTAAAATCCGAAACGTTTAATGTTGGCAAATACTTTCATAATTTTTTCTTCCACTGACAACCTTGTATTTTTCATGTGTGTACATTTTCATACTGTCGGGTTTATTTCCACTTTTTCATATATATATATATATATATATATATATATATATATATATATATATATATATAATGTCAGTAATATATTGATTTTTTGCTAATCCCATGAATTTTATTTCATCCCATGAAATTACTATTCTCTTTATGCAGATATGGAAATCGTTTCAACTGATAGGTTTTATGTTTTACATTTACAGATGTTCAGGATAAATTTCCCATTTCGGGAAAATGTTGTGTGTGAAAAAACAGAAATATTTTTGCTTAAAAGTGAGCAGTTGATGATTTTGATATAGATAAATAAAAGTTGACATCGATTATCAATGATGAAAATTTGAAAAACATTATGAAAAATATTCACACATTTTAAATCAGAGAAAGTAAATAGAAATGCTTTTGCAAGAAAAATTTTGTATCAGTTGAAATTAATTTTTATTTGTATCAGTTGAAATTAATTTTTATTTGTATCAGTTGAAATAACTGATAATTTTGTATCAGTTGAAATTATTTTTTATTTGTATCAGTTGAAATAACTGATAATTTTGTATCAGTTGAAAGCAATAACTGATAAATTTTTTTCTATTTTAATTCAATGAGAAAAAATGAGATTTATGAAGACTTGAAATAATTTTGATTAATGATATAAAATTGGTCACTTTATGCATCATCATATCAGTTATGATGAAATGTTTTTCAAATAATTGAATCTTGCATAATTGCCCAGGGTGAATTTCATGTTATCTGGATAGAGAGAAAGTCGAAATATAAACCAGATAACATGTTATAATCTCTGAAATGTTAAAAGTTTTAGTCAAGACAATGGTGATTTCATGCATCATATCTTTCATTGACCACATAATTTATAATTTTCAATGGACCAAATAACAAATATATGTTGACGTTTATAACTCCCTTCAATAGTAAAGTTAAAATTCAGATGAATAACGCTGTTTGGTTTGGTTAAGCATACAAACCTTCGAGGGTTATTTAATGCCAAAGTCATCTGTGTCAGAGGACAATAATGGTGTTATTTAACCCATAGCTGAGGTAGATAAGGGGGTTCATAGTTTCCTAAGTGTATTAGTCTGAAATGAATGAAATTTCCCGACTGGAGATCGAAATCGCCCACTACGATGTTGCAATTCAGCACGTTAGCCACTACACCTCGAGGACTCCTCCACCCGAATAACGCCATGCTTGTTCAATAAAAAGACAACATTTTCCTATATTTTTCTAACCGGAAATAAATTTGCGTATTCGTCAGTATTTTTCAAAATCTATCACCTCATCATTTTTTAATTCTAAGACAAAGAAAACGGGATAAGAAGGCATGAGGAGCAAAAGGATTAACAGTGAAATGAATGAAATCGGAAAGCCGAGTTCAATTTCCGAGCGAAGCAGTCTATGTTCACTTCGCACTCATGATGTAGCTTGTGCATTTGTCCTTGAGTGGGTTGTACCCAGATTATCTACGACTTCAGTATGATAACTTCAATGCTGATGGTCTTCGCTTGTTAAAAGACGTCAATGTTGGTGAATTTTAAGTATGTTACAAAGGCAATGTTGGTGGAACCGCTCGAAAAGTCATAGAAGGTGAGGATAAGTGACCCATAACTCTGAACCCTATAGGAGGGTGGCAAGGATAATGGCTCTATACACTCTGATCTAATATCCTTGGAAAATACACCCACTTTTTCTCCCTTGCCACAGATATCGGTAAATGGTTGAATAAACTGGAATCATTGTTTTGCTAGGACAGCCGGTTGAGGGCAAAGTCAGATCAGTATTCAAACATCCTGTAAACACAATTCATAGTTCTCCATGTCTTACAGACATGAAAGGAGACCTGCATTAGAAAAAGGGTTAATAGGATGAGATCGAATTATGTCTATATATATATATATATATGTGTGTGTGTGTGTGTGTGTGTGTGTGTGTGTGTGTGTGTGTGTGTGTGTGTGTAAATTTGTGAGTAACTGTATGTGCATGGGTTAGAGTAAGAGACAAAGAATATAAAATGCGACGAAATTGTGAAAACCAGTGTAGCAAACTTCACCTCTCAAGAAATTGAATAGCAGGCACTTATGATAAATGATTCTCCCATTTCTATTTGAGCACCTCACAGAGGATTGTTCTGAGATGAGTTGAAGATTTGCTGAATAATTGGCATTTTTATTATCTGAATCATTTTGGCATTCTTGAATGAATTCTCAAAAAGTTGAATAAGCGAAGAATAAGAAAACAGGAAGATTCGAACTCACTACACATGCAACAGTTAAACATACACATATACAAAAGCTTGTTCACACACACACACACACACACACATACATACACACACACACACACACACACATATGTAGAAAACTTTTTCACATACACACACACACACGCACATAGAAAGCTTTTTCACACACTCAAACTTACACACTCTCAAACATACACACACAATATATAGAGAAAGCTTTTTCACATACACACACACATATATTAGTAGATATTTATATTGTCTTGTGTGCATATGGTGCAGAATTAAATTCTGGATTCTTGAAATTAAAAATCGAGAAATTTTCTTTTTTACATTCGGTAGAAAACTATATTTACCTTTCATTCATAATTCGGCGATGTAATAATTGAATGAATAATATATAAATTAGGTGTGTGTGTGTGTGTGTGTGTGTGGGTGGGTGTGTGTGTGTGTGTGCCCACCTTTATGTATGCAATATCAATACTTCTGTCTTTACAATAATTTCAGATTACTGATTTTATATGTTTCTCCTTTTCTCTTGTACAGGGAAAGTAATCTATCTTGAAAATGCTAAAGTATTTCAAGTCAAAAATCTGTTCATTTTCAGGTTATATTAAAGAATAATGTTTTCACCCTTTCACTAGTTCATACAGTTTTTTTTCCAAATGTTTTGCAGACTATTCCAATTAAGATGGGTATCACCGTCTGAGTGATAGCAAGTCGCCTCGGATCTTTAATATTTTACCGGATTTTAACAGTTCTGTGATCCGAATAATCTCGATTCTTCCTCTGATTCCCAGTTCCCCTAGACTCCTCTCCTCCTCCTCCTCCTCCTCCTTCTTCTTCTTCTTCTTCTTCTTATTATTATTATTATTATTATTATTATTATTATAAGAAGAAGAAGAAGTGGCCAAATAGTTGAATATAAACATGTTTCTTTACTCAAGCAGTAAATTCTATAGGACGTATGTCATTATTGAAGGCTAAATTATATATTTACATGGATTTGCTGACAAAAAAATTAATGCACGTATCTTCAAAGTTATATGTATATAAGTTTCATCATGGTGAAGCGAAAGAAGAAAGTATTTTTTAGCTTTTCAACGCCAGAGTTGTCAGCACTTATTTCAAATTACTCGGTATACTTTGAGACAAAATGACCTGAGATTATCTTTTATATTTATCCCAAATGTCTTTTTGGCAGTGTTACAAGTAGATAGCGGCAACATACTATAGTGAAACACAATTATGTTGCAATGGGGGTGGATAGGTGGGATAACATTGAAAAATGAATAATGTAAGAGATAAAAAGAGAAGAGAAAATTAGTGAAATAATTGAAAACGCTTTCATTTGAGAGCAACCTGAGAAGAAATCTGCAAAAATCATCTTATTAGTTTTAACAAAGTTTTTGACACTGTTGCGAGTTTTATTGTTTACTCAATTACTCTGCCTTTCTGCAAAACACGCATATTCTTCCTCCAAATTACAAAGCAATATGACGTAAGAAATGGAACTCAAGAGATAGTTCCATGGCTCAGGGCCACTGTAACGTGCACAGGCATTATGCATTGCATGCAGGGTGTCATGCACTGCACATAAGACATCACGTGCTGGAATGTTTCCCCATTGCAGTTGGCACTATCGGACAATTGTAAGTAGGCGAATACAAGATATAGAGAATTTTTCGAAATTATCAAAACAACCAAGATGAGGAATTTAATCCAAATTCAAACAAGAAATAAATCATATTTAGCTTTCCAGTCAATTCCATTCATTCCTTTCTGGGATTTTCTTCCTTTTCTTTGGTTTCATTTCTCTCCAAATTTTTCACTATTTACTGCAGTACTGTCAACCAGTGATGACCGTTTCTAAATACCAACTCATTGATACTCGATCTAAGAGGTAAAGAGATCGTGTCTATTTTTAAATATTTTTCCGATCATCTTGAGCTGTCACGTGACTAAAAAAAGTTGGGATGGAAAAGTTTTCTTACTTTTTAAACGATATGGGTTACCATCAGATGAAATAATTAATTGTAAACTTTCAAAACGTTTCTTTTAAAGAAAACAACGGTTTTCTATTTTGTATACAGCCACAAATTTTCAGAAAATGCGCAGGGAAGTTTAGCATACAACTTATACATTGTACTAACCTTTTCAATCAAGTCATTATTTTCTTTAGAGGATTTGTCTTAATCATTTCACTCTTTGCAAGTTTTTTTTAACCCAGCTCTAAATGAAGTCTAAGTATCAGTTTATCGTCTCAGATCTCCAGTACTCTTTTTGGTATTCAAGTTGATTTTAGCATACTGTAGGATGGATAATCCCGATTATTCCTCGGATCTCCAGTTCCCCCAGTCTCTTTTCCAGGATTAGTTTCTTTTGATTTCATTTTCTTTAAGTTGTCATCCGGATCACTCAAGACCAGAGACCGGCAACCATGCAACAACACCTTGGTTAAAATAGATATTATGTATATATGAATGTAACTCCAGTAATTTTATGTATCTGTTAGGCACAAATACCTATAACTATCTGGACTTCGTTTGTTTATAGTAACAAGATTTTCCTTAAAATAAACCCTACTTTTTGAGTAGTCCCAGTAATCTAACAACTTCTGACATTGTTTTTGTTTTCAACAAGTTTATTGTACCAATTTTCATTTTCCCATCTATAAACTTTAAAAGATTTTAAAATCTTTTAGACCAAATGTTTTGATCAGCTGGAACAGACATATCAATCAGAAGATATATTTTATCCTAATAAATCTTTCAGTATGATGGCATATATTTAGTGTATTTTGGAAAATCCCTCTAGATCGTAATATATTTTACCTCCGAGATTGGTTAAGTACTGTGCTTATATCAGGTCTTGAAATATATAGCATTGTAGCATTAGAATATCATCATCATCATGTCGTGCTGGTAGCACAGATATCCCTGACCCTCTCTCGCCACTCCTCCCTGTCGTTCATCGCTTCAGGTAGGTCTTCTGGACAACATCCCGTATCCTCACATAGTTGCTGAATGTATGTTCGTGCTGGTCGTCCTGCTTTTGCACGGCCATGTGTGGGGGTTCATAAGAGTACATCACTTATGAGTCCGTCCCTGCTTCTCCAGCAGTGTCCTGCATGTCTGGTTCGTCTAACTTGAATAGTTTTCGTGATAGAAGGCAGGTGTCCGTACAGTTGGTGTCTTGTGGGGTGTTGCCGCCAGGACTTGTTCAAGATTGCTCGCAGCATTCTTGTGTAATTGCCGTCTAGCTTCTTCTCGAGCTGTTTTGTTAGAGTCCATGTAGTGCATCTATATAGCAGTATCGATGCGACCGCTGCCTGGAAGAAAAGTCCAGTGTAATTATTATCAAATTCTGTCATATTGTCGTTTGTATTCATTTGCTTTGAGAATAGAACATTCTGCTTCGAGATTTTTTATCATTACGTAGTTTGAATTTCATATTTCATCAATATTTTTATTGTCGCCTGGTTGTTTTTCGTTTTTGTAAAAAAAAGTTTCATCTCAGTAGGATCTTGGGAGTTTAGTTATCTCTTGTATTTATTAGCATGAGCGTTACCTTCATTTTTCCCAAGTTTTCTGTTCACAGGTAAAAGGTTCATGTATTTGTCCAGTATTTTGCCTTGCTACACTTTCATTCTCTGGTCCACTGGAACAACAAAATCCATTAGATGACGAGTTCTTTACTTCTTCTTAATTAATACTAGGTGTGGTCTTCTGGCCTTTTTTAGGCGATCTGTTTGTTTTGTCTTTTTTTCTTTTCTTTTCTTTTCTTTTTTTTTTTGTATATACTATTTGTCACTATGATGAAGATTTTTTACCCTTGTACAATTCTCAGTGAAGCTCCTTTCACCAACCAATAGTGCTTCTTCTTGGCTTATTTTACACCTTGAAAATTTTTCATAACAATTATAATTATTGATTAATAATTATAATTGGTTACAGTTATTATTATTTACTTCTATCTAGTAGTTTTCATTGGGTATAGTATACGCATTCTATAGTAATTTGGCCGACGGCTGTCAAGTAGACCGGCTTAGCACTTCTTCAAATTTCCAATTTTTTCGATGTCATCAGCTCTCTGTGTCTCTGTCTGTCTGTCTGTCTCTCTCTCTCTCTCTCGCTCTCCACAGACACACACATATGTGTGTATGTGTATCTGTGTGCGGGGAGAGGTTTAGTTGCTCACATATATCAATTATAATAACATTAGACAAACTAGATTATGAAAAAAAAATTAGTATTTCATTTTAACATACTGTTATAATTCATTAGTCATTTTTCTCTTTAAATCAATGGCATTTTGATAAGCAAAATTTTATTTATTTAAAGAATCTAGAATTATATAACTTATTGTACCTATTTCTAATTCATTGAACTAGAAATAGGCACGATTTTTTTTTTTTTTTTTTTTTTTTGTTGTTGGTGGGGTTAATTGGATATGCCAGACGAATATATTTTTTCATTTATAAAACAGTTTTACGATTTTATGAAAAAAAATGTTCACTTGTTTGTTTGTTAGTTTGTTTGTTTGTGGGGGGTTTGGGGGCGGTTTTCTAACTGCAAAAGTTACGCTACACATTAATTTAATTACTAAATATGAATTGTTAGTGCTTCATAAAAAAACGTTCAGATATTGCTATTCAATTAACATAAAGAAAGTGAAAAGCAGGCGGTCCAGCGTTGTACTTGATTCTACAGATAACAGCAAGTGCAGAATGATCTTAGCCAGAGTCTCGTTTCTCTTTAACCCGCATTCAGCTTCCGTTTCTTCGCAATGACAGCGTGTCTGAATAATCCCTTCTCTTGAATTACGAAAAGCAAAGAGACTGCCATTGCTAACCTTGTTACTATAGCAACAACAGCAACAGCGACTACTCGGCTAAACAACGAACAAATACAGCAGTCGTTTCAAACATACGCAAACGATGAGATGATGTATTCAGTTGCTTAATACTGGAGCTGAGTGATTCACGCGCAAAGCTATCTGTGAGAAAATGTATACTTTATATAATGTGATTAGAGGCTTATGTCTTTCTAGACGGTGTGTGCATGTCTGTGCTACGATTCCGCTCAAATAGCAAGGCTCATTTGGCCTACGTTTGAGCATGTGAACTTACAATAAGTTCATTGGACTTTGTGACCTTTATGATCAGTATTGTAATCAAGCAATTATATTATTGCAGGTAAATTGGTATGGGGGTAACTTGGATAGAAAAAGTTATCAGGATAGTGATGAACTTCAAGGTCACTGGAGGTCACAAGAAGTTAATTTGGCGATAAAATGGTTTGATTTTTTTACAATTCAAATTTAAGAAAAAAGAAAAGAATTTAAAAGTCTAAAAAAAGCTTACATTTTCTCTTTTGTTTGTAAAACTATGTGCGACCCAAATATTTTCCGGATTAAACTTAATTTTCCAACTATTTTAAATGAAAAACAGATAAATGAATGGATAAATAAAAACAGATTGCAGCTATAAAATCAGGTTTATAAAACAATCCAGGCAAAATATTTGCTTTTTCAGCAGTTTTTCCAGAAAAAAGTTTTTCTTGGCAAAGAACGTTTCTCGGCTAAAAAGCAAGTGACGATTTTTTCAGCTGTTTTGTATGATGAAAAAAAAAACGTTTTTCCGACCAAAAATGGTTTGAAAGAAAAGAAACTATGATTTTTCTTGTGAGAAAAGCAATATCTCCTCTAAAGTAATCTGTCATTCTTTTATTAACAAATATGAACACCGGGTATACCAACAACCATTTATATAAATTGAAAAGCATGTACACCAGGTATACCAACAACCATTTATATAAATTGACAAGTATGTACACGAGTTATACTAACAACCATTCTTATAAATTGACAAGTATGTATACCAGGTATGCCAACAACAATTCATATAAATTGACAAGTATATACACCAGGTATACCAACAACCATTCATATAAATTGACAAGTATGTACACCAGGTATACCAACAACCATTTATATGAATTGACAAGTATGTAAACCAGGTATACCAACAACCATTTATATAGATTATAAGTATACGAGTTATACCAACAACAATTCATATAAATTGAAAAGCAGTGAACCCTAGGTATACCAACAACTATTCCTATAGATTGACAAGCATACCAACCAGATATACCAACAACCATTCATATAAATTTACAAGAAGTGTTCACCAGGTCTACCAACAACTATTTATATAAATTTACAAGTATGTGCACCAAGTATACCAACAACCATTTATAAAAATTGACAAGCCGGTTACACCAAGTGTACCAACAAACATTTATATAAATTGACAAATATATACCCCAGCTATACCAACAACCATTCATATAAATTGACAAGCAGTGTACACCAAGTATACCAACAACCATTCATATTAATTGACAAGTATATACGTCAGGTATATCAACAAACATTTATATAAACTGACGAGCAGTGTACATCAAGTATACCAACAACCCTTTATAAAAAATTGACAAGCCGGTTACACCAAGTATACCAACAACCATTTATATAAATTGACAAATATATACACCAGGTATACCAACAACCATTCATATAAATTTACAAGCAGTGAACACTAGATATACCACCAACCATTCATATAGATTGACGAGCATGTACACCAGGTCTACCAACAGCAATTCATATAAATTGACAAGCATGTACACCAGTTATACCAACAACCATTCATATAAATTGACAAGTATGTACACCGGGTATACCAACAATCATTTATAATTATTGACAAGCATGTACCCCAGGTATACCAACAATTATTCATATAAATTAACAAGCAGTGTACCCCAGGTATATCAACAATTATTCATATAAATTGACAAGTATGTACACCAGGTATACCAACAACCATTCATATATATTGACAAATATGTACCCCAGGTATACCAACAACCATTCATATATTTTTCATTTTCTGTGTGAGAAATATTATATTAAACAATATATTTTCCTGTTGTTATTATCTCGGGCAATGCTTTGTATCAGTGTTTGAGTAGTATGAACGGAATAGGAAAGCGTTTGCCTTTAATTTTCATTCATTCCTAAGAAAAAAATAGGTTTGACTTAATATAAACTTCAAAATTTCCTTTGCAGTGAATTATTCTCGTTTAATAAATTCTTTCGTAAAACCAAAATTATAAGTAAAAATACCAACGCAATTTTTAAAAAAGACAACACGTTTTATCATTGACAAAACTTTATGAAAACGATTTAATTTGCAACTGTAAAGCATGGAATTTATTCTTCTTCTACTACTACTACTACTACTACTACTAAGAAATGACCAAGAGAAATAATCATGTTTTAATCAATCTTTTTAGCTTCATATTAGGAAATTCAATAAAAATATGACCTATAAGCTTATTGTTTCTATCATTACATGTACAAATTACCTGCCATACCTATACGATTTGTCTTCCAAAAGTATCGAAACTGAACAATAAAGGAAATATTAAAATATATCCTCTGCAAAGTCCCTAAGTCATTTAATAGACTTATTATTTCAGCGAGTTTTCCATTCGTCGAAGCACTTCTGAAATTCCACTTTCATATGGCCCGAAGATACACCATCGAATTTCTTTTGATATTCATTGCATCTTCCAATCTTACCCTTGGGAGAAATTTTAACTTTCAGAAACAAGAAAACTTGCACAAAGTTTGGTCAAATGGGTACAAAAAATGCTGCAATGGCACAATTGCGTGTTTTGCTCGAAACCGGTGATCATGATATTTAAAAGCTGATTAAATCTGTCAAGAAGTGGCACTGAATCTTCAAGATAAAGCCAAGATGTCTATATTGTTCTCTAAACAGATTCCAGGTAAATTCATCGTGATAAATTCATCGTCACTTAATTTATTGCCTGTATATCAATAGAATGCACCAAGAACTGAAATGTGACGTCCAACATAGGTAAACTGAAAGGGACCAATTCTTTTTCAAGCCAACACCTCAGTTTCACAAATGACAGCAAAAATAAACTAGGCCGCTCCATCCAGCACACTCACAATGTTTCTCCGGTCGACTAACTCATTTTCAGACATTTCGATAGTTACAAGCAAATTCTTCAACAACAAATCAACTCTTTCGAATAATTCATCAATTCCAGGATTCCAAGATTCTATACTACTGGAACAGATAAAGACTTATTTATTACTGACAAGAGCGCGTAGATTCTAATGGTTCTTATTTTGTTTGATAAACTTGTTCTAATCTCGGATATACGACTTTAATGTTGATATTTAAAAACCGCAAATTATTTTTACACCAACCTTGGATATATACAACGTGTCAGATATTACATCACGCAGCATATAGTTTTAAGAGCGAAATGCGCTTATCTAAAAGTTGGGAAAAACACGAAGATGGGGAAAATACGATAAAATAAAAACTCAAAAATATAAATGAGATATGATTTGATAAAAAAAAGAAACAGGTGCTGACAAGATGAAAAATCGACAGATGAAGAATTAACCGATTTATTTCAGATATAAAATACCTATAATAAACAATTTTATTCACACAAAACAAAACTGTTACGTGGACGTTGCCAGAGTTAAAACAACAGAAAATACATTTTTTTAAGTTTCACACTGAATTTTAAGAACAAAACTAAAATTAGCCATATTATGGATCGTTTTCATTAATTTTCTATTCATTCAAATCTTTAAAAAATATTTTGAATTTTCAGACCATCTCAATGTTTGAGTTAATTTAAAAAGTTTATTTTTCTTGCGGCAATACAAATAATCTAAATATCATTTTATATCTAGAAAGTCTTGATTCTCATAGCTTATTATTAAAACGTTACATAAATCGGGGGTTAAAGTGATGGACTACGGAATCAAAGTAAGCGAGTTCGAATTTCAGTCGCGCTATTACGTTCACTTTGGAACAAATACCCTTGGCAAAAGTTTGAACCCCCTTATCCTCCCAGCTATTGGTTAAATGGCAACACTACTGTTCTTCTAGAAGGATTGATTTGGTGTTAAATAACCTACAAAGGTTGATATGCCATTAAACAAAGAAACTGAAACCGAAACCGTTATAAAAACCATTTGTAGGGAGATCCCAAAATAATGAAGAGTTATGGTCTTATTTTGAAACGTGGAAATTAACAAACTTACCAGAATACCTCCAATTAACTAATTAATTAAGTAATAAAAAGAGATAAACTTGGATCAAAGAACCAAGATCAGGTAAATCATAGAAATTAGTAAACTACAAAAATGCAAAACATTGCGTGAAAGGAGGATAACAGATGGTGAAAAAGCTGAATAGAATCCTGCCCAAGAAATAACAAGCTAAGAAGAAAAAGATTTCACAGAAGATAAAAAAATGAGTTTGCTTAAATACATTAGAGGTGAACACGATCAAAGACATCATGAAAAAAATTGAAAAATATTTTAGCCAAGAAGTAGACTCAAAATGGCCAAGGATGATGATGATGATGATAAAGATAAGAGTTGTCCTTTGATGTAATGACAGTAGATTAATTTGTGAGTTTGTATTATATGAATAAATATAAAATCCTTGAACCATAATTATTGATGTTATTCTTCATCTAGCTTTGCATTTATCTCAGTGTATACATGTTTTCATTTCACATTTCTACCTTTGCTTCCGTTTGTTCATTCATTACTTTATTTCGTTTTATTTCTGTCTGTTTGTCTCTATATCTTTTCTATCTCATGTTCTCTCTCTCTCTCTCTCTCTCTCTCTCTCTCTCTCTCTCTCTCTCTCTCTCATCTATCTATCTATCTCTGTCTCAAATATATACATTCGTTTTATTTTATGCCCCTCCTCTTTTCTCTCTCTCTCTCTCTCTATCTATCTATCTTTCTCTCTCTCTATCTCTCCATCTCTCTGTCTTTCTTGCTCTATCTATATATCTATTTTTCTATCTCAGTCTTACATACACATTCTTTCTAGCTCATGTACAACCTCTCTCTCTCTTTCTCTCTCTCTCTCTCTCTCTCTCTCTCTTTCATTCAAACCTATTTCTTTTTTATTTCCTCCTTCCCCTTCTATCTTACATTTTCTTATTCTCTCTCTATCTCTATCTATCTATCTTTCTCTTTCTCTATCTCTCCATCTCTCTGTCTTTCTTGCTCTATCTATGTATCTATTTTTCTATCACAGTATTACATACACATTCTTTCTAGCTCATGTACAACCTCTCTCTCTCTCTCTCTCTCTCTCTCTCTCTCTCTCTCTCTCTCTCTCTTTCATTCAAACCTATTTCTTTTTTATTTCCTCCTTCCCCTTCTATCTTACATTTTCTTTCTATTTCACCTCCCTTTCTTCTCCTTCTATCTATCTATCAATTTTAACTTCTTTCTCTTCTATTAAATATCTTTGCAAGTTATTCATTCTATCTTTTTCTCTCTCTACAGTTCTTTTTTATCTCATTTTCTTCACCTGTCTTACCTTTCACTGAATAAAAAGTTGTCAACTCAAAAAACATACTTTCTTCATTAATTAGAAAGGACTTTTTATTTGCTTTCTTCAAGAAATAACATTGATTTAATAGCTTTTATTTATTTTCTTTAAGAAATAACATTGTTTTAATAGATTTTACCTTTCTCAACTCGAGAAAGAAAGCTCTATTAAAACACGGTTCTCGTAATTTCGTTTTTCTTCTCTACTAATTAACACTCAGTGGCACTAGACTTAGATTAGTTTAAGTAAATCAAAACATTCAAATCATTCGCTTGAAATACGATTAGCTAATATCTCAAATCTTCCTAAAAGAATGATACATTCAGTGAAAATTTGTAAAAACGTTGTCAATTATATTTGCTTCAAATAAGGCAGAGAAAACAAGATGTATCAAAAATAGATTACGAGATTTTATCCAAGAAATGTGTCGTCAAAGAATTCAACAATATTGCCAAATAGAACGGTCTAGAATAATGAAAACAAATTTCACAAGCAAATCAATGAATAAATGAAAAAATAAACAGGACAATCAGACGAGGCTGAAAAGAAGCTTCTTTTAAAGTAGGTTATAGTGACGCTGGAAAAGACACAAAATAATAGAAAAGTGATTGATCAACCTTAAAAGCAAACTGCGGGAGATCGAAGACGAACAAAAGACTGGTGTATATATTAACACCATTGTGACTACCTACTTACCTTCGTTCGCTGGATTTGGTGTACGTCTCACTGAAAGAATAAGGGATAGTTTGTTCAGATTAGTGAAACCGAACAACTCTTATACCTACGCTCGTTATGTTTTTACTGCAATGGTCAACAAGCTAATCAGATAACAAAATGAATTCATAATACACTAGCTTTTACTGTGACACCTGTCCCAGTCAACTGGTCACTCTTAGGCTTTCATTAAATTACTACAAGAATATTTGAATTTTGGCTAACATATACTGTATAAGATCTATGAATTTTAACTATATTTATAAACCAAACATATTGGATCAGATTTCTATGATATTATATCAATACAATTAACGATTGTGGAATGAATTGAGAATGTATTGCTTTTACGATTCTAGATTCTATTGCTTTTACTAAAAATAATATTTATCATAGAGTTTTAAATGAGTAAAATATTGTTTTCTGTATTTTACCTTATTTGCTTAATTATCCGTTTTATTTTGTGGCATTCGATTTTATATATATATATATATATATATATATGTGTGTGTGTGTGTGTGTGTGTGTGTGTGTGTGTAGTGCATAATGTTATTTGTGTATAAGGATACTAAGCTAGGTAATTCACATGGGTTTAATTAGCATGTACTGACAGCAGCATGATGACGTAGCCTCAGTTTATAAGCTATATCATTTTGTATCTTTGGATCTGGAAAATGCTATGCATGAAAATGTTATCTTGGAATTCGATAAAATTAAACTTTTAAAAATGAGTAAATATTATTCGATCAAATTAATTCTAAAATCGGGTCTTATTTGAGAAACATCCTGATAAGACACAACACATAATGTTTGGGTCAAAGAGTCTATCGTACTGATCAAGGATCTTCGGCAAAGTCTTATAAAAGTTGTACATTAACAATGTTGAATATATTAGTATTTATTGGAGAAAATGAATAATAGTCGAGAGCACTCAATGAATTTCAAACTCATTGGTAATGACTCTCTAGATTAGTATGTATTTACCCAAACAGGATACGACACAAGATCAATTTTTCACAAAGTTACAACTAGTTTGAATACAGAATTTTCCTTCTGTCTGCCTTCATTATCAACATCACGTCGCGCCGCCAACATGGATCTCCCGGATCCTCTCTCGCCACCCGTCTCTATCGTCCATCGCTCCCGGTAGGTCTTCGGCAAAGAGCTGTTGTATGTAAGTTCTAGCTGGTCGTCCTGCCTTTGCTCGTCCATGTGATGGGATCAACAGGAGTATGTCGTTTATGAGTTCGTTCTTACTTCTCTAGCAGTGTCCCGCATGTCTGGTTCGTCTAACTTGGATAGCTTTCGTGATGGGTGTTAAGTGGCCGTACAGCTGCTGCTTTGTGGAGTGCTGCCTCCAGGACTTGTTCAATATTGCTCGCAGTATTCTTGTGTAGTTGTCGTCGAACTTTTTCTCCATACGTTTTGTTAGCGTCCATGTAGTGCATCCATATAGCAGTATCGACACGACCACTGCCTGGAAAAAACTGCGTTTTTTTTATCGGTCAGGTCTGACTTCTATATGACCGATAGCCTATAAATAGCTGTCCATGCCTTTGATAGTCGTAAGTTGATGTCTGTCTCGGTTGGTGAGACACTGCTTTACTAAAGATAAAGAATCCATTTTGCCTTCCTATTTGTCCATAGCTGTTGGGGGAGATGGATTCATGCCTTTCTCGAAGGCATTAGCTCGAAAGGAAACTCAAACAACTTTATCTGGGATTTGAACTCAGTTTTCCGATTCTATTGCCAATGACAATAACCGTTACGCTAAGCCCTCAACATTAGTAAGTTAAACATAGTAGTATACTTTTTCCATTTATATCTAATGCATCTTTCCAAGCATTTCAGAATTATAGAAGGGGATATTGTATGTCACCTTCAATAAATGGACAATCTTTCAGCCTGGATTTTATTAATTTGACCAATAGTTAAAAAGTATCAATTTGATCAGGCATCATTTAGTGAGCTTCGTTATCACAGGTCAATTCATGAAATGAAAAGAAATATTTTCCTTTTTGTTTGGTCGTTGCTGTAATCATAGAATTTCCAAGAAATATTTAGAAGGGACCAATAACTAATTAACTAGCTCATAACTTTCGTTTACACCTTGTAATACTATAAACAATTTAGAAAGACTTAATTTATGTTAACGCAGACATGTTAAATTGCGTTGGACATGTGTTCATTAATTTGATAAATGAGAAACTTTTGAGACCTAAAGATACGAAGATAAATAGTAAAGCTGCATGAGGAGTTATCTGCCCTTAAAAGGTCTTTTCTCTAAGTTACCAATTAAGCTAACATCGTAACGTTATAAAAACTTTGCAGGACGCGAGAAGACACGAGATTTTATCTCATTCTTCTTGGTTCCACCATGATTACAATGAGGCAAGATAAATAGAAAGAATTTCCTTCTTTACAATAATTCTGCCCCACCCCACCCATCGAATTCCTTACTGACAAAGCTAATGTTTCCAGTTATGGTTTTAATAGTATTACTGCTGTTCTTCAACAGGGATGCTTTTCGCATTAAATAACCCAGAAGGGGTGATATGCCATTACACAAAGAAACCAAATCATTGCTGACAAGGATATTCCAAGTTGTTATTTACAAAGTTTTGCTTAGTCTGGCACACAGGACTAACTTATGGCACCTGCTGTTATTAAATGGTCACCCATCTAAGTACTGAGTAAGCTCGTCGCAGCTTAACTTCGATAATTAATGTCCCAAGTTTGTTGGCTAAATTTTCTGTTTTTCCATTCAATCATTTAACAGAGGGTTTTTTTTTCGGTCATTCTTTAAAAAACAGGCTATCGTCGGGAACACGTCTTCCAGCAGCATTCCTTTTGATAAATATATATATTTTTTTTTTTTTATTATAAAATGTATTCATAGCTTATAGATTTAAACTATACATATTTACCAACCCCTCCGCTCGAGCAGGATATGACACAAGGTCAATTTTTAAGCGGAATTTAACAAGTTTGAGTTCAGAGTTTTCCTTCTCCTAGACTAGTTGCCACACCAAGGCTGAAGAACCTAGTCTGTCCTACTATTTACCCATAGCTGGAGGGAGAATAATTGGAATCATACCTTTCCCAAGGGTATTAGTGCTATGTGAAATGCAATTAGCCTGGTCCAAGATTTGAACTCGTGTCGCCGTGTCCATTTCCTACGACGATAACCATTACACCACGGGCATCTCCATAACACCACCGGCACCTCCATTAATAGATTTGATGATAGATTTAAACTATATATAAAACACTTTGAAATCATCCATCTAATGTTCATATATTTTAATCTCGAGCGGGGTTCTGGAGATTCTCTATACTCATTACTCATCTTCTTTTTGGTAAAAGATTCATCAGGAGATAAAAATAAGTAAAGATGGCGAGAAAAGTCGAGGACAACCAGAAGGTTCCCTTTTCGATAGCTACTACACTGAGGTGTAAGGGAGGGCGCTACTCCTTTCCCTGGATTGCTCCACTTTTCCCTTGATACGTACCTTGTATTGCTGAGTGCTAAGCAAAGAGGTATCAAGTACTATTTTTAAAGTCTTTGGTATGACGTGACCTGGGATTGAACCCAGGTCTCCCGGACCATTGGCGAACAGTCTACCCACTCCTTTTCTATGGTTCAGCTCTTTTACGTTTCCTTGGTTCTTGTGTGTGTGGGTGGGTGTGTATGTGTGTGAATATGTTTTATGGTTAGTCTGTTTTTGTTTTTGTTTTTTTATTATTATTATTTTATATATTACTATTTGGGGGTAACGCTACAATAGTTTTGGGGTTTGGCTCAACTTTTAGGACCTGTGGTCATCTTTTAGTTGATAAAGCTATGGTTATCGAACAAGATAAAGACCATGAGTATTGAAAACGGAAAGAGATATCTTAATCTGGCTGAGCAGTGATTAGATTGGAAGTCACTTGTTAATCCATGGATTAGCGGGGAAAAAGTTTACCTGTACCAGGTATTAAATAATTAATTTACTCACTAGAATTATAATCAGTTACCAATGTCACATAAATGTCAAGTTTGCTTGCGTATTTATTGTTCCGTTGTTGTTATTGTTGTTGTTGTTGTTGTTGTTGTTGTAATTATTTTTACTCCTTGAAAGTTTTACACATCAGCATTAACTGATGGTCTTTATTATTATTATTATTATTGTTGTTGTTGTTGTTGTTGTTTTTATTATTATTATCATTATTTACTCATTAGAGTTTTTCATATCAGCGGTAGCTGATGGTCTTTCACTGGAGTTTGAGTGACAGCAAATCTCCTCAAGTCTCCATGTCTCTTCTCAATATTCTGGCCGTTCTCAATAATGTAGTAGTTTGGATGGTCTCCACTCGTCCGCCAACTTCCAAGTCCTCCAGTCCCTTTAGTAATCCTTTAGTTACTGTTCCAAACGCACCAATTACAATTGGCATAATTGTCACCTGCATGTTCCATAGTTTTTTCAATTCCTTAGCAAGGTCGAGGTACTTATCCTTCTTTTCACATTCTTTCAGTTTTATTCTGTGGTCTGTTGGGACAGCAAAGTCGACAACTCTGCAAATTCTCTTCTTTTTGTTGATTATTATAAGGTCTGCTCTTCTGGCTGAGATTAGATGATCCGTGTGTATGTCAAAGTCCCATGGGAGTTTATGTGTGTTATTTTCTAGGACCAGTACTGGGTTGTGCATATACCATTTGTTTGTATGGTAAAACTTAAATTTCTGGCACATCTCCTAGTGGATCACCTTGCCGACCCAATCATGTCTAGTCTTATATTCCTTCTGCGCTAATTTGCTGCATTCGCTTATTATGTGATTGATCGTTTCATCTCTGTCACTGCAGAGTCTACATTTGCTATTTTGCTGCGTCTAATCTATTCTTGCTTTGATATGATTGGTTCTTATGGCGTTGTTTTGTGCTGCTATTAGGAGGGATTCTGTTTCTCTCTTAAGGTTTCCTTTTCTTAGCCATGTCCAGGTTTTGTCGTGTGAGATGTTGTCTATTAGTCGTTTAAAACGTCCATAGAGTTCCTTTCCTTCCCATTTTTGTTTCCTACTTATTGTCATTCTGTTGTCCATCATGTTATCATTATCGTTTCTGATGGCTGTTATCAGTCCTCCATCGTGTTTTTGAATGTAATCTTCGAGTCGTTGTATCGGTGCGTCAACGCTGTCTTCAATGCTGGCAAGTCCTCTTCCTCCCTCTTTTCTTGAAACATATAATCTGTCAACGTCGTCTCCGGGGTGTAATGCCTTATGCATTGTCATTAGTTTTCTTGTTCTTTGGTCCATTTGTTTAAGTTCGTCTCTGATTATTATTATTATTATTATTATTATTATTATTATTATTTACTCATTAGAGTTTTCACACCAGCGTAAGCTGATGGTATTTCACTGGAGATTGAGATAGCAAGTCTCCTTAAGTCTCCAGGACTCTTCTCAGTATTCTGGCCGTTCTCAATAATGCAGTAGTTTGGATGGTCTCCACTCGGTCGCCAACTTCTAAATCTTCCAGGCCCTTTAATAATCCTTTAGTTACCGTGCCAAAGGCACCAATCATAATTGGTATAATTGTCACCTTAATGTTCATAGTTTTTTTCAATTCTCTAGCAAGGTCTAGGTACTTATCTCTCTTTTCACATTCTTTTAGTTTTATTTTGTGGTCCGCCGGGACAGCAAAGTCGACAATTTTGCAGATTCTCTTTTTTTTGTTGATTATTATAAGATCTGGTCTTCGGGCCGTTTGTATATCCGTTTGTATATCAAACTCCCACAGGAGTTTGTGTGTATCATTTTCTAGGACAGGTTCTGGGTTGTGCATATACCATTTGTTGGCATGGTCAAATTTAAATTTCTTGCACATTTCCCAGTGGATCACCTTGCCCACCCAGTCATGTCTAGCCTTGTACTCCTTCTGTGCCAATTTGTTGCATTCGCTTATTATGTGATTAATGGTTTCATCTCTGTCACCACATAGTCTGCACTTGCTATTTTGTTGTGTCTTATCTATCCTCGCTTTGATATGGTTGGTTCTTATGGCGAAGTTTTTTGCTGCCATTAGGAGGGATTCTGTTTCTCTCTTAAAGTTTCCTTTTCTTAGCCATGTCCAGGTTTTGTCGTGCGAGTTGTTGTTTATTAGTCGTTTAAAGCGCCCATGGAGTTGTTTTTCCTCTCATTTTTGTTTACTAGTTTTTGTCATTCTGTTATCTATCGTGTTGTCAGTATTTATTATTATTATTATTATTATTATTATTATTCTGTGTACAAGCATGAATTAAATGTGTGAATTCTTTCCAAAAATTTATCAAATCGTGACCTTTGCCTAAATTAAAATTGATGCATATTTGAAGCACATTTTAAACGCTACATGTTCAATCATTAGAAATATGTCATTGTTTAAGTGTTTCAAAATTTAAACTGTTTATTTCATTTTTTTTTTTTTTTTTTGTCATGGCACTCTCCAATTGGGAAGGTGGAATTACTGTCAAAGACTCTTTCCACTAATGAGCCCAACATTAAATCATAAATAGCTTGGAATATTTATCAAAATGTATTTTAAATTCATTGCCCCCAGAAATCCTTTGCAACGAGCGTCAAACAACAAATATTCAATCTGATTAATATTTGAAGTGACAAAAATGACTGCTTTTAACCCAATAAAGACAAATGAGTACCTTATTTGTTTACATGTCACTCGAAACCTTGCCTGTAGTTGAAATTCATTGTCTGGAGAAATACGCGTGTTTCTATACGAACATATGAGTATGAATCACTTGTCTTTTTTCTCTGTGTCAAGATTTTATATCTGTTAGATGAACCGGCTGCTTCACTTCCTTCTTTTTTCTCTCTCATCTATCATTGGCTGTTTCCATATATCTCCATCACCATCCATCCATCCATCCATTTATCTATCTATCTATCAATCTATCTCTTATTTATATTTTCTCTTACTCTCTTCCTCCACCCCACGTCGGTCTTCGGCTCTATAATCTCTCTCTATCTCTCTCTCTCTCTCTATATATATATATATATAACTAATTGTCTGTTTCCATACCTCACTTGCTTTTTCTTATAGTCTCTTTTTCCCTGGGTATTTGTTCAACTTAATCGTAGCGCGCTATCATATTTCTTCTTGTTACTCAGCTCTTCCTAGCAACGTATTACAGCGTTAATCTTGATCAAGAGACATGGGAAGGGAAATCACTTGCTTTAGGGCATTTTTGTTTTAGTTTATGAATTGTGTTAGAAAAGAAAGACGCTGAGAGGAACTGCAGAATGAGCGAAAAAAAAGGAAAAAGAACGCAGCATATCAAACAATGAGACATTTTTGTCTCTTTCAACAAAGTGCCCTTTACTCTACAAAAGAAAAATATTAATAATCAATGACGAAAACAAATAATGATGATGATGATGATGATGATGATTGTTCAAAGTATCACACAGATAACACCATTTTGTAAAAACGCATTTCGTCACACAGAAGGCTCTTAACAAAGTTTTTTTTATTCCTCTTCAATTTAAGAATTAAAAAAGAACTAGGGAAATCTATGTCATAAGAAATTATTTCAATGATCATTTTCAAAGATTTGTTTACTTCTGTGTTGTGTACAATATCGAAGCAATTTAGAGCAGAATAACTGTTACATCTTGATTAAAATCTCTACATTTCTAAAACTCTATAAATTATATAAACAGAATATCTTCTTATTTATGATTCAGTGCTATTAAAATTCTATAAATTGTATGGATTCTAAAAGGGTTGTAAGAGTAACCCTGGGAAAATGATATAAAGTTATTTTTATTTGAGTATTTTATTTGGGAATAAAGCAATATTTAGTCCTGTTTGCGTCTGGATTATCTAGATCCGTGCTGAAAATCATATGTAGTCATTCAAATTTGCGATATATTTGCGATAATTACGAAATACTAATCGGCCAGTACTTCCTAAATAAGAAGCATAGATATCATCATGGACCACTGTTAAAACGGGAACCTAATGGGCTCGCAGATTGTTGAGTAAAAGTTATAAAACTCTAGTCACTTTATTTGATAATACCACTAACTTAAATATAGTGTATGGAAAGATAAGTACATCTGTTCTTTGAATACTCTTTTTACGTGGAAATATTGAAATTGTTGGTTGTTATTTCAGAATTTTATCAGCGTATATTTATAGTTTAAAAAAACGCATTATAATTACCGGAAGACTGACATTGCCTTTCAAACTCTATGGATGCTATTTGTCGTCAAGACTTTCGTTGTTGTCAAAGGAAAATAAAGATTATCCTAAAACCAATATTTGAGAAAAATGTTTGAAAGGTGAAAACTGAATATTGTCCTCACTGATCTTGGCCAGAGTAAAAAAAAATTAAGAAGGAATTCTAATGATTATTTTTTAAAAAAGGAAGACACAAGCTAGAAGATTATTGCAACACAACAATTCTATCCCATTTCTTTATATTTGACTTTGTATCGTTCATGTAGATAAGAGGCTTCTGTCAATCAAAGTTGACAAATGTTAATAAAAGCCATAGTTCAGTCTGGACAAACAATGTCACTTGTTATTGGAGAGATCAATACAAAATTAACACTCTTTTTCACAAAGGTCACATCTGCGTACGATAAATAGTTTTTTGGAGAATTTGTGCTTTTTTTCTTTGCACCTGTTTATTTGCCGCAGCCGTCACCAGTTTCTTTTTACCTGTCTAATGTACTAATTGTTATTTTAGATCAGTGGATCGCAAGGATCAACCCAAAATTATCTTTCTATCCAGCCACATAATATTCATGTCAATACTGCTGGTGATAATATTGACCTTTAAAAGATAAAATGAATACAACCAGATCTATATTCTTATATACAAGAATAATCTTTTATACAAATTCAATAAATAGCAAATACATATTTAGTTCTCATGCAATCGAATGTTACATATGTTATGCATACAATATGAAGGGATGTAACTGTTATAGTCGTTGAAAATGAGATCGATAACCTGAGTTCAATACCTGGACGAGGTTCCTAGTGTTTCACTTCGCGCCAATGCCCTGGAGAAAAGAATGAATCAATATATCCTTCCATCATAGCGAAAATAGAAGAGCAAACTGGGTTCTTTAGTCTGAATTAGGCAACCTGTCTAGGAGAAGGAAAAACTGACTTCAAACCAGCTGTACTCCATTTAAAAATTGACCTTGTGTCACATCCTGCTCGAGGTCGAGATTTTTGATAAATACATATATATATTAGACAAATAAAGACAATGTATTGATACAGATAAAATCTTATTTGGTAATTACAAAAAGAAACAGAGGCTAATGCGTTTCATTATGACGGCCACTTAACTTCAACTCTCAAACGTTCGTTTTTGGGGTTGGGGGGGGTGTTTTGTTTTGGTTTTTATGTTTTGTTTTGTTTTTTGTTTTTGTTTTGTTGTTTGTTTTTTTTTGTTCTGCTTTCTTTTTTTGTGTTGTTTTTGTTTTGTTTTTGTTTGTTTGTTTTTTGTTGTTGTTTGTTGTTGTTGTTTTTTTTTTGTTTTTTTGTTTGTTTTGGGGGGGTGCTTTAGAACAGGGCCATCACATGATGAATGCTAGTAGCAAGTAGCAGATATTTTACATTTCGCTTTACCAAACAAGGGAAGATAATTACGGTTAGTAGCACTACAGTTAGTTCAGGGTACTTCTCCACAGCACACGGCACTCCCAGGACTTGGTGTCATTTTCCGTATCCTATAATGATTATTAAATGTCTGTTACTAAGGTAAATGGCAAAGACAGTTTGCACTGATTGACCTACTTTTAAATGCACCATTATACAAAGATTATGTAAAAATGTAATATAAAAAAATTTAAATTTGGCAGAAAAAATAAAATTTTGTCGCAGAAATATTCGTGTTACATATGATTATCGAAGGGCTCTTCCACTCTAAAAATATATCAAATCTTATTGTTGAATATGGCTCTTGACAGTCAGTTTCTCTTTGAAGTAACAAACTCTTCCATTTTATTTTTAACTGAGATTATTTCCAATAAATCTTTCTAAATAACACAATGTTGTATCTCTGAGGTTTTGTATTTACCACTAAATAATCCTTTCCGCTGATGGGACTAAGTATTTTACCATTATTCCCCGGTCCTAATGTTAATGTGTACATGTGACAGCATTCACCTGATGTCGGTTAAAACATTTCCGCACCTGATGTCGGTTAAAACATTTCCGCACGGAAACTTGTGGAGTTTCTGGTGGATTGATGTCTGAATATGATCATGTTACATATTTGAATTCAGAGTTTTCCTTCTCTTAAACCGGTGGCCATACCAGAATTAAAGTGCCTAATCAGCTCTCTCATTTACAAATAGCAAAAGGGAGAATAGTTGGATGCATATCGTTGTAAGCGAGATTAGCGCAATGTGAAATGCAAACAGCCTCGTTCAGGATTTAAACTCGGGCGGCTGAGTCCATTTACTATTACGATAACCGTTGCACTCGGAATGCTTCCAAGTGTTAGTACCTGATAGGGATCCATCTATGTGTGAAATATATATTTTGAAAATTATTAGTATTGGATAGGAATACTTGAAACAATATAGGTGTGTGCAAACAAATGATTAAATTCAAATAAAAAAATGGCAAATTTTAAAAAAATGCAATGGAACATTGAAAATATACTTATGATTACTTTTAGAAATTAATCAAATTTCGCTATTAACTAACCTACGAGGGGTTGATATACCGTTAAACCAAACCAAACTACTAAATAATATTTTATTCAAATGTTGTATAGCCACATACATATACATAATACAAATACATGCGGAAACATAGTCAACAATAATGACGACTTCAATGAACGAACGAACACACTTCTTTATAAAAAAAAAATATCTCTCACACTTTATTCTCGAAAGGGTTGATGTTGGTTGTGTGTGAGAGGTGAGTTGGAGACGGGGACAGACTGCTACATATTGACCCAAAGTTCTTCTGACCATAGCAGCAATTCTTTCTCATCTTGGCTGGGGTTGCTCAACCGTGGGTCACTGAGGGCCCAAAGTCCTCTGTCTGCCGCTGGCTCTCATTTCGGCATCTTTTACCCAACTGACTCCAACTGCCTCAGGCACCTGGTTATATAATTGTCTCACCCCCCACCAGCTTCCGCTGTTCTTCTGCTTATTTACACAGGTGCATCTCTTGATTGACAGCTCGGTCGAGGGTCAATATGTTACACATAAAACAATCATGAAAAATAAAATAGATATAAAACCAAAAATTAATTTCGTAGTTATCTGCTAATAACAACAGACGATAAATATTCTCAACAACTGTTTATTATTTATGACAATAGTATCTTAGATTTTTAGTAGAAATACAAATCTTTTACCAGTGACTCATCATTTGGCTTTCAGGTCGTTCCTATGCTATGATATTTAAATTGGTGACTTTTTCATTATCATCGTTTATCTGTATCTTAATATTATTTTCCACATTATCATCTAACATCTGTTTCCATAAACTTCAAAACATTCAAATGTCATCTGTAATTTAAGTATACGAATATTATAATGTTCTATTTCACTGTGCGGGCAGTAATATCCAGTTTAAGATTTTCAAGTGTATATTTTAAAAGATAATCCTTTAACATAAAGAACGTTAACCATTTCCTTCTTATTTGTAATCTTCTATCTTGTCTATTAGGTGTGTTCTTTTTCTGATTATATCAGTCCTAGTCCAGAGTATAAGAAGGTGCCCGTGGTGTAATGGTTATCGTCGTAGGAAATGGACTCGGCGACACGAGTTCAAACCCTAGACAAGACTGATTGCATTTCACATAGCACTAATACCCTTGGGAAAGGTATGAATCCAATCATTCTCCCTCCAACAATGGATAAATAGTTGGGAAGACTGATTTCTTCAGCCTTGGTAAGGCAACTAGTCTAGGAGAAGGAAAACTCTGAATTCAAACCTGTTAAACTCCGTTTAAAAATAGACCTTGTGTCATATCCTGCCCGAGCGGAGGGGTTGGGTAAATATGATAAACCCAGATGAAGCATTTAATGTAACGTTTTATAGTTACCTTCTTAAAAGTTCCTCGGAAATTATCATGGCGAACACAAACTTTCAAAAACATATTACAAAATGATATGAAGAAAAGAAAAAATAGGTTACACTCATTACATGAACCGACGCTCAATGGAATACACAAATGAATACATTGATTAAGGTACAACGCATACTAGTCAATGATAATTACTCTAAACTCCTTCAAAGTTACGAATATGACATTCTCATCAAACTATTACCATAGACCTTGTGACACAGGTTTTATTCAAAGCTAGAACAAAAACTTTTATCTTTTACCTAGACAATTTATTGATTACTTAACTAAATCGAAGATAATTAGAAGTGCCCTGGCAATGTTTTGTTTATTTATTTGCTTGTTCGTTTTTGTTTATTTGTTATCATTTTCATTATTTTACTGTTTTATTTTTGTTGTGTTTAGTTTTTTCAGATATGCTCATGATTACATATTGTGTATCGATCTATAGCATAATGTGTATCGATACAAAGCATATTTATACCAAAGGTAAATATTATGTTAATAGTATAATGATACTGTATATAGTATATTTATGTTCAAGACAGATAATATAACTAAATAGTATGTTTATGTTCAAGGAAATTTTACATGATGATAATAAATAAGCAAATAAATATAAGATCATTTATTTTTGCCATCTTCAGAAATTTTTGAGACGTTTTGTCTATCGTGTTGAGACTAGAAGTAGTCACTTATCATGTTTGGGTTGAACTAAGTAATTTACGAAGCACTTTTGCTTCGATGAATGGGACACCCAATGAGACTTGAAGTCACTCGTGTAAATTTGCTAGTCTAGCTTGTTAACCATTACACTGCCAGAGGTGTTTGGGTTGAACTAATCCTGATAACTGGTTTTCATCTCAAATATATCCCAGAGAGGCTCATCGCTTAGGCTGTTGGGAAAATCGAGAAGAGAATGAAGACGTGTATTTTAAGAAACATTTGGCCCTTCCAAAACCCTTTTTTATACACTTTTTAGAGGTCTCATCACTCTGCAGAGGATTCAAGCCGACGTATTCTAAGACTCACCAACAGAGCTTTTGAAACTTCTAAAAAAAATTTAAAAAGAGGTTCACTTTTTTTAAATTTGGTTATCACATTCTCTCTTTTGGTGTATTCAGATCATGCAACAAAATATTGATCATAGCAGAACAGCTACGCTTAAAATCAAGCTCTTTAAGCTTGTCAAGTACCATATGCGATTTTTTTATCTATCTATCTATCTATCCCAGTCTTTTCTTATCGATCTATCCATATGAGTCATTTGGTTTGGTTTCTTTGCTTAATGTTATACCAACCTTTGTGGGTTATTTAATACCAAAACCACTCTCATGGCAAATAGCAGCAATGATACTACTTAAACCATAGCAGGGGTGGAGTAAAGAAGTTCATTCATTTCACAAAGGAATTAATCTGCAAGTAAACATAGTAACACGACTGAAGTTTGAACTCGCTTCCCTACAATTTAACCGGCCAGCATTTAATCCACTATGCCACCAATCTATCTATTATTTAAAAAAATATAAATTTTACAGCCAATACTTTTATCTCATGCATTGAATGCTGTAAATTGTGCTAAATTCTAAGAATTTTGAGCACGTATTAAGAATTAGAAGAAGTCTAAAATTCCAAGCTTTCACTCCAGTATCAAGCCATTTGATACTTAATATTAAATAATCTCTAACCGTAGGTGGCAATAGCAAGTATTATCTATGAGGAAATCTAAATTAAACAATTTCTGTCTCAATGAGTATATATACGCATCATCTGAAAGCTTTCTTCACATTATTTAGAATTAAAGAATGTGTAAAAGTGTCAATGATGTCTGCTATATTGTACGGGAGCGAAAGAGAACAACAGTTTACAGTAGAAATATCAATGCCCTTGTCACTACAACTGCTTCTGATGTTGCTGCTGCTGCTGATGATGATGATGATGATGATGATGATGATGATGATGATGGCTTATCGTGTTAATGGCCGTGAGGAAACAAACATAAAAATAACAACTCATACTTTTCGTTTGGCAACAGAGATTTCATAAACAGAAACTCTAGCAGTTTTGTTTTTTTTTGGGGGGGGTGTCGCGAAGTTATGGGAAAATGTAGAATTATAGCGAATTATAGTCACCTGTCGCTATAGCTGAAAGTCGCAGGTCATTTTGCTTTGGGTAGACTTTTCATGTTTTATCTTTGATATTCGCTTTTTCAACGTCACTGATGCTAACCACACTAGGATTTCATATTTAGCCACATTTTTTTGCCAACATAGATGCATCTCATTCACCTGAAGACGTGCACCAAAATGTTTATGTAATGTCAGAACGCGGAACTTTGAAATACCCCCAAACATAAACACAGCTGACTTGCTGATAATCTAGGTTGATATATCAAATACGCAAACCTAGCATGTCCCCAACATTACCAACATCATGTCACCTGCAAACAAGATGGATTCAGCAAGATCCATAACAAAAATTGCCAGTCCTGGCATTATCAAAACTACACCACCTGCGAACGAACAGGCTTGTCTATCTATAAAGAAAATCTGGCCGAACAATATGCATATCTGAGTTTTGCCGTGATATCAACAACAATATCACAAATCAGATTATTCAAAGAGAATATTATAGATATGCAATTACTTATCTATAAAATCTTCTTTGTCTGTGTAGATATATTTACATGGGCAGGATGCGTCAAATGGTCACTTTTTAAAAGGGAGTCCAGCTGGTTTGAATTCAAAATTTTCCTTCTCTTACACTGGTTGCTAAACCAAATAGGAGGAAGCCAGTCTGCCCTACTATTTTCCCATAGCAAGAGGGAGAACAGACAGATCTATACCTTTCCCAGGGGCATTAGCACGAAGTGAAACACAGCTTAGGCTAGGGATTCAAATCAAGTCGCCGATTCCATGTCTGATGATAATAACCGTTATACTAAGCACACATCCTCTGCATTGATGTAATATACATTACAAATACATATATGCAATGAATCCAAGAAGTTTATCTAAAGCTAATCTCTCAACGGGAAGAGCCAAGAAGGAAAGATCCCTTTAAAATCAGAGCTCAAACCTCCGAGAAGCACAACTTCGCTTTTATTTGAGTCGTAAATTCAGATCAATTAAAACAAATTGAGCTCTTTCATCTATAATGATCATTTACAGTATCTAGTTGAACAGCCCAGTAAGGATCAAATATCACAGTACGACATAATAAAGAGACTTCATCACTAACACAGTAAGCACTATTTTCTAGTCATTATGATACTTTCAATGGTTTGTGAATTGCATTTTTCATTGAAAATAAACCAAACTCCAAATAAAAATAGAGTCAAACTTCTCAATTCAACCTCCACAGTTTTCAGGACTTAGGACCAAATCCCACTGAAAGTAACGGCCCTCATCAGATCACCAATTTTAGGCAGCGATGAGCCTTTCTCGTGTATGAGCACGTAACAACAGCGAGTAGTGTAAGTAATACTATCACATGTTACAGTTGGAACTCTCTGCAATCAGCCTGTGGGAATTACCTTTCTAAATATAGTAAAGTTAAACATATGATATATAAGTATGGAAGATTAAACAATGCTCAATCAATAAACTCCAATATTTTGAGTACGCTGGAAATTTAAACTTTTTAATAGCTTTTTTCTTACTCTTAATTCTATTAAGTTTTTCGTCATTTATTGTCTAATTAGGTAACTACAGTCAAGAGAGTTTTTATTTATATTTTTCATAAATTGATATTTTTAGAAAGAACGTTGGATGATACGAAAACTTGTAGAATGTTACCGAATTGTATCTCTCCCCTCTGTCTCTTTCTCTCTCTCTCTCTCTCTCTCTCTCTCTCTCTCTCTCTCTCTCTCTCTCAATCTATTTATCTATCTATCTATTCTTTTATGAAGTGCATTTCAGTCAAGATTAAATTACATATAAATCCTCATCGAATCAACTTTATTATGGAGATATTAGTTTATCAGTGGACCGTCAGATGTGCTGAAGTGTTAGTTAAAACTTTGCTAATTAAAATGTTAACTTAACAACAAAATATCTATTTTCTCATATCTCAAGAAATACTACAAAGAACTAAGTAGGTTATGAATGTGTGTACGAATACCCACCCAACCAAAACCATATGATAGCTAATTGGACCAATTGTCACATTTTAGCAGACACAACCTAATATCATCATTATTATTATTTCACTCCTTGTGAGTTCTTCAGACAAGCGTCTGCTGGTGGTATTTCATTGGTATGAGTTACAGCAAGTCTCCTCAGGTCTTCAAGACGCTTCTGTGTATGCTAACCGATCCTAATAATGCTGTAGTCTGGATAGTCTCGATTCGTCCTCCGATTTCTGACTAATCCAATCGTTTTTCTAAGCCTTTGGGGACAGTTCCAAGCGCGCCAATTTTAATTGGTATTACTGTCACCTTCATGTTCCACAACTTTTTTTAGTTCTCTGGCAAGTTATAAATACTTGTCTTTCTTTTTGTTTTCTTTGGTTTTCACTCGGTTGTGTGCTGGGGTGGCAAAAATTACAAGACGGCAAGTTCTCTTTTTCTTCTTTTTTTTATTTATTATCACTTGCTCTGGTTTTCTGGTCGGAATTAAGTGATTGGAATCTGAGTGACAACAAATGTCACCAGGTCTCTAAAACTCTTCTGAATATGCTGGTCGATTTCAACAATGTTGTAGTCATGATGGTCTCAGTTCTTTGACTGATTTCAAATTCATCTTGTCTCTTCTTGAAGCCTTTGAGGACCGTTCCAACGCACTAACTACAATTGATATCACCTTCACCCTCATGTTCAATAACCTTTTTAGTTCTCAATCAAGGTACAAGTATTTACATATTTCTTTTATTTTCACTCTATAGTCGGCTAGAATAGCGAAATCAACAACTTTTTTCAATTAGTTCTAGATCTGTCATTCTGACAAGGATTAGATTATCTGTTTCTATCTCGAAATCCTAGAGAATTTTATTCATGTTTATTGGGGCTCTGGTTTCTATATATACCATTCATTAGTATGGTCAAATTTTAATCTCTTGCATAATTCCCAGTGGATCACCTTTCCCATCCAGTCCTGTCTTGTCGTGAACTCCTTTTGCGTTAGTTTACAACATTCATGTATTATTTGGTTTCTTCGCAAAACCTATTATCGCTTTGATATAATTGACCCTTGAGGCGTTGTTTGGTGCTGTTATTAGAAGAGATTAATTTCCTTTCTTGAGGTTTCCTTTTCGAGGCCGTGTCCAGGTCTTATCGTGTGCAATCTTATCAGTTTGTCGCTTGCATTATCCATACAGTTGTTTTTCTTCCCATTGATATTCTCTAGTTTCTGTTGCCTTTCTGTATCTTATGTTACAACTGCTATTACTGGCTGATGTAATTAGTTTTTCTTTGCTCTTCTGAATTGAAACCCAGAATCCGTATATTGATTCATCTACGCAATCTTCAATGTTGGCAAATCCTCTTTCTTCTTCTTTTCTTGATACATACAGTCTGTTTTTTTGTCACCTCTCGGATGATAGTCCTTGTGCATAGTCATCAACTTTCTTGTCCTTTTAATTCCTTTCTCTGACTTCCTCTCTTGTTCATTTTAAGAATAGTCCTGAGTATCTTAGGGTAGTGGGAAGCTACCCAGTTATTTGTCTCTTTGATGACACTTCCGCTACAGGGCTTGATTTCGATATGTTTCCTTGTTTTTTCTGGGTTACTCTTTTCTTTGTTTTCTTTTATATCCGCTTGCTGGTGGGGTTTGCTTCCAATCTCTCCAAGTACTTTTAATTTTCCGTCTCTCCAAACATTCTGATTCTTTCCTGATTAGACAGTTCTTTTTCCTATTTTCATTATGAGCATGCACATTTTTCAATGCCAAATTCCATTCCTATATACTGGCTGAATATCCTTGTTGACCATTTCAAAGTCTCCCGTTCTTTTCTCTTTTTGAAAATTGATTGATATTTATTATTATTATTATTATTATTAGCGACTTAATGATGATCGAACTCACAAACGATAGCCTGTTAGTCTAGCCTGCTAACCTTTACACCTCACGAAGACCTCCGGTAAACATAATTCTTTTTTCATGAGTCATAGGTCTTCGGTTATCATAAGTTTCCATACCAGGACTAGCGAGTGGCCTCACTGTTTTTATAATCTTCTTATTGTTAATAGAAATTGTTTACTATTAATAGAAATGTGTTCAAAAAATAAGTTCACTTAAGTCTCAAATTATTATTTCTAGACTCAGTCTCAACTCGACCTTTTCGAATATAACTAAATCTGTTAAATTCTATGTGACTGCCAATCAACGAGTACTCATTTGATTGCAACTTTTTCTTGGGCTTTCTTCGGCAATCAAAGAGCTTTGATTTGTCACCTGTCAGTCATGCCTCTGCAAATGTTTGACACACTCGCAATCTAGAATGTCGAAAATGTTGTCGGAGGCCATTATGTAACAGTACCTATACAAAGTAAGCTGATTTGTCCTCTCAAGCAATGAATAGTTTTATTATGACTTAATAGTGAGAATTTACATAAATTATTAAGAAAGAAGCAGAAAATATCCCGCACCAACAATTACTGATGCGGACTACGCCTAAGCCGAAAAATTGCTACATAGTCTGGAACGAGCAGCTGCAGGCATAGGCCTCCATGTAAACGCACACAAGACGGAATACATGTGCTTTAATCAAAGAAGCAACATCTCCACACAAAACAGTAGTTCTCTGAAACTAGTGGACAAGTTCACCTACCTAGGAAGCAGTGTCTCATCAAACGAGACAGACATCAACACGCAACTATCAAAGGCATGGCCAGCTATCGATAGACTATCGGTCATATGGAAATCAGACCTGACCGATAAAATGAAACGCAGCTTTTTTCAAGCAGCGGTCGTGTGGATACTGTTGTATGGATGCACTACATGGACGCTAGCTAAACTTGTGGAGAAAAAGCTTGACGGCAACTACACAAGAATGTTGCGAGTAATATTGAACAAGTCTTGGGAGCAGCACCCCACAAAGCAGCAGCTGTACGGCCACTTACCACCCATCACGAAAACTATCTAAGTAAGGACGAACTCATAAGGGTCATACTCCAGTGGACCCCATCACATGGATGAGCAAAGGCAGGACGACCAGCCAGAACTTACATATAACAGCTCTGTGCTGATACCGGATGTAGCCTTGAAGACCTACCGGAAGCGATGGACGATAGAGAAGAGTGACGGGAGAGGGTCAGGGATATCCGTGCTAATGGCATGATATAATCACGATTAAGAAAACAGATTTACAAGTTCTGTGAATGATTTTGCTTTTCACTAGAAAAAAACTAATGACAGGCAAATAATTTTCTGATTGTAAATTCGACACAAGTTTAGGAATTCGTCTGGTATTTCTGTGTCAGAGATTATAATGGTACTACTGAACTGTTGATGTCAAATGAACTGATGTCAAATGAACTATTGATGTCAAATCCATAACTTGATGCCAAAACAGAAATGGATTCTTTCTTTAATTTGATAAACGAAAAAAAAAATTCCGTGCTAAATTCACCCACTACTAAGATTTTTTGTATTTTGGATTAAATTTTCTAAAAAAGATATAATTAGTAAAATGATTATTCATCTCAAAAAGAACATTTTCGTTTTATGTAAACTGATATTCCTGTATTTAGTTCTATCCATGTGGTTCCCAACCTTTTTCTATACTTAACATATTCTCATTTATAATTTATTTTGGTGGCTTCTGATAAGAGTTTGAGATGTTTTTTAGTTTTTCTTTTTAAGATTATTTTACTAAAAAGAGTACATTCGAGTGGCAACTTTATTATATAAATTTCAAAAAGATTCACTCAATGTAATGTAAGGCTTGTGATGAAACCCGAATTAAAAATTGGTATAACCTATTAAAATATTTCTGTTGCTCCATAATAAATAATTTCGATCACGTTGTCACCAGCAATTTCGCATGGCCCCTCAGATGGCCATGTAGCTCCTAGTTGAGAACCTATACTCTACACCTTTTGTTTTGTCTATGTTTTATGTCTTATGCTCCCCAAAAATATATTTCGAACAAAGAGCCTAGAAATATCACATGGCCCCCGGTTGAGAACCTCTATTCAACACTTATTTCAGTCTACATCTTGAATCACTTACCTTTGGATCTGCTTATCTTTTCCTCTTACTTTTTTATTTCTATTTCTGCCTTTTCACATTTTCTTTATTTGCTGTTTTTTTATTTGTAAAGAATTCTTTATCTGTTCTCTTTTTTTACATCTTTAATTTACAGTCCTTTAAATACCGAATTTGACAGCTATTAAACTTGTTAGCTTACATCCTATTAAATCAATTCATTTTTTTTTATGTGTCTAATAACTGGCCTACTGTTCAGGCACCACAGATTACTTGGCAAATAGCTATATCCATCTGTCTATATTCTGAGAATCTCAGCTTCATGATGGGATGGTACCCTCTAATCTCTTTTTCTGTCTATTTACCCAGCTTCCGATTTACACTGTGCCTTGCAATGGGGCCAAGCCCTTTTTATCATAAAACATTCCTATAATAACTTCGTTTTTGTTTCTTCCCTTTGCCTTCTCGGAGTTTGTTTTTTCTTTTTTTTTTTTTTTACAGCGCCCAATAATTTTCCTGATTTTGTTTCTCTTCTTTGTATAAGTCACTGAAGATTTTTCAAAAGTATCTCATCTCTTTTAGCTTTATATTCTTCATCTTGAATTGTCAAGATTCATTATTCCCAGAAGAATATTGAACTTACCAGAAAGCTTTTCAGTCTGATCTTTGGGATTGGTGAGATGTTTTATATTAGCAGTTAATTATAACAAATTGTATAGTTTATGACTTGATACAAAGTCTAATGGCTGCATTTGATTTTTGCTCTTCGTTCTTTCTTTCTTTCTTCCAAAATCTTACTTTTTATTTTCTGTAGAATGGCCATTGACCTCTGCTTACACCGCTGATCTATATTTTGCACTGTTTCCTCGGAATCATTCTTCGGTTATCTCAAATTTTGTATTCCTTCGGTGTAATTCAATTAATATATGATTGACAGTTTCATTTCTATATCCTCACAAGAGATATTTTCTCGTCTCAGTATCTTGTCTCTGATTCATTTAATAAACTGTTTCTGAGTTGCTGGGATTAAATATTCTGTTTTATTTTTCAAATACACTTTGAGAAATTATATTCAAGATATTTCATTTGAAATTTATTTTTGTCTCTTAAATTCTTTGAGCTCATTACACCAGTACACCGTAACACTTTTATTTACTCCCCAACACCGTAGCAATTGGTTTATCTGAGCAGAGATCACATCAAACAGCAGACGAGAAATTTAGGCTCAAAGTTCAAAAGATTAAAGTCTTTATAGTCATGTTCTTTTTTTTTTTTTTTTTCTTCGGCCTTTGCCATTTAATTTCTTTTTGGTCTATTTTGTTGTTTTTGTTGTTATGTTTTTTTGTCTTTTCTTCTACTTTCTCTTTGTTTTTTGTTGTTGTTTTCCTCTCTATTCTAAACTTTCTTGCACTTTTCATTTTTTCATTAGATTTGACTCTGTGAGAGACTGTCACGCCAATGTGCGTAACCCACTTTGTTTTTGCTTTTTGTGTATTCTTTGTACAAGCCGTTTTTTTGGTAACCTTGCAGTTAGAGTATTCGCCAAAAGCCCGGAAGATCGAGGTTCAATCCCAGGTCTAGTCATACCAAAGACTAAAAAAAAAATGGTACTTGATGCCTCCTTGCTTAACACTCAGCATTATAAGGTATGAATCAAACGTAAAATGGAGCAATCCAGGAAAAAGAGTAGCGCCCTTCCATACACCATAGTGTAGTAGCTATTGAAAAGTGAGTCTTCGGGTCACTCTCCTCTATGATCGCCAACTCTACTTTTATAATGCATTTATTCTGAGCTGTTATTAGTAGATTCTATTTCTCGTTTCAAGTGCCCTATGCGCAATTATGTTCATTCATTTACTCTATAAATCATTTTGTCTATCTCTTAGATTCTTTATGGAAACTTAATCCTTCAGCCTTTGTCATTTAATTTGTCTTCTTCAGTTCCGTACATTGGTTGCTCTTATTGTAACTTTGTTAATTCACGGATTATCTTTATGGTTTTGTGTATAATTCGTTAATCCTTGAGAAGAAATATAATCTTCTAATTACCCTCGTTGATACCTTTTCTTATGCACAGTAGATCAGTAGCTGTTTATGTATCATTTTCAATTTTTTAAATTTGTTTTTTTCACAGCCTTTATGGATCTTTTGGTAATTTCTTGATTATTCTCTTTAGCTGTTGGGTTAACATAACTTCTTCTTTTTCTTCCTTTTCTTATCCTATAGAGTGTATCGACACTTCCTTCCAAGGGATTGGTATTTATGAATTGTCCTTAGTTTTCTTATTTTTTGATTCAACGTTCTGCGTTCCTCTCTGGTTCAACACACACCCACACTCACACATGTATATATATATATATATATATATAGAACAGTATCCAGAAATGGATAGTTCAAACTCGGATCTGAACAAGAGAAGGGCACGTATATATATATATATATATATATATATATATATATATATATATATATATATAATGTAATGTAATTTGCCATATGCTTATCATCCAAGAGCTTCTCAATAATGTTGACATATATATATATATATGGTAAACTTTCTGCTCAAAATCTCCTTTATTTGACAAATCAAGTCTTTCTATTATCTCGCTTTTTTTCAACATCAAAAGAATTGTACATTTTAATGTACCCAGTTTAGTTTTATTTTCAGTTGATGTATATTGGTTGAAATTGGGTACGTCACCTTAGATAGCTAGTCTTGCAAAACAATTATTACTGAGTACCATTTTCATAAGGACTCCAATACTTGTAGCTCTGTGCCAAATCTATGCTAACTATAACAGATGAGCATTTCGGATTAGCTCATAAATTTGTAACCCTCTTTAGCATGAAGCAGAAAAAGACACTTATTACAAAGAATAATAGAAATAACAAGATACGTAAAATATTGCCTTTTGTGTTCATCTAGGCTATGGTTCGTCTTTACATTATTAACTGGGGATTCTAGTCCCTCATTGAATTTTATATCAATTCTGTTATTTATTTCAGTATTCAATATCCATGTGATATACTTCCTTGGAGACTCTGTCATTTTCTTTCTAACCAGGATCTTGTGTCCAACAAACAATAAATATCTTCTAGCTGATTCTCTATATCCATCCTCTTCTTTACTTAGACGTTGATTTTCTCTTAAGCATGTTGTCTAGTTAGGATTTTCATCAACGAAAAGCCCGTAATAGATCTCGTATTTGTCATTATGCTTTTCTAGCGTCTTTTTATATCAGCCTAACTTTTCTTCAACCATTCTTGGATAGTCGTTTAGACAGTTATACAATTCCTGACCGACATTTTCACGTAGAGATGTCTTTTAAACCAGAATCCATTATTTCTATTATGTAGTACTGCTTTCCAATTCGCTAGACTGCGTAGATATCCTCATACAGTTTATAAGTTTATTTCTATAGTGAATCCATCTTGTAGCCTACGTAGTTTCGTTAAGCTTCCCCATTCAGAATTTCTGTCATCTTCTCTTTTGTATTCCTATAACTTGTGCCAGAAGACTTTGGTTTCTGTCCTGTTTGGTTTTCACATTCTAGTTGTTTCTTCATTTACTTGCCTATAAAATAAGCTTTTAAAACATCAGAACATGTCTGTGTTAATTAACTCTTTATTGATAACAATTAGTAGAGTAATTCATTTGGTTATATCTTTAGTTTCAAATCACCGTATATTGTCTTAATCTTTTTTATTGTTTTAATGACTGATGTAATATCAGCGTGAATTGGCGTATTTTTGTTTATTGCTTCCATCATTGACAATAAAAAATAAAGAAACGTTTCGGTACATAGATTTTTTTTAAAGAAGATAAAAATTTAACTCAAATGTAAAAAAAAGTTTGTGGAGAATGTACTGCAAATGATCAAACCTTTCAAAACTGATGTTCGAAGCTTTCGAAGTACAACGTTGGATGTAGCCAACATACCGCTCATATGACATATTTTTAACAAATTGTGATAAAATGTGAAAAAATTTAAATGACAGAGTGAAACGCAAAAGATGGTGGGAAAAACGAAATGAACAACCACTAAGCCAAGTCTTCATCCAAAGATAATGATGATGTGATGGAAAGGTTCCCTTATGAAAGAAACGATTGATTAGAACAAGTACTGCTTCCAAGTAGATTAATTGGAGTTACTCATTGGTAAAAACGCAGAAATTAAGAGTAAAAACATTATTAGGATAACAATAGACTGCCCGTTTCTTATTAGGACAGACAAAAGATTTTGCAGCTTTTCAGGGAAGCTTTTGCTCATGCGCCGTATTCCCCAAATAACGGATCTTTGCATTATTGATTATTTTGGTCTCGACAACATTTTTACCAAAAAAAAGGATTCCTTGGAAGACTACGAAAGGCACTTACGCATGGATTTTTCTGTTTGTTTAACTTTTTTGTTTTTGTTTTAGAGAATTTTTTTTAAAAAGGAAGAAATTAGGATATTACCTGAGGATAGTAGGACAGAACAGTACATTTTCAATAAGATTAATATGATTTTTTTAATTATTCTCTCTATTCAAAGGCTTCTCAATTGTTTAAGCTTCCAGCATATTTCTCTTCGAAACACTGTGAGCTATTCTTCCACATATTTTAATTGATCTAATCTTGCTTCTAATGTTTTGGTAACGGTTACTAACTATTATAGGAAGACTCAAATCTTCATGCTCAACAATTTTCTCGGCTCCCAAACAAAGTGCTGGTGTTGTTTTTCTCCTGTTTTTCTTCGTTTACACCTGGTGGTTCAATAGCACAGTCACGTTCGCAATCTTACAGATATTACTTCCATTGTTTATGACAATCAAATCTGACCTTCTTGTTCGAATGAAATATTCTGTCTGGATTGTCAGAATCACAATGTAGCATTCCTTTTTCATTGGTCAAATCTACTTTCCATTTTTTCAAGTTTGGTATGAATCTCATTACACCGTTGTTAATCGTGAACAACTTCATATGTTATAGGTTTCAAGTATCATTTAGTTTGTAGCCTTTTAGTTTGTATTTGTATTGTTTCTTATTTACACGCTTACCAATGAATCACAGTTCTTCTCAATCAATTCATGATTGTTTTTGTATACAATCTAGACGGAAATAGTCACATTTGGTCCCTCTTTGATAATGAGATGAACTGGATATAAATAAGAAGAGGAAATCTAAAGAGAGTAAATGAAGCTCTTTTCACAGCAGCACAAAATAATGACGTAAGAATCAATCATATCAAACAAAAAAAAATGATAATACATAACAAAATAGCAAGATTAGATTATGTGGTGACGGAGACGAAACAATTAATCACATAATAAACGAATATAGCAAACTTGCACAAAAGGAATACAAGACAACGTATGACTTGGTCGGAAACATGATCCATCGGGAATTGTATAAGAGATTAAAACTTTACCATGCTGTCAAATGATATATGCACAAACCAGAATCTTAGAAAAGGTGATGCATAAGATTTTCTGGAATTTTGAGATACAAACGGATCATCAAATCCCGGCCAGAAGACTTGACCAAAAAAGTAACTTACAATTTGATGACTTTTACCACAGAGTAAAAAGAAAAGAAAACGAAATAATAGACAAATACTTGGATTTTGACAGAGAGCTGTAAAGGCTATCGAACATAAAAGTGACGATGATACCAATTGTAACTGGTGCCATTGGAAGAACAGTCCTCAAAGGCTTAAAAAAAGACTCAGGAAACTAGAGTTAGTTGGTTGATGCTTGGTTATGTTTTAAAGCAAATCAACCCTTCTAGATTATTTAATGCCAAAACTTTTTGTAATATATACGAAATACATATAATTTGTTAACGAATAGTTTGTTGGTAGTAATTTTTAAACGGGTCATGGCTTATTTGTTTGCACACAGTTAAATGGTTTCAAGTTTTGCTATCTAACACTATCAGTTTTATACGCACACAGATGGATTCAAGTATTCAATTTAAGGATTTGTTAACCCTCAGTTAAATGGTTTAAAGTATGGTAAATGATCAAACAATTCTACTTGACTCATAAATGGAACCTGGACCGGTACTACCTCTCTGTGTCAGAAGTGACCTGGGAGTGTTGGCAGTGAAGGAGTACTCCACATTTCCTGAAGCTCCAGTGCTTAAACCTCACCATCAGATGGTTCAATATTATATCCTAAGCATTTGTTGTCGGGTGTCTTAATCCTCCGCAGAGATGCAGTCGGTGTATTCTGGCCTGAGTTAATTGGAGATCAGAGAAAGAATCAATATAATTCACACCATAGCGCCCTTAAGATCTGCTAGAATACAGAGAAAAATCCCCGGAGATCGGTGGAAACTTGTTGTCACACAGACTTCCATGAAAAACCACAAGGTAAAACTGCTGCGAAAAGCTCGCAAGGAATAATAATAATAATAATAATAATAATAATAATAATAATAATAATAATAATAATAATAATAATAATTCTTGTAATACAATACCAGACACATCAAGTGGCGCCAACCAAAAACCACCAAACAGAAATGAACTGCCAACTTGCGAAAATTAAAATGCCACACGACTAAACAACGCACAACCAAGTACCCCTAAGGAAACCCTATCACAAGAACAAAAGATAAATCCAGAAAATGTAAAGAGAATTATGTATAATGAAATGAATAACCTACCATCATTAAGAAACATAGAATGGAGAACACTTAAGATTGAAACGAATAAAATAGATCAAGTACTAACTTACATATCAACGAATATAATCGAATTAAATGAACTAATCTATGCAGGGGCGAAATAAGTTTGTGAGAAAATTGGGATCCCCTCAAAAAGCACGAAAGAAAAATCAAAACCAGGATGGGAAATCGTCTAGAAACGCAGATAAAAAATCTACGAAAGCAGGCCAAAATGATAAAATGAAAGAAAGACACTGGAATATGTGGGAACAGAAAAGAAAAGGCAACACGAGAAAAACAGCACAACTTGAGGAAATAAACCAGAAAGTACTGGCGAAAGAAGGGAGATTAAAGAGATATCGACAAAGTGTAAAACAATACAGACAAAACAGGACATTCCAAAACAACGAAAGAAAATTCTATCAACAACTGGGAGGACATGACACAAAAACATACCAACAACCGGATGCCAAAGAAACTGAATGATTTTGGACTAAAATATGGCAACCAAAAAACAACGAAAAGGCTGAATAGATAAACAATATGACAAGAGAGCAAGAAGGACTTGAAGAAGGCCCGAAAGCGGAAATACTCATCGATCTACTCAAAAAGACACTAAAAAAACATCAAACTGGAAAACGCCAGGCCATGATGGAATACATGGGTTCTGTTTCAAGAAATTCACCTCCATTCACGACAAACTAGCACTAGAAATGAACAGGTATTTGACTGGATGACCAAAGGAAAGACCACATTGATCCAAAAGGACCCGATCAAAGGAACTGCTCCAAATATTTACTACAGATCGCGAGGAAAATATTAACAGCACAAATAAGGGAAGGGATCTACTATTCGCTAAAAGCCGCGGAAATGAAAGACAAAATTCAAAAAGAATATCTCAGGAAAACTAGAAAACTACTCGAGACAAAACTCTCTGGCAGAAACCTTATCAAAGGAATAAATACTTGGGCTGTACTCCTCGTTAGATATTCGGGATCCTTTCTGAAATGAACCAGATATGAACCTAAACAAATGGACTAAAGAACTATAAAACTAATGACCATGCACAAGACATTACATCCCAGAGACGACGTTGACAGACTATATGTATCAAGAAAATAGGGAGGAAGAGGACTTGCCAGCATCGAAGACAGTGTTGACGCATCGATACAACGGCTCGAAAACTACATAGGAAAACACGAACGAAGACTGATAACATCCATCAGAAACAATACTAACAACAGAAAGACAATAACTAGGAAACAAAAATGGAAAGAAAATCAACTCTACGGATGTTTTAAACGACTAATAAACAACATCTCACATGAAAAAAACTGGACCTGGCTAAGAAAAGAAAACTTTAAAAGAGAAACAGTATCTCTCCAAATAGCAGCATAAAACAACGCCATAAGAACCAATCAAATCAAAGCAAGAATAGATAAAACGCAACAAAATGGCAAATGTAGGCTATGCAATGACAGACACGAAACCATCAATCACATAATAAACGAATGCAGCAAATTAGCACAGAAGGAATATAAGACTAGACATGACTGGGTGGGCAAGGTGATCCACCGGAAGATGTGCAAGAAATTTAAATTTGACCATACGAATAAATGGTATATGCACAACCCAGCACCTGTCCAAGAGAATGACACAAACTTTTATGGGACTTTGACATACAAATGTATCGCCTAATCCCGGCCAGAAGACCAGACCTTATAATAATCAACAACAAAAAATAGAACTTTCCAAATTGTGGACTTTGCTGTCTTGGCTAACAACAGAATAAAACTGAAAGAAAGTGAAAAGAAAGATAAGTACCTCGACCTTGCTAGGGAATTGAAAAAACTATGGAACATGAAGGAGACGATTATACCAATTGAGATTAGTGCATTTGGTACAGTAACTAAAGGACTATAAAAGGGACTGGAGGACTTGGAAGTTGGGGTACGAGTGGAGACCATCCAAACTATTACATTATTGAGAACGGCCAGAATACTGAGAAGAGTCCTGGAGACTTAAGGAGACTTGCTATCACTCAGACTCCAGTAAAAGACCATCAGCTTACACTGAGGTGAAAAACTCTAAAGGAGTAAATAATAACAATGATAATAAAAATAAAACTCAATAGCAGAAATCTTATCGAAGGAATAAATACCGGGGCTGTACCTCTCGTTAGATATTCCGGACTCTTTCTCACGTGGACCAGAGACGAACTTAAACAAATGGACCAAAGAACAAGAAAACTAATGACAATGCATAAGGCATTACATCCCAGAGACGACGTTGACAGACTATATGTTTCAAGAAAAGAGGGATGAAGAGGACTTGCCAGCATTGAAGACAGCGTTGATGCACTGATACAACGACTCGAAGACTATATACAAAAACACGAAGGAGGATTCATTGTAGCCACCAGACACGAAACTGAGAACACGATGAACAACAGAATGACAATAACTAGGAAACAAAAATGCGAAGGAAAACAACTCTACGGGCTGTTTAAACGACTAATAAACAATATCTCACACGACAAAACTTGGACATGGCTAAGAAAAGGAAAAGAGAGAAACAGAATCTCTCCTAAGAGCAGCACAGGACAACGCCATAAGAACGAATCATATCAAAGCGAGAATAGATAAGACGCAACAAAATAGTAAATGCAGGTGACAGAGATGAAACCATCAATCATATAATAAGCGAATGCAGCAAATTAGCACATCGGGAGTATAAGGCGAGACACGACTGGGTCAGCAAGGTGATTCACTGGAAAATGTGTAAGAAATTTAAATTCGACCATAATAACAAATGGTATATGCACCACCCAGTACCTGTCCTAGAAAATAACACACATAAACTCCTATGGGACTTTAACATACAAACGTATCACCTAATCCCGGCCAGAAGACCAGACTTAATAATAATCAACAAAAAAAAGAGAACTTGCAAAATAGTCGACTTTGCTGTCCCGGCTGACCATAGAATAAAACTGAAAGAATGCAAAAAGAAGGATAAGTACCTCGACTTTGCTAGGGAATTGAAAAAACTGGAACATGCAGGTGACAATTATACCACTTGTAATTGGTGCGTTTGGAACAGTAACTAAAGGATTGCTAAAGGGACTAGAGGACTTTGAAGTTGGCGGACGGGTGGAGACCATCCAAACGACAGCATTATTGAGAACGGCCAGAATACTAAGAAGAGTCCTGGAGACTTTAGGAGACTTGCTGTCACTCAGACTCCATTGAAAAACCATCGGCTAACGCTGATGTGAAAAGCTCTAATGAGTGAATAATAATAATAATAATAATAATAATAATAATAATAATAATAATAATAATAATAATGTTAATGTTATTTATTTATGTATTTATTCATCTATTTATTTACTTATTTATTTTCTAAGTCTTGTTTATTTGAAATTAATTTCAAATCCCAGAGTCCAATGATTTTGTCTCCAGACAAAGAGCTTTTATCGATCATGTTACTATAGATTAAAGTCAAGAACCGCTTCTGCACTGATTGGTCAAGTTGAACCGCTTTAATTTTTATACGTTTTATGTCCACCAGGATTAATCGGCTGTTGTAGTCGGCAATAACCAAGTTATTCGAGTATTGATTATTTAATAGAAGAAATTGTCTCAGATTGAATGGGACTGATTTACTGATCGCCCAATCAAATCTTCATTATTAATACAAGGTAAAAAGAAATAAACTGTCCTTAGATGGAAACGAAAAGTGAGAAATGAAAATTATTAGAGAATTATTTTGGGGGAGGGGGTTTTCTTTTTGTTTGTTTGTTTTTTCAATTGATATGATATAAAATCAATGTGACATTTTCTGCTTCAATTTAAATTTTGGTTTCTCGTTTTGCTAAAATCGAGAAATTCTTTGCAGCCTTAAGAAGTATTAGGCTATAAATTAGTTGAATTGTGTGCAAATGTCTGCAGAAAAAAATAAAACAGTTTTCAAAAATCTCTAGTTTTTAAAAAAGATCACTTGGAGCTCCTTCACTATTCTCCCAATAAATGGCCTTGTGCCACATCTAAGCAAAAATCTTTGTTAATTACCACTATTCTCCCAATATATACAGAGTTTATGATTGATATTTTTGTTAGGCTCCGTAATTGCTTTTCTTGTTTTTTATTTTGTTTGTTCTTTTGTTTTTGTTTTTTGTTTTTTGTTCGTTTGTTATTGTTTTTTTCCTCGAAACGAAAAGTTAAATCATCTAAGTGGGGGTACAAATTCAAATGTTCTGGCTGTTAATAAACGTTCCATCCTCAATTTTGTATACATTTATCCAAAGTTAGCGACCGTAGTTGATGACGACTCGAAGGCTCCCTTTACATTAGCTACTACACCGAGGTGTAGGGGAGGGTTCTTCTCATTTCCTCAGATTACTCCACTTTACACAGGATACATACCTTATAATGCTGAGTGTTAGGCAAGGCAGTACCAAATACCATTTTTTGAGTCTTTGGTAAGACTTGACCTGGGATTGAACCCGGGTCTCTCGGGCCATTGGCCAAGTGGGTAGAGTGTTCACCAATGGCCCCTTATTCGGTAATAATGGTTCTTCATGACAAGTTCGCTAACCAGCTTTTCAAAACAACGTGTACAAATAATTTACACAACCAGAAGAGCCAGCCCCCTAATAAGAATCTAATCCACTAGTAATGATCTGATAGTCGAGATCGCTCTACAATTACATGTGAGACACCTATTTTTTGGTTAATAAATGGCACTCTAATAGTTTACTATATTTTATTAGACTCCTTAAATACCACTGGTAAAACAAGGAATCAGTTTCAACGTGTGTAACATACACAGATCTTGTTCACCATATTCTCTAATGCTAAATGTAGCCTCACCATCGTGCGGGAGTGACATGAGACTAGTTTCAGGATTACTCAGCTGGTGTCCAGATATTTTACTCACCTCCTCGCTTATTAGATTTAATTCCCATTAAATATCTTCGGATCATGTTGCAGAATTCACTAAATTTCCCGCAACCAGAAACAACACAGCTCACTTATGGACAAACAGACGGATGTGTCTTGATATATATATATATATATATATATATATATATATATATATATATATATATATATATTTACCCACCCGCTCTGCTACTGACACGATGCGACACAAGGTCAATTTTTTGGCAGAGTACAACTGGTCTGAATTCAGAGTTTTCATTCTCCAAGACTGGTTGCTTTACTAAGGCAAAAGAACCTGGTATGCCCTACTATTTACCCATAACTGGGGGGAGAAGAGATGACTTTCCTAAGAGTATTAGCACGAAGTGAAACGTAAACAGCCTCGTCCAGGATTTGAACTCGGGTCTCCGAATCCATTTTCTATGGTTGGATTCTTGGGTATCTTCTTCAGACGTGGGTAGACTCTCTTGGTTGGTCCATTTCCTTTCTTTCCTTTCTTGCTTCTTATTTAATTGTCACCGACCTCCTCGCTGCTTGGTTGTGACGTACAAACATGCATATATACTTAGTTGAGAAGAATAAATAGCAAGAGATTTTTCTGTCCACACTTCTTTAATTATTTTAGAATATAAGACGTGTTATTTACCTTACGTATAACCCGACTGCTTTCGGGTAGTTACTTTTTGATCATAGGTGGAAAAATATGAGCTCAACATTTTTAATAGGTGAGTGCAGCTCAGCTCCTTCAGACCAACTGATTAAATTCTAAATTATTTGTCCAAATTATAAGACCTTTTGATCAAATGACTTAGACGATCCAATCACAACCAAGTTCTCAAATTATTATACCCTGTCTCTCACATTTAGTTGACCTAATTTCTTAGAGTACATTTTCTTGTTCACTTTCTACACATTCTTCGCTACCTCTGAAATAATAGATACTCAATTATTTAACACTAGGATGATAACCGTTACATTGAGAGCGCCTCTCTATAATTTTGATATACATACGTACTCAATGACTTCAGCGTCTTGTAGACGCTATGTCACGTAACGTAGCAACTGTTATAGAGCCAAAAGGAAATGCGTTATTCCGCAGCCGTGGCTAATTTTTTGATGCTTCAGAAGAATATTAATTTCGGGTTTTTTTGGTTATTTCTTTTTGAGAACCGATGCTTTTTTCATTTACATTGTATCCAGTAAAATTCATTAGGAAGTAAGAAGGTCGCCAAAGGCAGTCCCCAAAGAATTTGTCGATTGCGACAACTAGAATATTAATGGCTCTGCTAATGATCTGGCACGAAAGTATAATTTAACGAATGTCTGCAAAGGCAAAAAGACAAGATTTGTTTGAGAACATTTTATTACTTGGTTGACTTTAGGTGGATTCAGAAAAATTGGGTGGGCAAGATATGAGGGTGAGGTTTCAATTTTGCAATACAGCAGGAAGAATTCTGGTAGTGCTAATGAGAAAAAACGCAAAGAGAATTCAGATTTTTTCAAGACTGATTGTCAATAAGAGGCTAACTTTTAGTGATCTTTAAAAAAACATAGATGCTCTCTTTCCTTCTCATTTCGTTTCTATTATCACCCTTTCTGTCTCTCTTATCCTCTCTATCTCCTCTTTTCTCTTGTCCATCAACCATTCATACATTCCTATTTATTTCTATCTAATAAATATCGTTGTCATGTTTTAGGTTTTGGTTTGATTTGGTTTGGTTTGGTTTGGTTTGGTTTTAACCTGTAATTCCACCTGGTTAGAGAGTTAAACTCTCTTCAATCGCATACACTTCATCAAAGCCAAGAGAACCAAATAAGATAGATAGATAGATAGATAGATAGATAGAACTAGAATGAGATAGATAGATAGATAGATAGATAGATAGATAGATAGATAGATAGATAGATAGAACTAGACTTGAAAATTAAGAAGTCTGCAAACATCAATGAAGCTAAATAATAATCACCTCTCAATACGGTCATCATAGTATCATAAAACAGTAAGTAGATTTGTGTGTGCACGTGTGTGTGTGTGTGTGTGTGTGTGTGTGTGTGCGTGTGTGTGTGAGAGAGAGAGAGAGGAATAGAGAGGGAGAGAGAGAGAAAGAGAGAGGGTGAATTTTGAAATAAGTTACTTAAGTGGCTTGCTGTTTATTTACAGGATAAACGGAAAATGTTTGGTCAACAGTTTTAGTAGACCTCTTTCACAATGATTGATTAAACAAGTAAAACGAATGAAAACGAAAGAGAAAATTTTATTCCCTGTGGGGATGAATACGAAAACAAAAGATTTAATTATTTTGATATTATTTTGAAAGAAAGAAAGAAAGAAAGAAAGAAAGAAAGAAAGAAAGAAAGAAAGAAAATGTCAATTTTTTTTTAAGAATCAATTAAAAACAATAGTTGGATAATAAAAATATTGTGAAAAACTTTTATTCGTGTACATCATCACAATTACCGTCATGATCATCTGACTATCATTATTTTCATCATTTTAAAAAGAATTACTTTTGTAAGGAAAAATGTGTTTTTATAACCGTCATCACTAACATTATTTATTGTATTACGAGGATTATTTATGAGATATTTTTTAAATGTTAAATTGATAGATTTTTCATTCAAAGTTATAAGGTCCAACAGTAGGAATCGTCTTTCAGACGAGTTTCAATTAATTTCTTGTGCTCTAATACCACAGAAAAGTTAAAGTGAATTTAAAAGTCCAGCAGTGTGCCATGTACACCAGTATTCAGTCAGAACAAATAAAACTTATATTATCCCACAGGGATTACTGAGATTCGAACATATCTCAATATTACAATAAACTGATTTTTCAATGTTTGTTAACGTAAAACAGCAATTTTCACTTTAATTGAGCCGAGAGCTTCTCAGTAATTTTTAACTAATGAAGTATAAATAAGCAAAAATTTCTTCCTTCTCGGATAACTCCGGATCTGATGTGCTAATTAGCAATTAATAGATCAGGATAATACATCCAAAATCGTTTCTGGGAGATTTTTTTATTAAGAAAATAAATGGAATAGGCAAAGGAAGAATCCTTGTACTGTCGGCACTTATTCCCATCATTCATATTAGTAACAACACTCTAATATTAATAATAATGGTAATGATTATAAGACGGGAGGAATAGAACTACCAAATCAAGAGAAAATCAGAACGCTGGAAGAAAACAAGTATTTGGAAACATTGGAAGCAAACACCATCAAATAAGCGGAGATGAAAGAAAAAATTTTGGAGTATTTCAGGAAAACGAAAAAACTATTCGAAACAAAACTACATAGCAGAAATCTTATCAGAGAAAATACCTAGGCTGTCACCTTGGTAAGATACTCGGGACCATTCTTAAAGTGGACGGGGGATTAACTTCAACTAATGGACCAGAGAACAAGAAAACTAATGACCATGCATAAGGCATCCCAGAAATAACATCGACAGACTGTATGTGTCAAGAAAAGAAGCAAAAAGAGGACTCGCGATCATCAATACGTCGATATAAAGACTGAATCTCTTCTAATTGCAGCTCAAAACAACGCCATAAGGACTAACTCTGTTAAAGAAAAAATATATAAGACGCAACAAAATAGCAAATGTAGATTATGTGGTGATAGAGAGGAAACAGTTGATCACATAAAAAGCGAATGCCGTAAATTAGCACAAAAGGAGTATGTTTTATACTCCTTTTGTGGGGTGGGGAAAGCAATCCACTGGGACTTTGCAAGAAATTGAAGTTTGACCATACGAATCAGTGGTATATGCACAACTTGGAATCCATCCCGGAGAATGAAGTGTACAAAGTTCTCTAAGATTTTGAGATACAAACATATCATCTAATCTCAGCCAGACGATCAGACCTAGTGAAAAAAGGGGAGAACCTGCCGAATAGTGGACTTTGACGTCTCGGCAGACCATAGAATAATTTTTTTTTAAATTGGAAAGAGAGATTGATATCTAGACCTTGCTAGAGAACTAAACAGTTATGGAACATGAAGGTGACGGTGATACAAATTGTGGTTGGTGCACTTGAAACAATCTGCAAAAGATTGGTAAAGGGACTGAAAGATGTGGAAATAAGAGGGCAAGTGGAAACCATCTAGATTACAGCATTATTAAGACTTGTAAGAATACGGAGAAGAGTTCTGGAAACTTGTGTAGACTTTCTGGCACTCAAACTCCAGTGAAAAACCATCAGCTCGTGCTAGCGTGAGAAATTTTCAAAGAAAGAAGAAGAAGAAGAAGAAGAAGAAGAAGAAGAAGAAGAAGAAGAAGAAGAAGAAGAAGAAGAAGAAGAATACAACTATATGGGCGCTTTAAACGGCTAATAAGCAACATCTCACATGACAAAACCTGGACGTGGCTAAGAAAAGGAAACCTTAGGAGAGAAACTGAATCTCTCCTAATAGCAACACAAAACAACGCCATAAGAACCAATCATATAGCATATTTATACCGGACATTGGCCTAGTGGTTAGAGTGTTCGACAATGGCCCGGGAGACCTGGGTTCAATCCCTGGTCGAGTCATACCAAAGACTCAAAAAATGGTACTTGATGCCTCCTTGCTTAACACTCAGCATTATAAGGTACGGATTAAGGGTAAAGTGGAGCAATCCAGGGAAAGGAGTAGCGCCCTCCCCAACACCTTGGTGTAGTAAGCTATCGAAAAGGGAGCATTCGGGTCACCCTCGACTACGGTCACCAACTATATCATAGCAAGAATAGATAAGATGCAACAAAATAGCAAATGTAGGTTATGCAGTGATAGAGACGAAACCATCAATCACATTATAAACGAATGTAGCAAATTAACACAGAAGGAGTATAAGACTAGACACGACTTAGTGGGCAACGTGATCCACTAGAAGTTAAGCAAGACATTTAAATTTTACCATACGAACAAATGGTATATGCATAACCCAGTATTTGTCCTAGAGAATGACACGCATAAACTCCTATGGGATTTTTCATACAAACGGATCACCTAATCTCGCATAGAAGAACAGACCTTATAATAATCAATAAAAAAAGAGAACTTGCAGAACAATAGACTTTGCTGTTCCGGCTGACCACAGAGTAGAATTGAAAGAAAGTGAAAAGAAGGATAAGTACCTGGACCTTGGTAGGGAATTGAATAGGCTGTGGAACATGGAAGTGATAATTTTACCAATTGTGGTTTGTGCTTTTAGTACAGTCACCAAAGGATTATTATAGGGACTGAAGGACTTAGAAATAAGAGGACGAGTGGAGACCATACAAACTATTACATTATTCAGAACGGCCAGAATACTGAGAAAAAGTCCTGGAGATTTGAGGAGACTTGCTGTCACTCAAACTCCGGAGAAAGACCATCAGCTAAAACTGATGTGAAAAACTCTTAAGGAGTAAATAATAACGTTAATGATAAGAGGCTTTCTGCGACTAGCAATGGCAGAGTACATCCATTGACACGTCAGATTAACAGCATACCTTTAGTGGAAGATATGTAGATATAACCAAACACAAACTGCCCAGAAATGGTATGAGCATCAATCGAATACGGTAAGTAAAAATAATGATGTACTCATCCTCTGAGGCAATACCATCCACGTTGGTAGAAAGATCAGAGCCAATAAAACCTGAAAAATAATCAAAGACAAGAAAGGAATAACTTAGCCATACTGCAAGATACATTTCAGTAAAGGATACAGAGAAACTATCTCATTACAAAGATCTGGAAATCTACAAGATGTCGGGGATGAAGACTCGCGAAATCCTAGTTATTTTTGGAGCTTTAGAAATTATAAAAAAGGATTTGAAATGTTTACTAATCGTATTCCAGGCAACATCAAAATGTCCGCTGCCCTGAAGATCGCTTTTCTAGATGACTTCCTATCCACTGAAAATGTAAAATGAGTAAAGTAACTACTCCTCCATAGACCATGAGTACCGGCTCCACCGGATCCAAAACTATGGAACATGCAGGTGACAATTATACCAATTGTAATTGGTGCGTTTGGAACAGTAACTAAAGGATTACTAAAGGGACTGGAGGACTTGGAAGTTGGCGGACGAGTGGAGACCATCCAAACTACTGCATTATTGAGAACGGCCAGAATACTGAGAAGAGACATGGAGACTTGAGGAGATTTGCTGTCACTCAAACTCCAGTGAAAGACCATCGGCTAACGCTGATGTTAAAAACTCTCAAGGAGTAAATAATAATAACCATAAAACCAAACCAAAAAAAAGTAAACTATAAATTTTCACAAAAGTTATGACAGGCAGATACAGTGGGCAACTAGTCTAGGAGAAGGAAAACTCTGAATTCAAACCTGTTAAACTCCGCTTAGAAATTGACTTTGTGTCATATCCTACCCGAGCAGAGGGGTTGGTAAATATGGATACAGTGGGCTACTTACAGTTTCAAACTCTACACCTTTTTAACCCAATATATAAATAATAAAAGAAATGCAGATAAGGAAAGTGCATAAAAAGTATTCGAAGTCTGTTACTTGATGTTTCATGTAGATCACAGAATTATCAGTTGGATATGCATATAAATGTGTGTGTGTCTCTCTGTGTGTGTGTGTGTGTGTGTGTGTGTGTGTGTGTGTGTGTGTGTGTGTGTGTGTGTGTGTGTTACTAGGTAAGATTTTCCAAAATCTTATCTAAACTTACCTTTTCTTTACAAGATTTCACATACAATGACAATATGGAACGCTATAATTGATAAAATGATTTAATATATTTGTGTATTATAAAATCAAAATACATAATTAATATACACACTTATCAACACTGGTTCAAAATTTTTATTGAAGCTCATCTGAAAAATACTCAGTTGGACAATTTATTTATTTTGATACGACTTTATTGTTAGTCTCCTTTCTTACGTTGCCATTATCAGGAAATAATTAACTTTGGATGAAAAATATCCAATAACATTTATAACATCTGAATATCCACTTATTAACCTTGGTATTAATGAGCCGAATAAACGTATGAAAAGAATATCAGAATACAGATCCGATAGGTATTTTATTCTTTCATGTAATTTTTACATAAATAGACCTGGAACTTCAAAAGTATCAAAATCCTCATCAAAAAATAAAGAAAAAATATTTAGATATAATTGCTTTGAAATATATTTTCCAATTTTTTTAACAATTTGTAAGTTATAATTTTTCATTTTGACGAGTATTTCCTTTCATCTCTGAGTTTTTGTTGCTTTTCTTATAACAACTATTAAGGTCGTTATTAATACGACAGCGAGGAACTGCACGTATCAGAGACAATAATAAAACGTTAGGCACTTGATTTTCAAAATCACGCCCACTTTTGTTTCGGGAAAACCTTGTTGAAAGTAATTTTCCCAAAGAAATGAATATCCAGAAAACAACTCAAATAAAACTCAAACTGATTAGGATATCTTATTTTTACTGACTAAACCACAGTAACTATTTGTACAATTTCCTATTTTAGTCTTTGAACAAGTAGCAATGTATTTCTGTGTTAGGCTTCATTACCTTTTCCTTATTGCTTCTTTCGCCCCCACTTGAAACTTTTCATGATTCATTATCTTTTTTTGTTTGTTTTTGGTTTGCTTGTTTTTGGGGGTTTTGGGGGGGGTTGTTTTTTTGGAGGGGGTACTTGCTTTTGTTTTTGTTATTGTTTATTTTATTTTTTTTCGAAAATAAAAGTTTTTGAGCAATACTCGCATCTTAATCATTAAATGAAAGGATCTGTGGTTACGACATCTTTATTCAATCCATCTGTATAAATGAAGCCGATGAAAGATGGAGTACGCAGACAACATTTTTCTTACAACCACGCTTTCACAAGTGTTAGGAAAATTTTTACAAGTGGGACATGCATATTCCTATTTATCATTGGCAAAAAGGCATAAACAGTCGTGGGAACTATGAAAAGATAATGTTTTTAGCAGAAAATTTGCTCTATTCAATGGTATTATTGCGCTTCTTATATCTGTTGAAATTTCTGTGGAAATAAATGGGGGACATCACTTTTGGGGTTTCTCTCATTTAATAACTGACGCAGAAATGTTTCATTCTTTTTTGTTCTGTAATGCGACCAATTTTCTTGGATTAGTCGAGAAGTTTTAAACAAAACCATGTCCATATTCTATTTAACGATGAATTAAGAATTTTTCTTGCGGATATGACAGGTCCAAATCTGCAAATGGCAAGAAGTTTATTTTTTCTAATAATATTCGTTATGAGAAGACTTTGATGATGCTCTACGGAAATCAAGATTCATTTATCTCGTAAGGAGTTTGACATAATCCTATTTACCCAACCCATCCGCTCGGACAGGATATAACACAAGGTCAATATTTAAGCGGAGTTTAAGAGGTTTGAATTCAGAGTTTTCCTTCTCCTAGACTAGTTGCTTCACCAAGGCTGAAGAACCCAGTCTGTCCTACTATTTACCCATTGCTGGAGGGAGAATAATTGGATCCATACCTTTCCCAAGGGTATTAGTGCTATGTGAAATGCAATCAGCCTCGTCCAGGATTTGAACTCGAGTCGCCGTGTCCATTTCCTACGACAATAAACATTACACCACAGGACATAATACTCAAAATATTTGTTGAGTTGATATTTTGACAGACGAATTTTCGCAAGAGTTCTTAAAAAGAGGAATTAGTAAATATTTTACATATTTATTCACATAAATATACCACTTGAATAAAATCTCAAACAGATGTTGCTTTTTCTTTAAGCTTAACCTGATATATAAGTCACTTAACTGCAAGACTATAAAAAGATAAAATAACCTTACAATCCCCATTATCTTCTCCATAAATTCTATTAGCCTTTTCCTTTCCTGGATGGTTTTCAAGCTTTCATAAATCATGTCTTCAAGAATCATTATTTTATTTATTCCTTTCATCGTTGTTTTTAAGAGCCAATCAAGTTGTAGTTTTGTATTTTATTAGGGGCAGTTAGGAACGGAACAGTTGTTCTTAAAATTAATTATAAAATCTCGTTATTGTTTTGTGCTACGTTGTTTTATTTCAATAACCTATTATTAATGAGTTTTACATCTTAAACTACATTAATTTCTATACCATTTTTATTTAGATCTTTAAAATCATTTGCTTTCATAACAAACAATATATTTCCTTTTCTACTCGTCACCAAATGCTTTTACCCAAGATTTGAAATTAAGAATTCTTCTCCAAGAGTCACGATTAGTGAATTTGTATGAATAGAGATAAAATTTTAGTTCTTCAATCCATATGCATAAAACTGAATATCAATATATTTATTTATCTGCGAATATTAACGACACCTTCCATTGAACGCATAGATACTATACAGATCCTTGATAGAAGTGAGAGGGATCCACGTTGATCCAATAAAAACTATTAGTTTACAAATAAAAATTATGTATTATCATTTTATGAATATCCTTAAATGGATCAACATTAAAGTTGAGGAAAAGTGTTTTGCTTTGTTTTTGTTTTGTTTTAGTTTTGTTTTGTTGGGGGGGGTGTTTTTGTTTTTTGTTCTATTATTCACTTAAATGTCATAATACACAAACTCTGAAAAAGGAGTCATTGAATTTTGCATATCAAAAATCTAGAAAAAATTCTAAGGAGTGTTTGTTTTATCTTTTTACTGCTTCTTTTCTTTCTTTCTTTTTTACCAACCCCTCCACTCGGGCAGGATATGACACAAGGTCAATATTTAAGCGGAGTTTAACAGGTTTGAATTCAGAGTTTTCCTTCTCCTAGACTAGTTGCTTCACCAGAAAGAAACAGTCTGACCTACTATTTACCCATAGCTGGAGGGAGAATAATTGGATTCATACCTTTCCCAAGGGTGCTAGTGCTATATGAAATGCAATCAGTCACACCCAGGATTTGAACTCGTGTCGCCGTGTCCATTTCCTACGACGATAACCACGAGCAACTGCTTCTTTTATGGCATCTTACCTAAGTTGTCATTTTGTACAACTGTGAAGGCCAAAGTTAATCAGAATCCATGATAAACGATAGTCTCTCAATAAGACTAGCACTCTTGTCTACTTTTTATTTGGGGAAATCCTGGTTTAACGCACCAGTCGCTTGACCATCTAATAAACAAATACCATAATCTGCAAACATTGTAACCACATTTCTCCATCTTTCAGTACCGTGTTTTTTATAACTGTTTTTATTGTATTTTCATTTCTATTTTTAGATCAAATAATACCAACCATTATTAATTATTTTAACTAGCATTTTCATTCATCTTTAATATTTTAGCTGTTTTTATCTTGATTGCAATTCAGTTGGGCCGTTAATCTGGGAAAATAAATGTTGCTTTCCAAATGATGAAGCATTTAAAATTAACACTGGTATAATTGATATCGATTATTGTATTAAATAACCAGTTTATTCAACATTTCTTTATAAAATTAAAAGAATTTTCTTGTAATTTTGTATTTTGTCTCGCTTCTCACTCGATCCTTTCCAGAGAAATTTGAATGTTTAAATATTACACATGTTTTTCTTTTTAATAAACAATCAACAAGAAAACGGAAAATGAACAAATTTACAACTTAAAAACTAAATTTTCACGATAAAATTAATGAAGCAGTGGAAAAATTTTGCTATTCGTTATGATGCTCTTTGTTAAATTTTTACATTCTTGTTATCGAAAATGTGGGTAGCGTAATGGTTATCGACACAGAAAATATATTCAGTGAGCCGAGTTCAAATTGCAACTGAGGCTGAGTTCACTGTGCACTAATTCTATGGGGAAAAGCATGCATTGATCACTTTTCCCAATCCCCAACCATGAATAGTACGCAGAATAGTAGCAGAGAAGACTGTATGGACAGTTTAGGAGAAAGACGAATCCATAACCAGGACTAGAAGTTCATAAAATCAACACCACTGCTTTGTAAGTTGATCGTGAAACACAGAGTACAGAAAAAGACAACTTTCTCTCTCTCTCTCTCTCTCTCTCAATATATATATATATATATATATATATATATATAATTTACTTTGCTTTATTTATAAATTAGAACGTATTGGTAATAGAGCACATAAATCTAAGTTTGAAGAGTGTAGATACACAGTCAATGGTGAACGATGACTACTTCTCGTCCAGACCAGACTTGAAAAAGTCAATTTTATCTTTTAACATAAGAAACGACACAGAAACAAAAATGACGCCCTAAAGTTTATCTGAATTCTGAAGTAATAAGGTCTCATCTTCACATTTGATCATGACAAATGAGAGTTAAATGTGCTCAACCTAAACCAACATTATTTGTACGAAGATAGAATGGAAATCAGAAAAAAATATTCAAATAAAAACCTTCATTCGGTATTTGATAAACCTTATTCACAAGAATGTTTGCAGCCAAAATATACCTTTTATATATTGCATGTGTACAAAACTTTCCAGAAAATATCGGTTTTTAACTATACATTCACTTTTGAAAAGAGAATGCTTAAAACTTTCGTCCACACTTAATATATAAAGTGTTATTAATTTTGTATGGAAGTTGGAGAATTACTGTAAGAGATCTACTTATGAATAGGCACGAAATTATTTAAAAAGTGTACCATACACACCCTCAGGAATAATCAACAATTCTACTGAGGCATTAAAAAATCTATGTTCTTTATATACCTACGCACGCATTTGAAACACTCATTATTTTATAAATTAAGGATGTTACAATCTATAGGAAAACAAGTATAACAATCACCAAAAGGGTTGAATGAAAATCAATGTGGCCGAGATTATCATGGGCTGTATAAGTACATTTTCAAACAAACAATGCTAACCTGCATTCCTATCGGCTATTGATCACCTAAAATGACAAAATGCTACAGTATTCATTGTGCAAAAATATGCAGGGTGAATCTTTTTTATTGAACAAAATAAATAATGGTTATTGATTCGTCACCTATACATTAGTGCTTCTAATTTCACTTGAATAGGAGGAGGCATATATATATATATATATATATATATATATATATATATATATATATATATATATATATATATATATATATATTGTAACATCTCTCCTACATTAAATAGTATGTAGCAGATCATTACGAGGGGAACCATTATAAACCATTTAAGTGCTGCCTTCTTCTAAAGACCAATACGAATACACCTTTTGAATTTGATATCCAAATGGATTCTCTTGAAAAGCAATCAAAAAGTAATTAAATGGAGAGAAAAAAATTAACATCTCTTTAATCGGTAATATTTATTAACTCAATTTATATGAGGTTATTAATTAAAAGTTTAAACTTTAAATGTTAACATTTAAAATGTAAAGATCTATTGATGTTCCTTTATTAAAAGACAATAAATTTGAATGTGATCTTTAAGCAGAGAAATATTTTCCACCCCTACTTGTTTCTTTCTTTGTTTTTAATGGCATATCAACTTTCTTGAACGATTTAATGCCAAAGAGACCCTTACAAAACGACAATAGTGGCACTATTTAACGCATAGCTGTGGTGATAAGGGAATTCATACCTTTCTCAGGATTATTAGACCATAAGGGAACATAATAGAGAGACTGGAGTTTGAACTCGCTTATTTCGACGCCACAGTCGCGCACGTTAGCCACAACGCAACGGAGGGGGCTGTCCCTTTCTACTCCTGATATATATCATAACTACTGGTATAAATGACTTCTACTTATGGACGCTCCAATTCTGGCCGTCCGGTAAATACTTACATAAATTACCTCTGTGTGGACACTGGATTTAGTCTATAGGACCTGCCAGGAGCGATAGATAATAGGGATGGATGGCCAGAGTCAGGGAACTTCATGCAATCACCACGACTTGATTATATATATATATATATATATATATATATATATATATATATATATATATATATATATATATATATACGAGAGTTGGCTAAAATTTATAGGCTGAGAAATTCATATGATGATTTCGTATCTGGTCCTGATAACGTTTTTAACCATGGGATTATAGCACGGTAATACCGATGGAAGAAGTGTAGGTCACAAGAGGGACTACGGTAAAAAACAAAGGTCACATTTCAAGAAAATATCTTGATCAGCCTATGAATTTTAAATATATATATATATATATATATATATATATATATATATATATATATATATATATATATATATATATATAAGTTGAAAAATAAACTTTGTTATTGGTATACTTATTAGCCAGCTATATATATATATATATATGTATATATAGCTGTGGTAGACTATATCTATGCATATATATATATATATATCTGTGGAAGACTATATATATATATATAGCTGTGGGAGACTATACATACATATATATATATATATATATATATATATATATATATATATATAGTATATAGTAACAATGTTTATTTTTATTAAAGTTAATTAATTTTTAAACACCATAATTATCGTGTTTCTCTTCGAAAAATAATATAAACAAAAAGAATATTATAAAGGATTATTTATCTCGAAATTAGGCAGAATTGAACCTCTGCAACCAAAAATATGAATATGCTGCAGTCACAAAATAAGTACACCCTTTCTATATATTCATGCAATTTTATTTTTTACTTAAAGAGGAGTAAAATCTTATTTTTTTGTAACAGAATTTCAATGTGACAGAATAAATTATACCGTTTTCATTTAGTAATAAATACTAGTTTTCACTGAATAGTATTCTGCAAAAACAATAAAATCCTAAAGTATGAATATGTTGTAGCCTAGAAATAAGCCCACCCTATTTATATATGCGTAATTTTATTAAATAACAATGGAGAAAAAATATATATATGTATATGACATTAGTATTTATCTGAAAGCTTACGACCGATACATTAAAATTTCGATAGGATTGTTGTTTCTTTTTAAAAAAAATTAATTGAAAAAACTAGAACATAAATTTTTCTCGGATTGGTCAGGAGAATAGGAAAACGAACTAAATATAATAATCAAGTAAAAGAAAATCAGAGGGTAGAAAGAATTTACAAAGTAGGAAATGGTATTCCGAAAAGAAAAATGAATTATATAGATAAAAAAGTGGGTGTACTGAAAGAAGGTTTAGCAAGAAATGGGTGTAACTTGTAATAGGACACAGGATAACAAAATGAGTAGACGAGCTACAAATACATAAAATCCAATGAAAGAGAAAAACAGATATAGTGATAAATGCAAAATGATAAAACAAAAATGACAGCTCATCGAGAAGACGATGACCTTCAACGTCTCTCGTATACTTGACGTGGTTTATTCTATTACTGTGACATTGATGGACCCGTTTATAATTTTAATTCTAAAACGTAGCGTCCTCCACATATAAAAGATGTAGTTCCAGTGCCAGGTTGAAAAGAACCCTGAGCTAAGTGCTTCTAACCTTTTGCTGTTTGTTATTCACAAATATGAGTTGACTACAAAAGAGCCACCAAAAGTGTTTTAAAAATTATCAATTAATATGTTTTTCTAAGTGTCATCAATCGATATGTTATGTGTTTATTATATCAATATATTTATACATGATTTGTAGTGAATAAATCTTTCGATCTTTGTCGGCTCATTGGCGTAGTGGTTAGAATGTTCGCCAATGGTCCTGGAGACTGGGGTTCAATCCTAGGTCGAGTCATACCAAAGACTTTAAAAATGGTACTTGATACCTCCTTGTTTAACAGCATTATTAGGTACGTTTCAAGGGTAAAGTGGAGCAATCCAGGGAAAGGAGTAGCGCTCTCCCCTACACCTCGGTGTAGTAGCTATTGAAAAGGGAGCCTTCGAATCGCCCTCGATTAAGGGAGACAACTTTACTTTACTTATATCAATATATCTATACATGATTAGTAGTGAATAAATTTTTCAATGTTTGCTAAAATATATATAGGCAGTATAAGTAAATGCCAAGACTCTTGCATGCTATTTTGAATAAATCCTAAAAGAAGCACTCTACAAAACAGCAGTTGTACAGCCGCTCAACTCCCATCTCACAAAACATAGAAGAAAGGAGAGCAAGATATGCAAGACACTACTAGAGAAATAAGAACAAACTCAAAATTCTCCAATACATTCCTGCATATGGACACATTAGTATAGCCCAACAAGCAAAAACTTATATTCATCAACTCTAAGATGATAATAGGTGCTCTATCGAGGACCTATCAAGTTCGATGGCTGATAGGGAAGAATGACAAAAGAGTTCCAAAGGAATCTATGCTGTTCTTACGTCTTAATGGTTATAAAGAAGAACACACGACAATGGTCAAATGCTTCCAATGAAGATTTTAAGGTATTAATCTTTCTATCAAATAAACTAGGACTTACCATTTTCTTGTAGAAAACCAATGATAATCTTATGGGGTAAAGTTTCCCATAACTTATGAAGACGTGCTGAAGAGTTCTCGGTCTGACCAATAAAACGCACATGTTAATTTCACTTAATCAGCCCTCATTTCAACACACTTGGCTCATCGTCCCATAAATTTAAAAAAATCACTTGCTTCTTTTTGGGGCGAGAATCTTTCAACATGCCGACATGTTAAGTCATCATACCTAGTTATTTCCTTTCATGACATCTCTTGGGCAATTTAAGAACCTGATGAGCTAAAACAACGAAAATAAGTTAAGGCTATGATTTAATTGTTTTTGTGGTCAACAGGTCCGTGCATGTAGACCGCAAATGGTCATTACTTTGGTTCAGCAAAGAAAACTACAATTTGCTCCCCCATACTTTCTCAGATTATTTATTTTATCGTTTCTATATACTTTTTACCCTTATTTCCTTTCTTTGTCTTTTTTCCTCAGCAAACATCACTTTATTCATCTGAACGCATACAATTTGGTTATCATCTTACAAACATCCTCTTTTCATTAACTGTTCTCCTTTGCTTATTCTTTCTCCTTTAGATCTTCTCTCCCCTATTCTATTTATTTCTTGCTTAAATGTTGTTTCAGTTGGCACACGCACAATGTTTTTTATCCATTTGTTTTAATTTAAAGTTTCAACCGTTTTCCTCTTCTTTCTTTGATTCCTTCCTCCCACCCAAAATCAGTTAATACCCCGTGTTTTACGACATTCATCAGTGTGGTTTGGTCCATCTTTTATTGATTGACCTTACATGATGAATTCTCTGTGTGTTGGTCTAAATGAATCCAGGTGTAATATCTGGCTGAAAAGCACCATCAGCACATGATGGCTTCATCCGATAAGAACATTAGCTCTGTGTTAACATTTCACCTTTCATCTATCCACCCTAGTCTCTCACTAACACTAATAACACTATCCTAAATTCATGGTCGCTCAGTAATCAATATGGCTCCACTACAAGGTTTTGGGTGGGGGTTAAGGGGAGTAGAAGAAAAAGAACGTCAGAGAGACAAAGATAAGCAGTAAGCAGTTTGAGGTTAACAATAATTATAGCTTATTATCTAATTCTACTTATTGTTGCTACGTTGCCGGGCTACAGACATTTATTTTAACAATCCACCAACACATATACAGAATCTCAGAGGCCGGTGTATGTATATATGTGTCTGTAACAGAGGAAATCTGGCACATTATAGCGAGATTTTTATTAAAGTAAACAGTTAAAATACTCTAAGAGAATAAATCACTTTTCAGACCAAATTGTAACTGAATGGTATTATCGAGTCAGCGCACATACTGAACATCATTTGTTTTAATCATCTCAGTTCTTGATATCATTGAAATAGATGTAGAATGCTTATCGGAATCCTTTACTCCTTCTTAAAAAGAAGTATCAAGATCATTATGAACCAGTTATAACGACAACCGGAAATCATTGGGTTCATGAGTTGCCTAATATATATATATATATATATATATATATATATATATGTGTGTGTGTGTGTGTGTGTGTGTGTGTGTGTGTGTGTGTGTGTGTGTAAAGTTAATTGTATTTGTATGTGTATATATATTGTATAAAAATGTCTCATCAAAATAATTACATTTTCGTCCGTGAACAGATATTTTATTTTATTTTATTTTACACAAATTTTATTTATATGTCTAAAAAAAATTCCTTTTATGTGTCAGACAACTTAACAGTTCATATTTACTGATAACTACTTTGCATATCCTACTTTTAAAAATCAAATTTTGACAACTGCTTCAAATATGAAAGGTTATTATCTTTATGATTAAGCAACCGTGCCGGTATTTGTCGCTGCCTCCCACCAGACACGACTTGACACAAGATCAAAAGCCCGAAGGCCGATTAAAGTGGGGATAAAAGGGAGGGGAAGGTCGGGAACGAGCCGAGACTCGAACACTGATTGTCTGTGCTGCTCATCGGATCACTTAGTGCAATGTGAGCCTGATGAGGCAAGCAGTTTCACGAACCCAAATGTGGGTCCGGGCACGTATGCCAGTTTGCGGCTTAAACTAGACGCATGGTCTAGTACCGTACAAGGGGGACAAAGGAGACAAAAATGCAGCTCGCCCACCCGAAGGTAGCCTAGTCGAAACTAGGTGCCTAATTAAAGGCCCCAAGTCTGCCATTGTTCCTTTTCCAGGGCCACGCTCCGGACCGAAGTCCAGAACAGGCCCCGGGGCGCTCGCCGGAGGCGTGCCTCTCTCTCTCTCTCTCTCTCTCTCTCTCGATATATATATATATATATATATATATATATATATATATATATATATAGTTTAATTGTTTTGTAATTTGAATAAAACAATTTTCTGACCTGAAAATGGTAATGAATTTAACTGCTTAGATTGTAGCCTGTAAATGTTGACATTTTATTTGCATATTTTGGAAATCTAACAAATCTAAAATGTTTATTTTTTAAGTAAAAATAATCTGAGTTAATTTTTTGGTTTAATAATCGATATTCATCTATGGAATTTATTCCAAGAAAAAGCAAACACTATCATTAAAATAAAAAAAACGATATGCTCTTAAGACATAACAAAAAAAGTCTTGAATGGATAAGTTGAACTTGTTACCCTTTAACCTTTATTTATACATCTCAATTTTTTAATACTACATTATTGAAATAAAGAATAACGTAAATAAAAATCTGGTTTAGAATATTTGTTACTATTGATGTAATTTTTTTAGATATTTTTCAATTCTTAAATGAATTACGAAATGTAAGTGAATAAAACAAACTTTGAATCAAAAAGAGATTAAAAATCAATTCAAAGATTTTGCTTCTTATCCTAAAATCAATTAGTTTTCAGCTTTATCTAAAACTTCGAAAAAAAAAACATTTACTCTGCTTTATTATATATAAAAAAAGATAATTTTTACTCACGAAAAATAATATATGCATAAAACAATAAAATGATAAGATCAGTATTTAAGTTCTTACTTTATTGATGGGCTTTTCTGTAATATCATTGAAAGAATTTCTTTAAATCAGAGTTTTCTCTTCACAGACGTGGGTGCCAGCAAATTAAGTCAAAAGAGCCTTCAAAAATGTACAAAAAATTATTAAAAATGTGTTTTTTTAAGTGCTGCCAACCGAAATACAATTATTTTTTTTCATATCAATATACGTATACGCAATTAGCAGTGAATAAATTTTTCAATATCTACAAAAATATGTGTCCTCGTGGTGTAATGGTTAAAGCGATGAACTGCAGAATCGTAGTACGCGAGTTCATACTCCAGTCGCGCTATTACGTTCACTTTCGGGCAAATACCCTTGGGAAAGGTATGAACCCCCTTATTCTCCCTCCAGCTAGGAGAAGGAAAACTCTGAATTAAAACCTGTTAAACTCCGCTTAAAAATTGACCTTGTGTCATATCCTGCCCGAGCGGAGGGGTTGGTAAATAGTATCTACAAAAATATGTAGTTAGTCTAGACACACGCAGCAGTGCTCCAAGAATTCAATGAACATTTTACGGCATTAATCTTTACATCATATAAACTAGGATTCTATTAGCGATTTTTTTCCACAAAAATAATGATATAGTTGCTGATGAGCAAGACGTGATTTGATGTTTCCAATAACTTACGAGGAGGTGCCGAAAAGTTCTCGGCCTCACTAACGAAACATTCATGTTATTCCACATATTCATTCCGAATTTCAATACATTTAGTTAGGTTTGGTTTCTTTGTTCAATGGTATATCAATCTTTGTGGGTTATTTAATGCCAAATCCATCCTTGTCGAAGAAAATCAATAATACAATTTAACCTATAACCATGGAGATAAAAAGGTTCATGCCTTTACAAAGGATATTAGTCCAAAAATGAACGTAATATTCAGAGTGGGGTTCGAACTCGTTTACTACGATGTCACAGTCCAGCACATTAGTCACAATGCCGCGCGGGTAATGCTCATAGCACATTTGGCACATCGTTGTTCATGTAATATCATTAAAATAGTTTCTTTTAAGAGGTGCCCGTGGTGTAATGGTTATCGTCGCAGGAATTGGACACGGCGACACGAGTTCAAATCCTGGACGAGACTGAATGCATTTCACATTGCACAAATGCCCTTGGGAAAGGTATGAATACAATCATTCTCCCTCCAACTATGGGTAAATAGTAGGGCAGACTAGGTTCTTCAGCCTTTGTGAGGCAACTAGTCTAGGAGAAGGAAAACTCTGAATTCAAACCTGTTAAATTCCGCTTAAAAAATTGACCTTGTGTCATATCCTGCTCGAGCGGAGGGGTTGGGTAAATATGATTAAAATAGTTTCTTTTATTATTTTAGACATTTATTTACATAATTTGTATTCAACTGTAATACAATAATTTGTATTTGTGTTTACATAATTTGTATTCAATTTGTAATACAACGATTATTTTGAGATTGTCACCCACTAGAAATGAGGCTGGTGATTTAAAATCTTAACCCTTAATTATTTTGTATGCTTAAACCTAAAGTAATTGCCAAAAACTAAAGAAAATAAAATTAATCTTTAACCGTTCTCATTTATTAACCCAAGCTCAATTTCTAATCTTACCCAAACCCTGACTCTAACCCTAACCCCCTGAAACCAATTAAGCGCATTAATCTCAATTGAAACGAAACAAAAATCGTCTTTTTTTTTAAATCACTTTCCTGATAATACATCATTCTAAAAAAAAAAGTAATTTAAAAATGAATATTATGGTCACTCAGATTAAGTTTAGCACAAAAAAAACTTTCCTTTGATTAAGTTAAAGAAAATCAATTACTGTTTTGACATTGATTTTTGCATCAAATAATTGAATCTATTACAGTCTATGACACAGTGATGGTAAACAAGTTTCTTGTTTTGAAACAAATTTCGTCTGAAAACTTTTTGCCTTTCGTTTGTGTTTGTTTTCATCACAAACAGAACTAATCAGACGACTCCAACATCCCTCTCTTTACAGTGGCATAAATTATCCCCTAAAACTTGATATCAATGTTTATTACATACGAAAGAAAGTTTGTGCTCATAGAATACTTGTGGTGGTATATAGTTGGTCTCTGTTATTTTGCACCAGACAATACTGGGAACTTCTGCTAATATATATATGTATATATATATATACGACCTTGGAATCAAAACAGTCTCTAACTATTCAAAAATATGAATTCAATCAATAAGAAGAATAACAACAATACCCGCATTCAATGAAATGCTAGTATTTACGCAATCCAATGTCTGGTAACCCAGTTAGCTGGTGCTTCAAGATACGCCGACAGCATCTCGACAGAGGCGAAAAACAATCCCTCCCATGAGTGTCCTGGATATGACACTAAACTGCATCTGATGGTAAGAGTTTAGTCTTGGAGTTTTGGGGAATGTGAAGAACCCGTTCATTGCCATTACTCCCAGGTCCGCTCTGACTCAGATTAGTTGTACTTGTTAAGGGTCGGTTCAAATATACTATTTAACCATTTAACTATGCGCAAACAAATGAATGATGTTAAATTGAATTGTTAATGTTACATAGCAACACTTGAAACCATTTTACTGTGTGCAACTAAAACTATTAGTGTCATAAAGCGATACTTGAAACCATTTAACTATGTGCAAATAAAACTATTAGTGTTATAAGGCAATACTCAAAACCATTTTACTGAGTGCAAATAAAACTATTAGTATTATAAGGCCATACTCGAAACCATTTAACTATGTGCAGACAAATGATTAGTCCTTAATAGAATTATAAATGAACTCTGGATTATATATGTAAACAGGATTTGGCATTAAATGACCTACAGGTGTTGATATGCAATAAAACTCAAACACCCAACCAATATCTGGATTGTAATAAAAATATATATGTTAGGAAAACAACCAGAAACTTTCAAATATGAATTTATCAACATAAAAGGGACTTAAAAAAAAGAAACATAAATTATTTTTTGGTCAGATATAATTTAGAAATTAATCATGACTTTAATTTTAAAGATTTAAAAATGTTACTTGGAACAGCCATCAACACACCCTCTGATGAAAATAAATTCCCTCCATACACACATTATTTTACCTAATAATTCATCCTCTAACTTAGTCGGAAATAACCTAAATAAATTTGGTATTAAAACTGCCACTTTACCTTCTAAAACTGTTCGTGATTTACAACATTTCAGTTTCATCATTTCGGACGCCGGAGCTGACTATATTCCGTGCAATGACTGTAAATTGAAATATATAGTTCAGAAACGTATATACGAACATAGAAATATCAGATTAGGGAATCTTAATAATGCACTTCTCCAACATATCTAAAACTGACCATAACTTTGATTTCAATGCAGCCACAATGTTAGCCTATATCCATAACAAAAGATTGAGACGAATTTTTGAAGACGGTCCAATTTAACATTTCCACTTTTCTTGGAAAACCTGTTTGAAATGGCTACAATAAATTCAATCGTTAAATAATTAATTATTTTCCATACATATTTTTCTCACTTCTTTCCGCCACTATTAAAATATACACATGTCCGCTACTGTTTTCTACTTTTTCATTTATAGACATATCAATTCACATACGGTTGATTTTTTAATTATTTAACCATATTTAGTTATTTACGTATGATATGTCCGTTTGTTCCCACTTCTTTTCTTTCCCCCCTTTTTCTTCTCTTTTCCCACTCTTTATTCATTTTCTTACCTCCCCTTCTCTTCTCTTTCCTTTCTCTCTCTCTCTCTTTCTTTCTTTCTTTCTCTCTCTCTCTATCTCCTTTCTTTCCTTTCTTTTCTTCTCTTTTCTCTCTTTTCTTTCTTTTATCTTTCTTTCCCTTTCTTTTTTCTCCCAATCTTCTTCTTCTTCTTCTTCTTCTTCTTCTTCTGTTTGGTTCTTTTCTTTTTGTCTTCTTTCTCTTTTTAATTCATTATATCTCTTGATAGTTCTATTTGTTTTACATCATTGCCCAACGCAGTCACGTCATATTTTTTTTTATATGAACGCTGATTTATTGATTAAACGGTACGTTCCACTTTCTATATATGTATAATTTCCTCCTTTGTTTTGTATTTCATTAAACACCCATCGTTGATCTAACGACACTCGTATCATGTTTTCTAAGACCTGGTAATGGTTTATTAAAACCGAAACGTTATATCGTCGATTTTCTTTTACATTAAATTCTTCACTTAAGATTACTTTGTTTTCCAATTTTTCTCGAAATGTTACTTTATATGCATTATAATAAATGACGGAAAATTGTTGAATCTTGTATCATTTCAAACTACAATAATGTCAAAGAGAGTCCCGGCTTACCTTCTTATTTAATCAAATTAGTATAAAAAGTTGCAAAATCCTTTTGTTAAAATAATTTGGCTTCTTCGTTTATATATATATATATATATATATATATATGTGTGTGTGTGTGTGTGTGTGTGTGTGTGTGTGTGTGTGTGTGTGTGACGAAGAGAACGAATTGGTTGATTAGCATTTACCAACGAACAATATAGTGTAAAAATATTTATGGTTGTATTTTCATTTTAAAACTATTAATTTCTACTATGCATAACAATTTGACAGCATACCTATTCGATTTTCCCATATTTTCCTCATTACTTTAGCCAACTTTAACTGTGCTGTAGTTTGTATCTCTAGCAAACCACTCAAAAAGTTGCAACACTACTTTCAATTGTGCCTGTAAGACTTGAAACTAAATAGAAATACACGTTATTTCTATATAAAGAAAACATGTGCGTCAGTTATGGTTTTCTATTGTGTTTTTAGTCTTGGGTTTTCTGGAAAAGACTACAGAGAATTTTTGCGCAGACCTAATTGTTACAGTATTCAATTCACATACGTAAGAATGGCGGTATTAAATCACTTTGGGAAGAATAGAAACTAGATTTCAGCACAGGCAATTTCAACTCGAGTTAAAATGAAATGAATAAAAAAGTAAACAATACTTATTATTTACTTAGCATAGCTTTCAAGTTCTTAAAATCTTTGGTACGCAGAGATTTATTTTCTATAAACCCATGCCATATATTCTCAGATCACCAATTCTGCAAATCTTTTCAATTAGTTCCTAGTGCTCTATTTATTATTAGCACAACTTTCATCCTCATACTTCACACTTTTCACAACTCAGGCAACATTTTTACATCCTCATCCAGTTTTGCTTTGTGATCAAGTGGGAAGCTCACATATAAAAACACATACCTTTACATAGAAATCGTGTTTTCCTTTCCGTGTTTACATCTAAGAATGTTCTTCAAGGTTTGATAGAATAATGTCATAATTCAATCCCTTCGAATCATTTTCATCATCCTCAACAACAGCTCCTAATTGTGGGAATGCTCTTTAGTATTACTATATTTGTGTTCATAAGTTTTCACAACCTTCAGTGGACACAAGTTACAGAAAGTTTCCACATCTTTTACAAGTTTGCAGATTTAATAATACAGTTGTTACAATCTTTCCTGAGATCTCCAATTCTTCTACTCTTTCTAAAAGGTTGATCAGGATTGTTTCAAGATCGCCAGTAATGATAGCTTATCTTTACATTTCACAATTTCTTCCATAAAAGTTTACTTTTCTTCTTCTCTAGAATGTTTTCTTTTTTGGATCCTAAATTGCACAGTCAGATTTTAGTTGCTTGAACTATTCTGTTTCCATCCAGTTACACTTCTTCAAATCTACCTTGTTGCATTCATTTATGAATAACAGGTTTCTATCACTGCCTCTAGACAGGCCATATCTGCTGATCTTCTCTGTCTGGTCTCTGTCTTAATATTAGCGACTGTTAGACACTTGTTCTGAACTATTATTAATGCGGATTTTGTTTCTCACTTCAAGTGTCCTTTGCAAAACCATGCCCTTTGACTGGGATTTAATTGTCAACTGAAACAAACATAGAACTGTTGTCGTCTCATAGTTGGCTTTTCGCTTTGGAATTTCCTGATCCAATACTTGTTTTCTAGTTAATTGTTTCAACTTTTGTTTGTCATTATCAGTCATGAATTGTCAAAATATTTTTCCCAACTCAGTATGACAGAATCAAACTATGTCATTAATGAAACAACTTCACAAGTCTCCTTAAAAATAGGAAAAATACATCTTCTAATGACCTCAGCTAAGCATTGCCTTTCAACAGTTAGTTCTAGTGTCTTGGCTCTCATCTTCATGTCAAATATCATGCACTTTTTTTTATATTCCAAGTATTCCTGTAACAAAGGTTGTAAAACCACCAGCTCATGTAAGGTTGTAAGACCACCAGCTACCAGTAGGTAGAGTGTTCGCCAATGGTCCGGGAGACCTGGGTTCAATCCCAGGTCGCGTCATACCAACGACTTTAAAAATGGGACTTGATACCTCCTTGCTTAACACTCAACAATATAATGTACGTATCAAGGGTAAAATGGACCAATCCAGGGAAAGTGTAGCTATTGAAATTGTCTTTCTTTGCCCAGTTTTCCCAGTTATTCTAATGTTCATTTTCAGAATGGCCCCGAATATATTCCTGTAAATAATGTGCTTTTTATATTGTGTAGCTATTGAAAAGGGAGCCTTCTGATCGCCCTCGACTACAGTCGCTAACAACTTCTTTCAGAATTTCTATATTTGATCGGTCACTTTTTCAACGAAGGAAAGTCCAATATCTTTAAAGAACTAATTAAATTATTTACTGAAGATTTTTACAGGTTTACAAAATGTAAAGAAACCGGCTTAGTGGAAATTGGTTCCCAACTTTAAAAACGATTATGACATAAAACACTCCCGGTAAAAACTATCCACGTTTTCATTTGAAGTGTTCATGGCCTTATGAACATTTCCGATTGCTCAACAGAAAATAAGCTGAGCATTCTAGAACATATATACGGAGGGCATTTAATAAATAAGGTGAATTTTGCCAACGGAGTTGGAAATAAGAACCGCTTTATATTTACACCTTTTTCTTGGAAATCAATAGTGATGGGTCCTTTCATGTCCCTGAAGACTGTCAGTGTGACTTTCATTATTGTGGTAGACCTATGTTTAGCCTATTTGAAAGCATTTTAACTAAAACATGATTCTCCGTACACATCATGTATTTTTCCTTAAATTCCATATGGTTTGCACTTTTCAACCACCAAATAACTGATGACAGACCTCTGTTCAAGCTTGCTGATTGTTTTTCTGCTTTAAATAGCCTCAAAACAAATATTTTTGCGAGATTAAAATAATTTTTGTTCTAAACTAATTCCAAACAATGCAGTTTACATTTATGGAAAATATTTTGAAGAAAAAAAATAATTTTGTTTTTTTCAGAAAATTTCCCCTTTAATTATTAAATGAACCTCGAAGTTTGATACATAAAGCCTTAGAATCCAGAGATGATGTTGACAGATTTTAATACCATCTCTAAGATATAAGGTTTTGCACATGGTCATCGATTTTGTCTTTCTTTGGCCCAGTTTTCTCAGTTATTCTATTGTTTATTTTCAGAATGGCCCCGAATATATTCCTGTAAATAATGTGCTTTTTATATTGTGTAAATTCTTCTCTCGAAAACCTTCCTTATTCTTCTGATATTTTTCTACGTTTTTTTTTTTCTTTTTATTCAGTCTAATTGAATCCGCTTCCAATATTCCAAAATACTTGTATTTATTTCTTTCTTCGTTCAATGTCCTAGTGATTTCCTTCTGTTGCTTCCTGTTTTTGTTTGTGTATCACAAGCATTGAACATTTCCCGATCCAGAATTCTGTTCCAATATCCTGCCTGGAAATTCCATTTGGATCCATGCTTCCAATTTGTTTTTATTTTTTGGCAAATATTTTCAAGTCTCCTTATTGCATAGAATGATCGGGGCTTACATTAGATTTGTAAATATGCATCCTCCATTACAACAACGTAAGATGTAATCTAACGGTGTCACTGATATATCAACCGATAATGGAGATAAATAAACGCTTTGAAAAATACATCTCTTAATACTGACCTCGACTAAAGATCGGTTTTCTGTAATTAATTCTACTCTCCAGACCTTTAATATACATGTTTGTTAAATCATGTCGGAACCTTTTCAGTGGTTTCTCATTGATATATTTTGCTTGTTTATTTCTTTGGAATTTCTATTTTTAATAAATTGTGTTAAACCAAAGTGAAGCTGATATGTTGAAATAGGATATCAAATAAAATAAAAACAACACCAATAACCCAGCAACAACTTAAGCAATAACCAAGGTTATGAGATTATAACATAGGCTTTTTGTAGTCTCTCTATATCATTGCTAAACGTTTCTTTCTTGCTTTTGGCTCTTTCAGAACTTCTATAAATGTTAGGTTACTTTTTTGCCAGAGAGACCGATGTCATCGCATCAGATATTTTCACCCAAGAAAAACAAACAAAAATCAATGATACCTATCGAACTAATTAAACGGTTTAACATTTCAAAATTTAAAAAAAGTCAACAGTGTTTTAAAAAAAATAAAGGCATCACAAACACTCGGTAAACTCACGAATAAACGAGATTCCATAGAATCTCGTTGTCTCGCGAGATCATGGATCAGTGCACAGATCTCTAGATCGGTTTGGGAAAGGATGTATGAAAGATTGAGTCATCCAAGCAGTAGATCTCCTTTCTCTACGACATTGATGTTTGTCCAAGGAAAGGGCAAAGTGTAATACGTCCTGACACAAGTGGCGTTGCCGGAGATTACAGAAGGTTGAGGACATCGTTGGACTGTCTTAAGAATTCTAGCTTCTACTTTTAAATTCAAAATTTTCCTTTTGGTTGCCTGGCCAATGCTAGAGAGCCTAGTCTACCCAACTACTTTATCCATAGCTTGGAGATAATATTTCTCCTAAGTACACTGGTGTAATCATCATCATCATCATCCTCATCATCATCACCAAAGTATGCCGACATCACGGATTCCCTTATCTCTCGCTCTCTCTCTCTCTCTCTCTATATATATATATATATATATATATATATATCGAACATCGTCCCTGGCTTATCCTCTCGGCGGCACCCAATGCCCGCACAGAGCTGATGAATATAAGGTTTTGCTCTTCGACTAACACCGGTGTGTTCATATGTAAGAGTTCATAGGAGAACATCGCTTCTAAGTTCGTTCTTATTTCTCCAGCAATGCTTGAGATGGAAGGTAACTGATCTTATAGTTGTTGTTTTGTAAGTTGTATCTTCCGGGAATTATTCAAAATGACACGCACCATCCTTGTGTAATTCTCATTTAGTTTTTTCTAAGCGTTTCGTTAAATCCAATGGTGCAACCATTCAATAGTACTGACCGCTACAACTCTGAAGAATTCCCACCAGAATTTGAACTTACCTTGTCAATAATATACATAACTCGCATATTAAAGATAATGCACCAAAAATATCACAGTACATATATTTTAATATCAATTATCGAAAAACAAAAAAGATAAATTTCTCTTAAATATTTTGCTAGCAAAACATAAATAAAATTTTTAACTTATAGATGCTTAATGGATACTAAGTCTCGTGAAAATTCAACAATTCTATTTGACATTACATAAAATAAAAAAACACCTACTTCTTTATCAAGTTTGATACAAAAGATTTTCATTTCATCTTCAACTTTTGTGATGTACAACGATGCGTCAATAGTTAACTGCACTTTCGTTAAAACTTCCGTGTTATGAGTTGATAGAAAAACTTCAGATAATTTCTGACTCTTCTTTGCAAGTAAAATAAAATGATAAAACTTACATTGTTATAATTGCAGATGATTTAAATCAGAAAATCATTAAACCAACACCACAAAGTCTAACAAAACTAAACCATGAAAAAATATTTATGGGGAATATGCTGAAAACTTCTCTGATGAACCAAGAAGGAAATGATTACTTTTATCTTTATTGATTTATTGATTAATTTATCGATTTTAAAGGAACATAAATTTGTCTAGGGTTATTTTATGCCAAGATATTAGGGAATTGTATTCATTGCAAGTTATTATTTACACGGTTCAATAGAATGGGAATAATTTTAACAGATCTATTTGACCCCCCCCCCCCAGATGGAACTGTAACAGATAATACCACTCTGGATGAGAGTGGGTCTGGGAGTAATAGCAATCCCTAGATTTGAGCAGGAGTCCCACCATCAGGCGCAGTTTCGTATCATACCCAAGACACTTCTTTTTGGGAGGAGCCTTACTCTTTGGCAGAGAATATAGCCAGAGTATTCTAAGCCCCACTGACATGGCTTTTTATTTTCATTGATTTTTGAAAGAAATAAAGCAACTTGATAAACGATGTATAAGGTGGGTTGAATTAAAGGATGGATATGTAAACTAGCACGTACTTTTCATGGCACTTAATCGTTTTTCTGTGATGTTGAGAACTTTTCTGCACAAACTCGTATTCATCAATCAAGGTGAACCTACAAGAGCTTTTATAATTTCCAAGTTAACACTTTCTAACTCTAGCATATCTGCAAATGCATTTTTGCATATCAAACAAACAGACTGTTTTGAAATGGCATTTTTCAACTTCTCTTACATTGACCCATATACAATCTTAACGCGCTGATGGAATACTTTTGAGTCGGCCAAGACATATCCACCTATTACTCTTGTCATAAACATGTCAGATTATTTCTTCCAGCACACACGTCGAACAAGGGCTTTCCATTTAAAATGAATCGTGCCTGGCTAATATATTGAATCTGCCACAATGACCAAGAGAAAGAAAAAAGAATTAAGATAAGTTTGTAGTTCTATCTGTAGTATTTTGCTTTCCAGTTACCAGTGGCTAGCCTTAATGGAATTCCGTTTTTATTTGGTGTGTGCAAAACTTTCGAAAGGAAAAAATGTTTCAACTGAGCATTCATTTTCTGGTTATAAAAAAACACTCTAAAATCTTGGACACAGCTAATAGATGCGAATGGCACTTCAGTATCCAATTCCCAAGCACAAGAAATTCGACATGCCTTCTAACATCAAATCACGTTGAGAAGAATGAAAACCAAAATTCAGTACAGGCACTCTAAATTTGAGTCCAAGTGAAAGATCCTACTATACAAGAAACGCTATTTCATATTTACTTAGCTTAGCTAACAACAACCTAAATTTTTTGGATCGCTTAAGATGATAACAAGATATGTTTATGTTGTCTACTATTAGTAGACATCTGAAATTCACTTATCGAATAATAAAAAAATAAATGTCTTTCTTATTAAAGATTAATTTTAGAGAAATTGCTTGCTCAGCTTTACAAAATTAACTTCTGCAACCAATTCATTTTAAGTGGGTTCATTTAATTAATGATTTAATAAGTTGTTATTAAATTTCAATTTTTTACCAAAGAAAGAAAGAAAGAAAGAAAGAATATTTTTCTCCCATTCAAATTTGAAGCAATAGTTATTCTTTTCAAAAGTTTTACGCAGCAGAATCAATTTGGAATCTATAATTTAAAAATTCGGAAAATTTGCTTGTCCTAAACAAACAGCCAAACATTTTGACGTAGAGCTAGTAAATTTGATAATCTTACTTATTGGACCAATAAAAAGATTTGAAATTTTTCTTCATGAGGAAAGAGGCCGATAATTCAGAATACATCAAACTCGAAATGATAATAAGATAGAGGCAATGTTGCTGCCAGATATAAATAATCGTATAGAAGTTGAATTTTAAAATCTAAAAAAAAGAATGAATTTCCTTACTGAAATAATTACCCATATTTCATCAAAGATTACTAAATTCAAATTAGTATCTGAAAACGGAACGAGAAGCCAATCATCGATAAAATTCTCACTATGTTTATGTGTGTGTGTGTGTGAGAGAGAGAGAGAGAGACAGACAGACAGACAGCAACCCATCAAAAATGGATGATGGCAAGATATTTATTATTGCAATGTATTTAAAATGCTTTAACTTCAAGAATAAAGCAATTTCCTAGTCAATTCACAGCTGAATAATATTTTTAGGGTTATTGTCAACGCTGAACGTCATTTTTTTTTTCATCTTAATATAATGGATATAAATATAAAATAATGGTGAGAATCTTTCACTCGTTCCTAAATAGAAGTATCAATGCCATCATGAACCACTGTTACGAAGGCAAACCTAACGAGTTCACAGTTTGTATAATAATATACAAACACGAACCTATTTGATTTGAATAGTATTGAAAAACATTAGAATTAAGGGATAAATTGTAAGTTTTTTTTAGGAGTGGAATGAAAAAAAGACGTTTTATCTAAGAGATATTTTCATAGCGAATATAGAATTAAGCAGATATTTGCAAACTTAACTTTTCGAACTTAATATCCAGCCAATTTACATCAATTGAATTTGAGATAAAATAAAAATTCGGATCTTAAATGTTTATCGATTTGAAGTGGAAATTTTAAGAATTATTGATGACAGGCTGTCTCTTGAGTTTCTGTTTCCGTTTCTGCTGTTTATTTTAATGATCATCGTACTATGAACAATATTGGAATAATTTCTGAATATTTTGTGCTGTCAATAAAGTTTTATTAATTCTACAGAAAGAAATATAGAATGGTTATTCATCTTAACTATCAGTATTTGTCACTTATTCGCAAATCACTGCCGTTTTGCTGAAGAATGAATTGAACAATGTTTTCGATATTGAATTGATGTTCTGATAATTTCAAGCTGCTATCATTATTTTTTGTTTTATTTTGGTTTTGTTTTGGTTTTAATTTTTTGTGTTTTTTGTGTTTTTTGTTTTTTTGTTTGTTTGTTTGTTTTTGTTTTCGTTTTTTGTTTGTTTTTTGTTGTTGTTGGGGGGTTTTTTTTAGGGGGGGGTTGTTTGTTTGTTTTTGTAATCGGAAAGCACGAAAACAAATCTTGAGAATTTTTCAGTCAAAGTTAGACATCCATGTAATGGCCTAACTTGTATATTTTGCACCAAAAACAGCTTTGTGTTGTACATTCTGGTGGTGTTGCTTGTTCAAACTAAACAGTTCCCAGTAAATAATACCTGTTTAATCATCAACAAAACGTAATATGGCACTGCCAGTGGGGCATAGAATACACTGTCTCTATCTTCTGCAGAAGGATTAGACATCTCCCGCTAAAAGAAAAGAGGGTGACTAGGGTGTAGAACTAAACTGTATCTGATGTTGAGGCTCCAGTTCTGGAGATCTAAGAAATACGAAGTACCCCTACATTGCTATTACACTCAGGTCCATTAAACCAAAGATATATTCCTGCTAGGGTCACATCTACAGATCAAATAGGCCTGTTTATAAAGTATTTGTTGGAGATAGTAATATTTGATATCATATAATAGTGTACAAAAACTCTTTAAAAACTACCCAAAAAATATAAACATGAAGCAACACTGAATACGATTCCCTAACATCTAGATATAAAATAACTCTGAACGAGTTGATATGCCGTTAAAATTAAAAATCATCAACTTTTTCTGATCCAACTTTGATTTGAGTATGGTTACCATACCTTTATCTGCATAGCTTCATTTGCGCATTGTATTCGCGAATTTCTTATTATCTGTAATCATCGTGTTCATTTATTTATGTGTGAATTTCAGAAAAATCAAAGATGTCAGTGTATTTAAACATTGATTTCAATTGTTGTGTCTATTGGCAGATACAGCATCTGATTTCCAATTATAGATACTTTTCTGATTGCTATCAAATAATTCAAGATGATAGGGTGATTATATTGAAACTTTTGTGCTGATTCAGTCATGTCATCTACTCCATGGCTTCTTTAGCGTCAAAAATTCATTACTATAGAATTGAGTGAATGACTGATAATCTCTTATCTGGCTGTAATGGTTGGTAAGTTATCCTAGTACAGACCATTACATCTGTTGTGACTTCAATTCTCAATGGTGCCCTATTCTCATGACGTTTTACCAACTTATTGATTGAGTGATTAATTTTAACTGCATATCAAACCGTCAAGGGTTATTTTATCTCTAAACGTGAAAGAATTGTGTTTATTTTAGGTTAATATTTAAATTGTTTTGCAGTTGTCTATTTAGAATTTATTTATTTGTTTTGTACACGGTCCTCTCGAATAAAAATAATTTTCGAACGAATCTATTTGACCTGTAGATGGAACTCGAAAAGGTACTACTACTTCATGACCTTGGAATAATGACAATAAAGGGGTACTCCACACTCCCCAGATCTCTAGAATTCCAAACTCGCTATCAGATGCAGTTTGGTGTCATATTCACAACACCTCCTTTTATGTGGTGGGGGACTACAGAGGATATAATCAACGCATTATGAGCCCCAACCAACAGGACTTTAGACCAGCCAAATAAAAATCAATAAGTTGTGGCTGGTAGTTCCTTCACCAAACCCCTGGTTGATTTGACATATCGATCTGTCTGAACTGATGCCCAGTGTGAAACCATTCCGCAGATGTGTTCTTAACTACACGCCAGAAATCCATTTTAGTTTTCAGATACTGTGAATTCTTTGAGGCGAGTGAAATAGGTGACTGTAAACTCTGCGAATCTCTCTCTCTCTCTCTCTCTCTCTCTCTCTATATATATATATATATATATATATATATATATATATATATATATATATATATATCCTGAACTGAACATTCCGGGACTTCTCAGTATTTCTGCATTTTCACGAACTTTCTAATCGACCTCAAAAAATTTATCACCAATGTTGTAATTCCAAGCTCTTTTAACAATTTCCCTCTTCAGGATAGGGTTTACGCCATACCTATTTTTAATTACCTGGACATGTTTAGAAAGTAGTGTACTATATCTACATTTAGTATGTAAATAGTTGGTTTTCATCTATTAAAGAATTGTATAAGATATTTAACAAAAATACAGTTAAATTGAGATACAGCTGTATTTCAAACGTTGCAAGTAACACAACAAAATTAACACAGGGGATTTTTTTTTTAAACCAAGATCTACCATGCAATTATAATGAAGAAATGGAGTAACCTTTTGATTGTAAATGCCTAAGAGAATGTACTGTATACAAAGAAAATATATAATTAATGAGCAAATTTTAAAAAATTAATCTTGGACTCTACTCAATGTACTTTCAAAATAAGGTTTTATAACCATAAAATTAGTTTTGTATATACCAAATACATGCTTATCATCGAGATTTCCAAAAAATGACTGGGACATTAAAAAAACAAATATGCCATAAATGATATCCTGAAGTTGGAAATTGTTAAAAGAGGTCGTAATTACAAAGCCGGAGATAAATTTTATCTTCTCTTTATGGAAGAAAAGCTGACTATTGCAAAATATCTCAATTCTAAAGAATTGTTAAAAGAAAGATCTGAGATATTGACTGGATAAAGACATAAAATAGAATGACTGCTCAATCGTTAATGACTTATTTTCCTCCTCTGCCAATTTCTACGCTGTTCTTGCATATATGTATCCGTTTGTTTCAATCAATTTCTGACAGTTTTCCTGGAGATCCTTTTCAATGAAACCAGGTATCAGTTTCAGTTTCTTTGTTTAAAGGCATATCAAACTCCGTGGTTTATTTGATGCCAAAGCCATCAATGTAAAAGAGTAGTAGTGGTCATATTTAACTGATACCTGTGCGATGAGAGAGTTTATACTTTTCACAAGTGAACGTAGTAGTGTGACTGGAGTACTAATTCGCTTACTACGATATCTTGGTTCATCCTATTTACAACAACACTACATATATATATATATATATATATATATATATATATATATATATATATATAGAGAGAGAGAGAGAGAGAGAGAGAGAGAGAGTGTGTGTGTGTGTGAGAAATAGTAGATTTTGTTAAATCTGGCAAGATAAGAAAAATTAGTGGAATAAGTGGATAAACCAAAACACCAACAACGGGTTCAGTAATGATATTTCGTTCTTTATTCAAAAATAACTTCTTCAGAATGAGAATTGTTTTTACTGAAATTATATATATATATATATATATATATATATATATATATATATATATATATATATGTCTGTGTGTAGGTGTGTATTTTTATGTTTTTATGTATGCATATACATGTGTTCATATACATGCATATATATATATATATATATATATATATATATATATATAACTTTAGCATATATGAGAAATTAACAGTCACATAGCTCCGTTGACTTCGTGTCAACTCTATCCTTACTTTGATATAAATGGTCTATCATCGATATTGAGTAATCTTTAATTATAAATAATGCATTGTATTTATATGATTTCATTGCATATACATACACACACACACATACACACACACACACACACATATATATATATATATATATATATATATATAGTTTCTGGTGTGATAATAAATTTGAAATCTGATCGGTTTTCGAGTAGTAATAACTTAATGGCGGTAATATAGGGGCGCTAGGTTTTACTTAAATTAGTTTAAGTAGTTACAAATGTATTTATAAATAGATGCACTCGTCTTAAGGGAAATCTTCATAAACAATAATCTAATTTATTATATTCCCATGTTTACTCACACATTTAATTTGTGCTAAGCGAAGACTGTTTAACTTAAAAACAGTTTTGAGTAGTAAGCATTTCAATAATCGACCGATTCATCATTTACTGCGTATACAAAATACCAAAGGATTGAAAAGGATTGCAATAAATTGTGTGATAAAACATAAAAATATTCGACAATCGAACTTGGTATTATATTTGTCTTTAATAAAACATTTTATATTGATCAATCATTTTACAATGTCAATGATAGATATGATTATGGTTTCGTATAAAAATATATTTATGTATAAATGTACGCGTGTATGTTAGATAGATGCACACACACACACACGCACATATACAGACACACACACACATATATATAAGTGTGTGTGTGTGTGTGTGTGTGTGTGTGTGTGTGTGTGTGTGTGTGTGTGTGTGTGTGTGTGTGTGCTACTAAATGAATAAAAGAGTGCTCTATATTAATGATAGAGCATTGGTCTAATGATTGCAAAGGCGAGAAACTGACAGTCACCAAATACTAGTGACTGTCTACGAGAGAGAGAGAGAGAGAGAGAGAGAGAGAGAGAGAGAGAGAGAGAGAGAGAGAGAGAGAGAGAGATATCTGTGTATATATGTAGTATAACATAAGAAGAAAAAATTAAAACCACATCTTGAATCTAATAGTCGAACACATTAATAACAATGTATGGTTTTGACTTTTGTTGCACAAACTGTATTTGGTGCACCCCAAATGATGAATAATCTTATCTATACTGCATCCTTTACAAAACTGTATATATATATATATATATATATATAGAGAGAGAGAGAGAGAGAAAGAGAGAGAGAGAGATATTCTAACAGCTAATTACTTTGATTCGACCAATGTTCGTGTCTCTCTAAAGACACTATTGTATGCAATCGAAAGAAAATCTAAAACCAAAAAGTCGCGCTTTTTGAAAATAGAAACTCAACAACAAAGTAGTACAATTAATATGTACGAGTGGAATGTCTGTCAAATTCAATTTCAACAATAACATGCAAGTTTTCACTGAGTCGGAAAATCGCATGACTTTCAGGGGAAAAGATATCACGCTAACGTTTGCATTATACTCAATAGATACATATATTATTGAAAGAAATTCGTAGAAATATCACTGACTATTTCAATATATATTCTAAGACTTTCACAAATAAGTACAATATAAATATGAGGTGGGGGGTGCAGAAACAGACAGACAGAGACAAAATGAGATAGATTGATAGATAGATTGTCTGAAATATAATGTTTCAAGGATACAAAAAATATATTCTTTTTTAATTTACAGAGAATTTTAGTATTTTATACAAATTATGGATGAACATTAGTATACATATTAATACAACATCTCCGCCATGAGCAGGATATATGACAAAAAGTCAGTTTTTAGGCGAAGTAAAGCTGGTTGGAATTTAAAATTCTCCTTGTAGGGTTGCCTCACCAAGACTAAAGGAGCCAGCCTACTCTACAATTTAGCCATAGCTGGAGGAAAAGACCCGGATACCTGCTTTCACCGAGAGCATTAGCGTGAAGTGAAAGGCAAATAACTTCGTCCAGGATTCGAACTGTGGCATGCTTCCCTTCCCCTTGTCATGAGTAGATTTTAATTTTGCGGAATAATATTCACACTAAAGAAGCTATCCCGTAAGCGAAACATGTCACTCTGATTTTTTATTGTCTTCCTTTTATAAATATATATATATATTTGTGTGTGTGTGTGTGTGTGTATGTGTGTGTGGTAATTATGATATTTTCCAATTTGTTCAAGTTTTTACAATACATCACACTTCGTACATGCAAATTTGGGGTGGGGGCAGTGAATTTTTTTTTTCTAACAGTTTCTATCCAAATTCAAAGCATTATTATTTAGTTATCTATCTATTTTTCCTTGCTTTTTTACGACCATACAACACCTTTCAGAAAAACTGTGCATTCCATCATGAATTCTGATTCTCATTCTTATTTACTGATGTTTTTGTTTTTTGGAATTTTTCAATATTTTCCACATGTCAAAAAATCAAACCTAACGAAGAGTGCTGCTTGAAAGGAGAAAAAAAATTGAAGAAAAAAAAACAATGATAGTTTGAAGTTAACTGGTTTGTATAAAAGAATTTATGAGTAAGAAATTCCTGTCACAGTTCGATGGACATTTTTTGTTTCCTTTTGCAACTTGGGTAAAAGCATATTGTCATGAAACAGTTTATCCAGGTTCCTGCAAATCCAATAACGAATTCTCTTTGAATCTTTGAATCTCCTCCAATCCAGACAAGAAAGTTATTTCACATTAGATTCCATTTTGGTTGAAATATTAAAAGCTGTCTTGCATCAAGTCTTGATTCACTTCAGTTTGGATTATTATTTTTCTTCTTTCTTTTTTTCCAATTATCAGACAATCTTTCTCAAACATCGCGCTTTTGGGGTGTGTCGAGAAAAGATAGAAAAATGCTTCCAAGTTTGTCAGTTTTTTAGGGAATATTCTTTTTTGATTTTCTTTTCTTTTCTTTTTTTTTTTTTTTTTTTCTTTTTTTCTTCAAATCTCGTAAAGTCTACTATTGACCGATTGCACGAGCAATAAAAAGTTGAGTACACTTCAAAAATGGTGTTAAGATATTTTAATATTGAGCAAAAGAAGGCAGTAGGGATTTTACTTAATCTTTTTTACTCACACACACGCACCCATCTATATATATATATATGTGTGTGTGTGTGTGTGTGTGTGTGTGTGTGTGTGTGTGTGTGTGTGTGTGTGTGTGTGTGTGTGTGTGTGTGTGTTTAAACGAAAAAATAAACACAAAAACATCGGTGAATAGATTTTACAAGCTTGTTAATCCTGACCGTTTTCAGCTTTAAGTTATTATTGGGATTGAGAAGGAGGTATTTCAAGACTGTTTAATGTATCAAAGCTCCGATTAGCATTCGCGAATATAAGAAAATTAAATGTTTAACCGACATTCTGTTTTTAAAATATTTTAAAATTTTAGAATAATTTCTTTTTTAACTTCAAAAATTTTTTAAGTTGTAAAATCATTCTATAAAAGAGATTAAAAATATTTTAACCTATGAATATCGTTGACATTTTGATATTTTTATAACAAATATCAATGAATGACGAGAATGCAAGTATTAGGGGATTAGAATGCGGTATTTTCTGAGAAGTTTAATTTGTTAAGAGCTTTTGGGTCAAGGGTTTCTAGATGCCATATCTACCTATCTTCAAATGTTTCTTGTATTAATGTCATAGGATTTTTTTAAATCCAATCTTCTCTAAATAGAATAAAATGCCCCTGTTAAATTTTAGGTCTGTAAGGCAGAAATGGTGTTCGATTCCTTCTATTCGAGATGACTTGAGAAAATATCTAATCCAGACACCGATGAAGAAAGAAAGAAAGAAAGAAAGAAAGAAAGAAAGAAAGAAAGAAATTGTTGAAGACCACGGACTAGGGTTGTTTTAATGTATTTGTTATTTCTCTTTTTCATTCAAGATTACGAATATTCGGCTCAAGTTTGTGTTGAAATAATCCAAACGTATTTTTTATTATTTTCTTTGAAACTTGTTAATTTCAAATAAAACTGTATTTAGATGTGATTTATATTCGTAGATGTTTTTACCGATCAGACATATTCAATGCTCTGAACAAAAGATTCGAATGAATGCTTATTTTCGAACTGAATATGAGTAAATAAATAACCGATGTTGAGGAATAAAATGTAAGCGCTTATTGTAAGAAGTAATAAATGATAAGAGTAAACAGAAAGGCACTGAAGATATAACAGACTTACAGGAGCTAAGTTACAAAACACAAAAAAAAAAATTAAAGGAAAAAGGTAAAACTCTTAGCTAAATATTTTTTGTTGACGGGAGGATACATTTATTTTATGGAACGTTCTTTTTATGTGAATATAAAAATGTACAGTAGGCGTTGTTATTGAAATATTAAGAAAACTTGGAATAAATCTTGTTTATTTTAGATAAGTCTAAACCGTCTCTCATTTTCAATCAAAGATTCAATGCTTCCAATCCTGATATATATATATATATATATATATATATATATATATATATATATATATATTAGTCGAGGGCGCCTCGAAGGCTCCCTTTTCAATAGCCACTACGCTGAGCTGTAGGGGAAGGTGTTACTCCTTACCATGGTTAACTCCACTTACCCTTGATCCCTACCTTATAATGCTGAGTGTTAACTAAGGAGGCACCAAGTACTATTTTTTAGTCATTGGTTTGAACCCTGGTATCACGGATCACTGAAGAACCATCTAACCATTATGCCAATGGCCTAGTCGGTAGAACGTTCACCAATGGCCCGGGAAACCTGAATTCAATCACAGGTTTTGTTATACCAAAGACTCAAAAAATGGTACTTGAAATGTTTTGCTTAGCATTCAGCATTATAAAGAACGTATCAAGGGTAAAGTGAAACAATCAAGGGAAAGGACCAGCGCCGTCCCCTACAACAAGGACTAGCAATAATCTTATTTGGTTTGAATTAGCGCTGAATGACATCTTTTTAATTACCCAATTATAAGGAGGATGACAATGATAGGCTAATTATAATCCTTCACTCTTTCCAAAATAGAAGCCCCAATACCGTTATGAAATTCTCATAGAACGATAACTTAACGGGTTGACGGATTGTCTGGTACGACTTTAAAAAGGAACCACTTGGCTGCTTTGACTTAATGGCATACACAAAATAATATCTTTTCCGATCCGCACTTTTCTTTGCTATCATACAATGACAATGCGAATAAATTGCAATGAAAAATGCAGCTAAAGATTAAACGATAAAGGAAAGTCAAAATTAATACTGCTAATAATAATTCCTTTGTAAGACACTCAGGACCATTCATGAAATGGAGAAGGGAGGAAGTCAGACAAATCCACCAAAGGACAAGAAAATTGATGACGATACACAAGGCTTTTCATCCCTGAAATGACAGACAGACGACATGTTTCAAGAAAAGGAGGAAGAGGCCTTGTCATCCATCATTGAGGATTGTGTGGATGCATGAAAAAGAAACAAAGAAAGAAGAAAGAAAGACAAATTACAGCAGCCAGTAAAACTGTTGCCAATCTGAGAACAAACAGAAAATTAACAAAAACTAGGAAATAAAATGGGAAGAAAAACAACTTTATGGATATTTCAAGTGACAAACTAACGAGATTGGTCATAGGAAGGCCTGGATATGGCTAAAAAAAGGGAAGCCTCGAGAGAGAAACTGAATCGCTTTTTATTGCAACACAAAACAACGCCATAAGGACCAATTATCTTAAAGCGAAAATTGATAATATATACCAGAATAATAAGTGTATGTTATGTGAGGACAGAGACGAAACGGTAAATCACAAAGTAAGCGAATGCAGCAAACTTTCGCCAAAAGAGTGCAAGACAAGGCATGATTGAGTAGGATAGATGATCCTTAAGGAATTGTGCAACAGTTTAAAATTAGACCTTACTTCCAAATTTTATGTGCACAAATCAAAATCCACCCAAAAGAATAAGATGGATAGAATTATTAGGGATTTTGAGACACAAATGTTTTACTCAATCTCGGCGGGAAAATCAGACCAACTATTGATTAACAAGAGATAACTTGTTATCTAGTTGATTTTGCCGTTCCAGCTGACCACAGAATGAAAATAAAAGAAAACTAAGAGATAAACAAACACTATAACCTTGCCAGAGAAATAAAAAAAAGTTTTTAATACGGGTGACGATGATACCAATTGTAGCGGATGTTCTGTCACTCAGACTCCAGTCAAAAACCACCAGATAACGCTGGTGTGAAAAACTTCCAGATAGTGAAATATAACAATAAGTATAGGTTATGTGGTGCAAGAGATGAAACGATTAGTCACATTATAAGCAAATGCAGCAAACTGACAGAAAAAGAATACGAGACTAAATACGTCTAATTTGGGAAATTGATCCAATAACAAATGTGCAAGAGATTGAAATTTGACTCTGCTGAAAAATAATGGATACTAACACCAGGATTTTGAGATAAAAATGTATCACCAACTCACAACCAGAAAACCAGACCTTGTATTAATTCACAATAAAAGAATTTGTCAACTTGTAGATTTTACCGTTCTAGCAAAGCATAGGAAAAAAAGTGAAAACACGGAAAAATACCTGGATCTTACCAGAAAGCAGAAAAGGCTGTGGAACATGAAGGCCACGATGATAGCAATTATAGTTGGTGCCCTTGGAACGGTCTCCAAAGGCCTGGAAACGAGTCAGAAAGAAATGGAGATCAGAGGAAGAATCAAGATTATTCAAACCATACCATTCTTAAGATCAGTTTGAATACTTAGATCTGAGGAGACTTGCTGTCATTCAGACTTCAGTGAAAAACTATCGGTTAAATCTAGCGTAAAAAAATCTCACATAGAACGAAAATAAGAGCAGTTGATCAAACAATTGTGTTATCTACGCATTATTAAAATTGTCATTGTGTTTGTGTATGTGTATATATGCGTGTATATGTGTGTATCTGTGTGTCAGAAAAATAGCACCTCATAGTAAAATCTTTATAACAGTAAGATATTTAAAATGGTCTGACTTGAAGAATAAGTCAATCGCCAATCCAATTTTGTGGAGTGGTTTTGTTCGCGTCAAACATCATATTTTAATCATCTGAATTCTCGGTATAACGAAGATAACTAAGAAACGCTAATTAGAATCTTTCACTCCTTCTAAAATAGAAGCGCTAATATCATCATGGACCGCTGTTATAATTGGAACCTAACGGATTGGCGAGTCGTCTGGTTTTATATATCTCAGCCCTGATGAATATCTTTTAAAATTCATTACAATTATGTCTATTGTTGTATTAATTCATCCAAAATTTCCCACTTCAGAAGAATGAAAGAGAAAAATTTATAGTTCCTAAATATCTAATTAAAATAATACTACTTACATAGGCATATATAATAATTTAAAGTCTCGTCTCGTCTATATTGCAGGGTAATTACAATAATTGTCAACCAGAATGAAATGTCTAACGTTTCCAAACATTTGCCTAAATGCAAAGAAAAAGTGATCTGACTATAATTCAATGCGTGCCGTTTAAAATAACAAAAAAAAAAGTCCGAAAGAAAAGAAACGCAGATCTGCGACCAATCATTTAGTCAAATAGAATCGATTTTGGCAAATATGTTTTGGCACAGCCGATGATCTGGCTATAAAGAAATCGCTATCCTTGTTATCGCAACTGTCCACTTCTTATAAGGACATCAAGTAAGTGTTGATATTGAGAGATTCCAGATTACACTCGTCCTATCGAACGGCAGATTTGTGCCAAAAAGAAAAGGTTGTGATTTTTGAAAGGAATCAAGGTTCATATAAACGTGCAGAGTTGTTAACTATTGTTGCTACTGTTGGCAGAGCTGAGTTGTCTGTGGTTTATTAGTGCAAACCCCAGGGCGCTTCACAACTAAAAAGTAAATCATAAAAGAAAATACTAAATAACCAAAATTAATTATGATAAATAACAGTATCCGCCAAAGTTTCACTTTTTATAAAATATTCCTTTTCTTTTTTTCGAAACAACAAAGTGAATTACATAAAAAAAATTCTCCCTTTATTTACTTCAAGATACATTTTATTTATTTCTACATAGAAATGAACATTTTGAAATAGATAGAGACTGAGATAGATAGATAGATAGATAATTTCTTTTCGTCTTTCATAATGAGGAAATAGAGAAAACAGCACGAAAGGGGAGAATAAAATACTTGAGATCTTTCACAGACCGCTCTCGACACTATTTTGATTTGCACAGTTGAACTACAGTGGCACAGTGTTAGTACGAGACAACCAACAGCTGTAGAACTTGTAGCATCTTGCCGGACTCCAGAGATTGATTGTATGAGATTAAGAATCTCTGAAGATTTAACTATGAAGAAAAAATATTTTTGTTTGAAAAAAGGTAAATATTTTTCAATTATTATTATAATTAGAATAGCCGGGCAATATAAGAAAGTAAATAGAACATTAATTTTCAGCAGGGCATAAGTTACTTTAAAGATATGTAAATTCTTAGTAGAATCTTTATCAAAGTATAGGGACCGTTGGTAAAGTATAACATCTTATAACAAATTTTACTCGTTGTTCAAAGAAACCTGTGCAATTATGAATTTCTGTTTGGTGAAAATTTTGTCAGCTTTATATATGAATCAAAAAATGGAGTGAGTTTGTTTATTGGTCGAGTGGGTAGAATGTTTGCCAATGGTCCGGGAAACCGGGGTTCAATCCCAGGTCGAGTCATACCAAAGACTTAAAAAATGGTACTTGAAACTGCCTTGCTTAACACTTAGCATTATAAGGCAAGAATCAAGGGAAAAGTGGAGCAATCCAGGAAAAGGAATAGCGCCCTCCCCTACGCCTCGGTGTAGTAGCTATCGAAAAGGGAGCCTTCGAGTCGCTCTCGACTACAGTTGCCAAAAACAGATGATCAAATAGTTTGTTATAGAGATAAGAAATTTGATATCCATACTCAGAGAAATCACTGAAATGTTTGAACGCAATAATTTATCATGGGTAAAGGAAGCTCTTGTCGAGAAGAGTTCTCTAACAATCAGCGGAATGTCATGTTACAGCAGAATCGTAGAGAATTTAAATTTTCAAAAAAAGACTTATCATTTATTTTACTAAAATGATTCATCATCATGGTGTGCCGCTAACACAGATTTCCCTGACCCTCACCCGCCACCCGTCCTTATCGTTCATTGCTCTTGGCAGGTCTTCCATGTTACATCCTCTATTAGTACAGAGCTGTTGTACATAGGTTCTAGCTGGTCGCCCTACTCTTGCTCGTCCGTATGAAGGGGTCCACAGGAGTACATCACTTATTGGCTCACCCTTACTTCTCCAGCAGTGCCCCGCATAATTATAGTCATTTAATTAAATCTTAATAGTTAACATATACGAAGTTCTTCAAAATTATTACATAGTATTGTTGCTTATACCGGGCCATTGGTCTAATGGACAGAGTGTTTGCCAATGGTCCGCGAGACCGGGGTTGAATCCTAGGTCGAGTCATACCAAAGACTCAAAAAATGGTACTTGATGCCGCCTTGCTTAGCACTCAGCATTATAAGGTAAGGATAATGGGTAAAGTGAAGCAATCAGGGGAAAAAGTAGCGCCCTCACCTACACCTCGGGGTAGTAGCAATTGAAAAGGAAGCCTTCGGGTCACCCTCGACTATGGTTGCCAACTTTACTTACTTATTGTTGCTTAGTAATGACAAACAATTCAAACGTCAATAATATTTCTTTATAAGATCAGTGAAAATGTTCACAGAATGAGATAAAAGTCATAAAAATATAATTGTTAAATATGTTCTATTTATTTTAACAGCATGTCCATCCCTCTTGGGTTATAATATGCCTAGAGGTTAAGGAATTGCGTCATAATACATATATATTTACATTTTTGGGTTGTTGCTTCTTAAGGTTTTTTACATAGTTTTATATCAAGTATTCCTCTCAAATAATTACATGGTTTCAAGTATTCCTATCTAATACTAATAATTATATGGTTTCAAATAATTATTTCTATTTAATAATAGCCATTTGTTTGCTCACAGTTATATGGTTTCAAGTAACAATAGAATAATAATAGAAATAATTTCCAATTATATGCCATCAAGTATTCCAATCGAATAGGTATAATTTTTAAACAAATTTATTTGACTCTTCAATGCGACCCTAACAGGTCCTACCACTCCGGACCAACGTGAACCTGGGAGTAATGGCACTGAAGAGGTACTCCACACTTCTCAGTTCTCAAGAACTCAAATTTCACCTTTTAATGCAGTTTAGTGTCATTCTTAGGACACCCCTTTCAGAGGGTATTCTTACCCCTCTACAGAGGATACAGTCAACGTATTGTAATCCCAGCCGAAGGAATGGAGTTTTTATTGTATGGATATATCTTTTATAGTGACAATCACTATTTGTGAGACTTAAGTAGTACTGTTTGATATTAAATATCATGAAATAAAATACACAGAGGCGATTTTTGATATTTTTCTATAAATCTCTGATTCTACCATCCAAATCTTAGCCCCTTGCCTGACGAAGACGAGTACTTCAAGTTGTAAAAAATCATCAATATCATCATCATCAACGCGTACTGACAGCACAGATTCCCATAATTCTCTCTCTCTCTCTCTCTCTCTCTCTCTCTCTCTCTCTCTCTCTCCATCCGTCACTATCGGTAATCGCTCTCAGTAAGTCTTCTAGACGACATCCAGTGTCCGCAATGAGCTGATGAATGTAATTTTCTGCTGGTCTGCTAACTCTAATATCTGTCTATGTATAGGAGTCGATAGGAGAACATTACTTATGAGTTCGTCCTTATCTCTCCACCAGTGCTCAGCATGTCTTGTTCCTCTTACTTGGATGTTTGTGAGATGGGAAGTAAGTGACCGTACAGCCGCTGTTTTGTAGAGTGTTACTTCCAATATTTGTTCAAAACAGCATGCAGTATCCGTATGTAGCTCACATCTAGTTTTTTTTCTTAAGGAGTTTCGTTCGAATCCAAGCGGTCTTATATCACTTAAAGAGGAGATTGGTACTACCAAGTAATTACTCTTGCATTGATAAATGCCTTAAAAAAGAATTATTCATCAGAGTACTTTTACGTCCAATAGGTTATCGAAAAACATCAACCCACCAAAACATTAACATTATTATATCTAAGTGATTATCTTTTACATCCATTTTCCTCGTAATAAAGCAAATTAACTGAGTAAATAATAAATCACGGATTTTTCTCATTCCTGAAACGTGAATATTTTTTATGATGACCCGAAAACAAATGTCTATCTATTCTTTATATTTTCTTTTAGGGATATTGTTTTTGTTTTGGTTTTTTGTTTATTTGTTTTTTTTTCCGTTTCTCAGGTTTTCCTCGTCCATTATTTCCGTCATTACCAAGATGACATTCATGCAAATATATTTTATATACGTAATTAGCAGATTCGAAGTGTCTACATCGATCAGCAGAAAAGGTCAAGTGTTGCGCTCAATTTGTTAGCCAATATGTCCAAAAGTAACGAGTAGTGAATTCAAAAGTCTTAATAATATATCACTTAACGCAATTGTCACAGAAAGAGTTTGGAATATAAATGAACAGAATAAAAACTGTGTAGTCATTTTATTTGGTTTTTAGTTTGTTTAGGTTTATTTTTGGTTTTGTTTTTTAGCTTTTGGCTTTTTTGTCTTTTTGTTTTGTTTTGTTTTCATAAAGCTAACACGTTGTACTATCATTAAATATTTGGTATTCAGTTTATCAGAAGTTTTCACGATTTAATATATTTTTTGCTTTTAGTTCCTTTGAAAATCTATTAAGATATTTTTTTTACAAAGATTGACCTAAGGAAGGCTAAATTAGGTGTTACTCAGCAAAAGGTTACGATGATATGGCGAAGAGAAGTGGTGTCGAAGAGAGGATATTAAGTAAATGTAGGAATATGAACGTATGACTCACAATCAAACAAAATATAAAATAATAGTAAGGTTGTCTCCCTTTGGCAGTGAGCTCATTCCGTACCTGGACGCATGGGTTTGTGCTTCACTTCTTGATAATGTCCTTGTGAAAGGCATGAACCCATCTTTCCTCCTCCTCAACTATGGGTGAATAATAAGGCAGACTGAGCTCTTTAGTCTTGATATATCAACCAGTTTAGGAGAAGGAAAATTACCAAATTTTGCTGCATTTAAACTCCGTTACAAAAAATAAGATTGTAACGCATTGTTGAGTCAGAATAAAATTACATGAATATATGGGGTGTAGGAGATTTGTTAGCTATTTGGTTTAGTTTCGTAGCTTCGTAGGTTGTCGTCGTGGTTGATCGTGGAATTTGGGTTTTGATATCTGACTCTATTTGTTCTTATCCCATCTAACTTGTTGGCGTCTTCTTTATCTGTTGAATGCGGCAAAAGAATTACGGAAGGAAGGGAAGAAATCTAAATATTAACTTTATTTTAGGGTTTAAAACGACTATTCTGTTGCGTGGAAATGTTTTCCTGAACTAATCGATGTAGTCGTGTTTCCTAAACAAGGCATTGAAATATATTAGTCATTTTCGGTGGATGATGAGTTTAAAGTCTGTGGCTATGTCCAGTAGGTGTTTTTGTGAGGTATATTTTCGGGACGGGCTGCTAACAGGAGAGTCAGTTTTTGTGAGTTGTGAGTTTGAAGGTCTGCCCTATTGTATTGTAGATATGATCAGCAAATCCTGCTTCTGGTGGGAGAGTGAGTCTGCGCAGACATGTGGGCTTCCCACCATCAGCAGGAGAGAAGTAGTTTATTCTAATTCAAGTGGTCACGCCGGTAAGTCAGTCTTTCAGGCATGCGCGGTTTTTACTTCCTATCAGAGGTTTCTGGGAACTGCTACACTTTTGAATTCATTTTATTTTATTTATTTTACTTTGTTTCATTTTTTTTTTTTAAATTAATCTCCACAAATCCATATAAGTAGTTATTTTGTGACTGCAACACATTCGTATTTTTGGAAGCATTGGTTCAATTCTATTTAGTTTAGTAATAAATAATCCTTTATAATATCAGCGGTTTTCTGTGGAGCGGGTGGATAATTTTTCACGGGAAACTCGAAAATCTTGGTATCTTTATAAGAAAATAAACTTTTTTCTTATAGAAAAAGAAGACTTGGGGTGTGCTTATTTTATAGAATACACATTTTTTTTTGCCTAAAAATAATCAACCCCAAAAACATAAATAAGAACATTCTAGAAATTTTGGATCAAAATCGCATTAACATTAAAGTTACATTTTTATATTTTTCAACCAATCAGCTAAAAACACAAAATAAAAACATTCTAGAAAATCAGGCTCAGAAACTAATTAACAGAAAATTTTTAAAACAAATAAGTAAATATACGAATCTGATTGGACAAGAAATGTCTGCGCGTTTGAATTTTAGGACCCGCAATAAAACTATTTTTGATTCACTTTAGTGATCCCAAAAAGTTTAAATAACGAAGAATTTAATCAAACAGTCAGTCATTTCTTTCCACAACGTGAAGTCATGAACGAACAGCAAAGAGCCACGCCATAAGACTCAAGTTCGTTGTTGTCATATTACATTTGTTTACGTGCTTATAAAATTTGTATTGTATTTGTGGGGGAACTAAACGTGAAAGTAATACCCGTAAAATACAGACGAGAACTCACTCACACTCACTTACTCTCAACAAATTCGAGAGTAAACATATCCACTAAACAATTACACGCATCCACAGCAATTTGTAATATATATATATATATATATATATATATATATATATATATATATATATATATATATATGAAATTAATTGAATAAAGTAAACAGATGAACTTGAGAAATGAAAAGACCATTTCACTCATTTAAAAAAATCAGTATTGGCAATATTTTTCATAATAGTACTTCCTCTTTTAGTACCCTAGCAAGTAATAACTTTCACTTTTGCGTTAAAAATATATGAAAACTATTTTTTAAATGTAAACATAAAACTTGAAAACTTGTTAAATAAGTGTTGATTTTTTTCCGACTATTACTTCATTCCACCATCTTTAAGTTACATCAAACAGTTTCTAGTCGTGGAAATTTTAAGTATTTATTTTTGCCTTTTAATGACTGTTAGATTTTATGAAATAAAAAATATATAGAAATTGTTGTGTGGTGAAAAGTGGTTGGCTGAAAAAGGTGTCGTGGCAAATTCGTCGTTGAGGGTGGGGGAGGAGATACGAAAAATACCCAGTTTGCCTGCTGAGTCGTGTAAGTAAAAACATATGTGAATAGGTCTTGAGGTAGGTTTGACTGAGCTTAGTCTAACAACCTCTTTCCGCACCCCTTAACATGGCACACAGAAAATCCCAAAGACAAAAATAGGTAGTCATTTATTAAGCTTAGCACAGTATGACTCAAGGCCAGAAATATAGGCCACAAAGTGCGAATCAAACTCACTATAAATATTCTGCTAACCTACTCACAAACAGTTATCGTCATAAGAAATAAAATCGGCGTTACAAGTTCAAATCCTGTACGAGGTTGTTTGTGTTTCACTTCACACCATGCTCCTAGGAAAGGCATGAATCCACCTGTCCTCCGCTCGCAGCCAAGCAACCAGTCTAGGAGAAGGAAAACTCTGTATTTTTTTTCTGTTTAAAAAAAGACTTTGCGTCGTTGCAGAGGAGTTGGTTAAATATATACTTGTCAACCATTACATCACACAGAGCCTCTGCTACAATAGTAAATGTGGCTTATATTTGGTAAGAGTTTGCAATGAAAGTACTGAAGATCGAATTCACTGGTTACTTATTTAAAAGACTAGCTTCCACCACAACGAGTTGACGAAAATAGGTTGGTAGTTACGACTGTAACCACAAAAATCATTTTCACTTCAAATGTCTGCTTCATTATTTGGTGTTTTTACTGTTTCCAGATTTCTCCGTAATTATTTTACATTGATGTTTAAGTCTACGTTGATGAGGAACAAACACCTACAAACAAATGGAAATATAATAATTACTCCTTTTTTCTTCTTTTTCAGGACGAGCCTGTTTCAAAGTCTATGAAATCACTAATTAGTATATCAACAGTTATTCTTCTAGGATTAATTCTAGCATACCATGCACTAGAAGTACAGGTAAGAATAGAATACATTATTATTAATAGTATAAGTATTAATAGTATTCATGTTGTAGTATTAATCATGGGGGGGGTTAACTCTATCGTTAATCATTACATTTTTCTGTTTTTGATTTTTAACAGCTCGAAGCAAATGTGTGTTTTCTCTCTTTTGAAGGTATCATACAAGACATACTCCCAACATTAACGCCTTCAAGTAGATATTTTCTCCTCTTAGGCCAAGATCAACAGCTAAAAACAACTTTGCCAACAAGCACTGAGGGAAATGTAATATATGAGATCAAAGTTATATACGTCAAATACTGGAATATATTTATTTTCACGACTTTTGGTTTTGGTGAACATCCGTTTTTATAAGGAAACGGATTTAAATAAAATGAAGTGTTGAAACTTTTCTGCGCTGATCATTCTCCGTTCATACATATGTGGACTTGACGATAAATGTCTTCTTCTTTTTTTTTTTTTTTCATATAAATATTTACAGAATTTCACAATGCGACACAGAAGCAAATAGATAAGACAATATTTAATTAAATTATAAATATGTTTCTTGTAAAATAATTAAGTATTTGTTTGATGAAGAAGGAATGTTAAGTATTCCAATTGATATCTAAATACAATATCGAGAATCGTACCAGTTTTGGGTTTTTTTTTTTTACTTGATATCAAACAATGGACGATTTTACGTTCAAATATGTCATAAAATCGACCATCATTTTCAAAACAACTTAATAGAACAATTCTATGCTAAAAGTACCTATTGATCACTCTGCTCAAAGATGTCAAACGACTGAAGGAGTCATTGACTCCTTCAGTCTTTTAAAGATTGGATTAATGACCGCTGGAATTCAAAAATTAACACGATGACATAACTAAATAATATTTTATAATGTGTTTAATAATAATAATAATAATAATAATAATAATAATAATAATAATAATAATAAACCACTAAGAAGCAATATCTCCGACGACAAAACCTGAACGTGGCTAAGAAAAGTAAACCTTAAGAGAAAAAAAAGTATCTCTCCTAATAGCAGCACAAAACAACGCCATAAGAACCAATCATATCAAAGCGAAAACAGATAAAACGCAACAAAATAGCAAATGTAGGTTATGCAGTGATAGAGACAAAACCATCAATCATATAATAAGCGAATGTAGCAAATTAGCACCGAAGGACTAGACACGACTGGGTGGGCAAGGTGATCTACTGGAAGATGTGCATGAAATTTAAATTTGACCATACGAATAAATGGTATATGCACAACCCAGCATCTTTCCTAGAGAATGACACACATAAACTCCTATAGGACTTTGACATACAGACGGATCACCTAATCTCGCCCAGAAGATCAGACCTTATAATAATCAACAAAAAAAGAGAACTTGCAAAATTGTGGACTTTGCTGTCTCGGCTGACCACAGAATAAAGTTGAAGGAAAGTGAAAAGAAAGATAAGTACCTCGACCTTGCTAGGGGATTGAAAAACTATGGAACATGAAGGTGATAATAATACCAATCGTGATTGGTGCTTTTGTTACAGTCACCAAAGGATTTTTAAAGAGACTGGAAGACTTGGATGGGGGAGGAGAGGAGACCATCCAAACTACAACATTATTGAGAACGGCCAGAATACTGAGAAGAGTCCTGGAGACTTGCTGTCACTCAATCCCCTGTGGAAAATAATCAGCTAAAACTGATGTGAAAAACTCTCAAGGAGTAAATGATAATAATCACAAGAAAAGATTAATCACTTTATGTACATGGATGACATTAAGGGATTTTCAAAAAATGAAATAGAACTAGAAACCCTGATACAAATACTAAGATATACACACAGGATATAGGAATGGAATTTATCATTGAAAAAATTTGCCGCACCCATAATGAAAAGTGGGAAAAGAGAAGAAATAGAACAACCAAACCAGGAAAGCATTAGAACGCTTAGATTGAGGAAAAATTTTAAGTGCTTGGGAATATTACAAGGAAACACAACCAAACAAGCGGAGATGAAGGAAAAAAATAAGAAAAGGGTACCCCCAAAAGAATGAGAAAGCTTCTGGAAACCAAGATCTGCTGCAGAAATCTCATTAAAAGGATAAATACCTGGACAGTTCCCCTTGAAAGATACTCTAGACCATTCTTAAAATGGACTGGGAGGAAAGTAGACAAACGGATCACAAACAAAAAAATGATGACTATGCACTAGGTTTTACATCCGAGAGATGATATAGACTATATGTTAAGAAAAGAAGGGGGAAGAGGACTCACCAAAATTGAGGATGCCGTAAATGCATCAATACCAGGATTTGAAAACTACTTTTAAAAGAGCAAGGAATGACTAATTACAATTGCCAATGACGGAAGTGACGACATAAAAACCGACAGAATAACAACAAATACAAAGAAACAGAAATGGGAAGAAAAGCAACTATAAGGATATTTTAAGTGACAAATTGATGCGGAAAATCTCAAGAGAGAAGCTGAATTGTTTTTAATTGCATTACTAAACAATGCCATAAGGACCAATTATATTGAAGCGAAAATCGATGTAACGTAACCGAATAACAAGTGCAGATTAGGCAAAGAAAAATGATGTAACAGTCAATTACATAGTACGCGGATGCAGCAAACTGGCAGAAAAGAAATATAAGACTTGACACGACTGGGTGGGAAGGGTGATCCAATGGGAATTGTGCAAGAGATTGAATTTTGACCTTACTACCCAATTGTATAAGCACAAATCAGAATACATTCTAGAAAATTAGACGCACAAAATTATCTGAGGTTTTGAAACAAAAACGGTTCATTTAATCCCGAGAACTTTCTGATTAGGGGATTTTGCCGTCCCAGAGGAGCACAGAGTGAAAATAAAAGTGAGCGAAAATATAGACAAATACTTGGACCTTGCCAGAGAACTAGAAAAACCGTTGAACATGAAGGTGACGGTGATACTATTTGTAGTTTGCGTGCTTGGAACGGTCGAAAAAGGCCTGAAAGAAAGACTGGTAGAATTAGAAATCGGAGAAAAAATTGTGGTCATTCAAACCACAGCATTATTGAGATCAGCCAGAACACACAGAAGCGTCCTGCAGACTGGAGAAGACTTGCTGTTACTCAGGCTCCGGGGAAATACTTAATCACAATAACCAAGGAATTCAAAATTAATCAATGTTTTCATTCGCAGTATAACAATCAAAATGATTCCTGACTTTTTGAATACATGATAAGGTGTAAAACTTACAAAAATAGAATATCTTTATCATAAAGGATGTAGCTTTCTATACGGACAATCTGGATTTTTAAATTCCTCCAAAATTCTCTCTGCTTGAATCATGGTCCTTTATTCAAACGATTAATACATTCATTGTTGCTTAGGCTTTAAAATACACAGATTTAAGCTAAATATGCCATTCTAATCCACTAAAACACCAATTTGATCATTGACCTAGCATAGATCCTTTGAAGAGTGTAAAAGAGGTTAAATAAGGATATTTTTCTAGTATTCCGTTAAAACAAAGGATCTTTCTTCTTTCTCAATTATCTCGTCGCATAAATACATTTTTGATGCAGTTGACATGGAAGGAAAAAATAAAAAAGAAGTTTAAAATAAAGTCAGTATTCGAGATGTTCAACCTAATTGATTCAAATCTCCAACAAGAAAGAGGAAATTCGTAAGTACACAAATCACGCACACAAGTTATGCTATATAATAATATTTTTAGCTTCAAATTATACGTGAACATGCAGTTCGTACTTTTTTTTATTTCTTTCTTTCGGTTTTTTTTTTTACATGATTAAGAAGCAGTACATATTAGAAAGACAAGAAAATGGTAGTGATAAAACTTAGTTTGTAAGAAAAATGATAAATTTTAGCGCTGAGACTCATGAATCTCTAAGATTGTAGTATTTGCTAATATAAAATGGATGACGTTTTCACTTTCTTCTTCAGCAAATGGTATTTAATATTTGGAACAACTGGAGATCTAGTACACATCCACTGACTGGCATACTTTTAGTCTTTCAGAAGAAACTTAGTTAAAGCAGATTCTAAAGAATGTTTTATCCAATTGCTCTATTTGTACTTTAGTAAAAAAAAAAATGGATTAAATAATGAAAAACTTTCTCCTCACTCTTTAAAATTGCTAATTTGGAAAAGTGATTCTATACAGTAAATAAAGTGAATTAGATGCTAACATAGAAATTAGGTACCAGACTGATGATCACTTGATGAGAAAAATATTTACACTGGCTTCATGACAATTCTTAAACATTTATTTAATTATTCTCTTGTTTAATCTGATTAAAATTGATAAAAATTTAATAAAAACATTTTCAAGTCAAAAATTTAATATTGATTTTCTTTCCAAAATTGATTTTTAAAATATATTTTACTCCCAGTCATGTATACTTTTTATCGTACAGCTCCAAGGACAAAGCAAACAAAGAAAAAGAACCAAAATACGAAGTGGGTTGTATAAATAGGTTCAAATGGACCTGAATTAAAACCTTGTGAAATCTGTTAATACAAAGGAAATTGTGATATGTAATATTTCTTGTAACAGCCAGAACAGTTTAAATATCAATTGTATCAAGTGTATATGACATCGCAAGGATTACTGCCACCATAAATTAGTGGACAAATATGGAAATGCTAGATTTTTTTCATGCTGGTTGCAAAAATTCAACATAAATTCACTCTGAACTTGTTGATATGCATGGTGCACGTATAATGAACAGGATATCCGAAAGTATCAGACACCATCGCATTGACCTAATTCGGCTCATTGAGATTATTATCTGTTTGGTCCTCTTCAACAATATTTATGCAGGAAGCAATTCCTCACAGATGATATAACGGAGTTGCAAAGAGGCTACAGTCGTTTAACGCCACTTTCTTCGAGGAGAGTATTAATGAACTCGAATACCGATAAATAATATCAATCATGATGATGTCTACATGGAAAAGTAGAATATTAATATCAATTGCAGTTGTGTAATGAATAAGTTTTATCGTCAAAAACATCTTTATGCATTAGTAAATATTTATACTTTAATTTCTGGACATACTTCGCAGATAGAGATAATCAGAAATAATCATTAATCTTCTATAACTTCAAGTTTGATTGCAAAAAGAAACAAATGAAATAATCTGCATCCTTCAAATTTTATCCCTTTCGCAGGCAGATAACTTTTTGAATCCATGTATAATGAACAAATAATTTTCAGAAAATTTACAATATGGAGAGTATGTTCAAACAAGTAAAATTATCATAGATAAAAAAAAAAATTGATCAGCGATTGTGTGTTACACTACAATAGCAGGAAAACAATAAAACACTTGCTTTTAATTATATTTTGCAAAACAACCTTTATACTATCCTACACCACAGTAGGGCCTGATAACAATATTTCTATACATCTGCATTGAATTGATCAACAAGCTGCCAATAGGAACATGCCTTACATTGAGCTATTGCAAGACGACAATAATGTCGGTCTGCCTGTGTACCATAAACGACAAAAATATCACTCTGAAAAGAGTTAAGATTTTAGAAGTACAATTCTGATAGTAACAAAGAAAGTTTACTTTTCCTTGATTTTGATTCTAAGATTTTCTTTCAGTAAGACACTTTTTTTGTCAACAAGATTCTCTAATGCAAGTACCAACGATAAATCTTCAATTTTTCCAGCTTTCAATCAGCTGCAAGCGTTTTGTTTCAGGTTGTGTAGATAATTTCCAGTACTCAGTACGTTAATATAGTCATGTAACTGCCTTTCTATTGTTGTGTCTGCTTATCGTCTTTGAGAGTTGTCTTCAGATAAAATGGTTTTAACAAGACAGTCTTGTGTTATCTGTATAAGTTTTTGTGCTGTTTCGTTCCCCCATGTCTGTTAGACAACAACTAGAATATATAACGACTCCGGTGATATCGAGTTAAAACATTTTACCAGAGAAATGACTTAGAATAGTCGTACAAGTTTTTCATTGAGATCTTCCCCCAATAAATATCATGAATTATCGACAACATTACCACTCGTGAGGATAGTCAAGGTGTGGTTCCTACACAGTGTCTTTTATTTCGAAGATTCTTGTTGCATAACGTACATTACAAAGTGCTATTTTCATTTATTTTTGTAAAAATTTGGCTTTCAGGTGATTTTTAGAATAATATTTTAGCGTTATACTTTTAAAATAAATGCTTTAGTTTGGTTTCTTTGTTCAATGGCACATTAAAAATGAATGGAAAACTATTCGAAACAAATTCTTTAAAACAACATTACCTTCTTGTATTTGGATTATCTAATTATTTATGTCATCTAGATAAAAGATATTATTACGGTCTTATAAATGTTGTTACATTAAGTTTATGAAATTTATATGCAAAGATAGCGACGATTATCGGACATGATTGTGTAAGTTTTATGCGTATGTGCATGTCTAGTCTATTCAAATAAATCTTTAAAATCATTTACTTATATATATTACACAGTTTGGCTCTATATTCATATTTATTTATCTGCCACACAACCTGTTCTCACTAAAGGGTAAGGAAAACATCTGTTGTTATAGTAACACGAGGTATTTTAGAAATCCAAATATATCAGTGTTTTTCTTTGTTCACAGGTAAAAACTATGCAGATCACGCTACATAATCCTCTCTCTCTCTCTCTCTCTCTCTCTCTCTCTCTCTCTCTCTCTCTCTCTCAGTATTTCTCTTTCAATTTCTTTTTTCTCTCTCGGAATAACTTTCTTCCCTCTGTACATCACTTCGTGTTTTTCAATTGTTTCTTTGACAAATTATTTTTCTTTCCAATATTTAGATTTTTTTTTTTGCTTGTTCACAGGT
>OY757904.1:7634359-7639359 GCA_963585895.1 Sepioteuthis lessoniana | reverse complement strand
AATTACAATTATTCCGAGGTCCACTTTGACCCAGAATGGTAAAACCTATAAGGGTCCTGTCTGTGGTTCAAGTAGAGACCTTTTATCCTTTATTTGAAATAATTTAACTGTGTGCAAACAAATGATTAACATTAAATAGAATTATTAGTGCTAGATAGCAATACTTATGACCATTTATCTGTAGGTCAACAAATGATGGATATAAATTTAAAAAATCAATGTTCCTTAAGATATTTTATTTTCTTCTTGTCTTCCCAGATAAAATGCTTTCCAAAACCCCTGGCTTGAATATGTTGGTATAATGGCAAATTGTATTCACCGACCACTGCTCGTTGTCATTCTCTTTTTGATTGAACCAAGAATTTTTCAGCACTGCCTCATATATCTATGCTCGTCCGATTTATGCAGTTGGCGTTCTGTTTCAGTATACTAACTCTGATAGTCTTAGTGTTGAGTTCAGACAATTAAATGCACTTATTAAAACGATATACTAATGGCCTTCTTCTTCAGACTGTATCTCGATTTTTTGTCTGCTGTTGGATAACAATGAATTTTCTCATATATTCAACCAACTACCAACTGAAATATTTACATTTTCTCCGCAAGTAATTATGGAATCATCATCATCAAGTCGCACAATCAGCACGGATATCCCTGAACTCCCTCGCCACCCCTCCCTATCGTCCATTGCTTCCGGCAGGTCTACATCCTGGTCGTCCAGCCTTTGTCGTCCATGTGAAGGGGTCCACAGGAGTACATCGCTTATGAACACGTCCTTACTTCTCCAGCAGTGTCCCGCATGTCTGGTTCGTCTAATTTTGATAGTTTTCGTGGGGAGTTAGGGGGACGTACAGCTGCTGTTTTGTGGGATGCTGCCTCCAGGACCTGTTCAATATTGCTCGCAGCATTCTTGTGTAATTGCCGTCAAGCTTTTTGTCCGTGCGTTTTGTTAGCGTCCATGTAGTGCATCCATATAGCAGTATCGACACGACTGCTGCTTGAAAGAAACTGCGCTTGTGGTTAAAAAAAATGTGCCATACTGTGAATCATACATCAAATTTGGTTTCTCTGTTATAAATCAGGAAGGAAATGATTACCGACAATGTGTAGTGTTTCATAAAGGTCAATTAAATCAATCAATGACGCCAAGTTCTCAGAAATACTATTTCTCAACTACTCAACCTGTGTTAACTGATAAAGAAAAATCTTATTGCAAGCCATCTAATCTTAAATGTATGCGACTTCACTAGAATGAATAGGGGCATCAATAAAATGACGCTTTTATATGACTGCCTCGAGAATTGCTTAAATTAAGAAACCCCTCACAAATCGCTGCCAAGAATTTTGGGAGAAAATACTGCGCAAAAATTGAATACTCTCCTGGTATCAAATGATATGTATTCCTCTCGATTTTTATTAATGAAATGCCTTGGAATGTCTTCTCAAATCTAGTGACATGTAATCCAATGCTTAACTTAGATTAGCACAAGGCTGGAAGTATGAGGTCTCAGTAAAAATCAAATTCACAAATAATGGTCTGGTAGGCAAGTTTGTTAACCATTACACCACACTGCACCAGATTTGTAGCTTCAAAGATTTTAGTGATCCTGTTCATTATTGAAATCTAATTTGTTAACCATATGATGATGACTCAATGTCAAGTCATCGCCTATTTTTTCGGTACCTTAAAATGTTCGTAAATTTTTATTGAATTACTTTAGAAGCGTTTAGTTTTAACTTCCTTAAAAAAAAGATCACTTTTAAGTGAATTTTCATAGTTTTCACATCAGCAAGCATTTCTTTTAAAATGTGTATAATTCAGCGTATTTTTGTTGATTTTAGTATTGAAAAAGATGAAAGAAAATAAGGAAATATTTAAAATTTTTGTTTTAAGAAAGGTAAATATTTAACTTAAATGCAAAAATAAGTTTATGCAATATATGCAGAAGGTACGACCAATGACCGAGAGCGTCAAAAGTCGTTTACGAATTTTTGAGCTGATTTCATGCCGAACGATTCTCCTTGTCGGACAGACGAGTTAACAGCTTTTATCAAATTCATACATTACTTGAGAATGAGCAACGTTATACGACGTAGTTGATATCCACATACTCAGAATATCCAAATTAGGCTTTAAAAATTATTTTTACCAACTTGATTATGTTAATCACTTTCTAGCTTCTTCATCAAATGAACACTAAAAAAACTACAAAACTGTATTTCCGTTTGTAAGATGTTCTAATTTTGATATAAATTGCGATTAAAGGTAGATACTTAGCAATAACGTGGAACGGGAAACATCATGTAGCAAGTGAAATAAACCACCTCTAACCTTACTAAAAACCGCTTTTTATCCAAAAAAATAATTATACTATATATATGAACGAGAAAACTCTGCTATTAGTTTCTTCTAGGGAACCAAATGATTGATTCGAACAAGTAAAGCTCCCAATTAGTCAAATAAACATTTGTTCGGAATTAGTTAACAGAAAGTTAATGCCTTTTATTTTTACTTTATAAATCGATTTGGATTTATTTAGGCAACCCAATAAAAATATAGTTTAACAGTTTTTCCTATGACAAAAAAACACCAATAAACCATTTGCGGCAAATATAACAATCAAATTATGCTACATCTCAAATATTTTTCTACCATTATCCAAATACTTGTAAAATCCTTGTTGTTGTGTATATCAGTATTAATTTAGTTATTTAATGTATGAATGGCTATTGATTAATGACTGGTTATTTGAGATTTAAGTACTTATTCACATAAACTATAAAAATAAAAAAGAAAGAAGGCCATTCTGAAATAATACTCACTTTCCTTAAACTGGGGTACAAGACAACTGACGAGAAAATATTGATACAACACAATCAATACAGAATTTACAATTGTTGTGACCAGTTCAATTGCTACATTTTGGTCTATGTACAAAAAACTGAAGTTTAGGAGACAGTATGATTTGTACAATCGATACAATAAACACAGAGGCATGATTTAATCAAATTGCAGACTTTTAGCTTGTGTAATACGTTAACTCTTACGAACTAAATATAATAAAACAAAAAATAAGATTTCTGAGTTTTTTTAGCAAGATTCTGTAAAGGAAGTTTTAAAACCGTATGTCTATGACTGTAGGTGCATTGGGTATGTAAGTAACAATGTTTACTGCTTGCAAGTGGTTCCATCGCACGCAAACTGAGCGAATGAAATAACATAACGCGTCTCAAATGCGTTTTAAATTCGTTCACTCAAGTCTTCATCAAAAAATGACTGAAAACAGCCGAACAATTTACTAGTTTCCCTTCTTGTCTTTATCTTACCAAATATATTTCTAGTATTTTATTTACATATATCATAACAATTATATTTATTATATACGTTTATTCTTGACTTTGTTTTTGCTTTTTATTTTTTGTTCATTTATTTTGGGATTTGTTTTTTTTTTTTTTGTTTTTTTGTGGGGTTATAGCTTTAGTTAAACATTTTATTTTTAAGTTTACATATTATCATTTACCGGACCCATTTCTTCAATAACAACTACCAATACGTACAACCATCAAAACCCTAAATGCTATCAACTAAAAAAAAGTAACTTAGCATTCATGTGGGAATAAATAGAATTAAAAAAGGGTAACTGTATTCTTGTTTACAACCAAACTGTCACCATCTTTTCACTGGTTACTCTGCTAAACCTGGCTATAAATAAATACTTTTTATAGAATACCATATCACAACAAAAGGATGTAAAGATTCTTCTAAATTTTAAAATCGGAACTCTGATATCAAACTATATATATGAACAAATCAGGAATACTTTTAAAATTATATATCCCTTGGATTTTTCTAGTTGCTTGAAAGGGTAATGTGCAAGTATATTTTCGTACTTCCGCATTCAGTTTCTCTTAAATGGGTGCGCTACAAAGGGAATTTCAGATAAATTTCAAATTTTATGGAATCTCCATCTTTTCAGTAGAAATTATTTCACATGAAATCGTAAATTTCAAAAATGCTGAACTGAATGAATTTGAGGTGATCATTTTTTTTTCTTCAATGACACTCCATTTGACAATTCTCAATTTTCACAGCTGGATGTCCGGCACGAAAATATGTCAATATGAATTACTGTTTATTAGATATGACCGCACACATGTCTAAAAAACTGACAAAAATTCATACATTTACAAAGAACAGCCCATCACTTTTTTATAAAATGAATACAATTTTAAAAAATGGGAAAGACATTTCATAAAAAGTTATCCTCTTCTATGATATACGAGATAAGTTCAAAAAGCATCAAAATAAATCTATATTAATCAAGATAGAAATAAACGATCAATAAAACGTTAATTTTCTTCGAAATAGTCCCCTTGGTATTCAACGCTCTTATTCCAATATGTTTTCTCTTGGATGAAGAATCTTTGCAACTTCTTTTTTTAATAAGATGTGAAGCTCCATCGTCGTATTTCTTTAAATGTCCTCCAATCTTATCCTTGAGATGAATTTTCAATTGAGGAAACATGAGAATGTTACATAGAGCTGAGTGAGTATCGATAGCGTTGTTCTTGAACAATCCAGTGTCTTACTATAAACTGATCAGCAAAATGTATCGAGACTGTAGATTTTTTAAGTATCGAAAATTGGCACTGATTCGTCTAGACGTCTAAATAGCAGTCAAGGCATCATCATTTTATTGTATAAGATAATTAGCAATAAACACTTCATTTCAAATTTAAGAAAAAATTAAAGGTTCAGTCTTTATACTTTTTATCAGACCTTATTTTCAAATCCTAATAACTACATTTCTGTATGAAAATTAAAATTTTTATACTGAGATATTTTGCCAATTCTTTTTTAATGATACAAATTTTTCGAAATTTGGTTAAATTTTATTGATGAATGGTTTACTTTTGCCAATGGGTATGAATATTTTAGATTGGTATAAATAAAAAAAAACTTCTGCTTTATCAACGCCTACTTTCATTATCAATATAAA
>OY757904.1:7241859-7629359 GCA_963585895.1 Sepioteuthis lessoniana | reverse complement strand
GAGAAAATCATAATTTGTTCACATTGTAAATACTCTTAACCTAAAAAAATGTGAGTATACTAAAAACTTAAGATTTTATCATATTATACTTCCATCTTGATATTTTTTGCAATTAAAAGATAAATCTTGTTTTTCCTTTTTCTAATATTATAGTAAATGTTTTAGATGTCTTAAATGAATCAAATCTTTTAAAATTTATTCTAGGAAAAGAAACAAAATCTCCAAACTGGATTTTTTTAATCTCTTATTTCATAATTTATAAAAAGATTGAAAAACTAATATATATCTAAAAGAAATAATATACATAACCAAAAACTTTCTTTGTACAATTTAATATTTATATTTTTTTAATGAATCTATTTAAATTATAAATTAATAAAAAGCATATGAAAATATATTAAAACATAGATATTAACTAAAACATAAAATCCAACATTTATAATAAAATCTTTTTTTTTTTTTTGTTTGGCACAAAAGGTCTCTCATTAGTTAAAACTAAAACGTTTGCTTTTTACACTAAATAAACTAAGAAAACAAGTCTAAAAATTTAAACCTATTATCAAATAAATAAGTATGAATAGATAAACCCTTTATTAAATAAATTAAATACATCATTATTCTTATGAACTACACTAAAAAAATAGATATTTTAAAAATGAAATTATATTCTAATATATAATTTTTTTAAAATCACAATGGTGATTTTTTCCCCTTTTTCTACTTTTACTTTCAATTTCAAAATTCAAGCTTGTTACCAGTTTCAGGAAAGAAAATGCTCTTATTTGAACAACTAAACAATTTAATCATAAAAGCTATTGACAAAACTATTGCTTATTTATAAAAATTACAAATGACTGGATTGAATATGAATAAAAAAAAACATAGATATTTATCACAAATGGATTTTTAAAACTAAATACAGAAATTTGGGAACTGAAATAAGCAAGAAGAGTTACATAGGGCGAGATATATCTATAACAGACACAGTGTCAGATATAAATAAGAAGTATTGTCAAAAATGACAACTTAAGATGCAAGCTGCATTTATTTACTGATTCAAGGGTAAATGAATCAAAAGTTTTGCAATATTTTAGTAACATGAGGCACAATTTGGTGGCTCCAGATGCTCTTGCCAAGGCTGTGAAGGTGACAAACCACACAGGTGTGTGAGACGTCAAACTCGCCTGATACTCTCTCCAAGTATTATTCTCTAGATATCTTGAACCATCTGTTTACAGTACTATAATTAACTGCACCTTCAATTTTTACACAAAAAATGTTTTTGGTTGCTTCTGCTGCATTTTGGCCAAGACCAAATTCATGAAACATAAGTTCCCAAATTTGACAACTTTACACCTTCAACAGTGCAACTTTCAAATTATACATGGAATGAAGCAATGCACAATGTGTCAATGCATCAAACACAGCAGAGACCTACCACAGCTTGAACTGCTTTGGTCACATGATATACACAACACAAACTCTACCAAAATAATGCAAAACTTTTGACTCATCAAAGTACAATTTTGCATGCAGACATTCAACCAACTTCATATATAGAAATGAATTTCAAGAAATACTTTGCTTTCCTTATTTTTCTTTCTGTTTTCATATCTCTATATAATGTATTTTTATTGTTTTACAATATTCCATCTGCAAAGCACCAAGGAATTTCTTCCATTTACTGAGATTCACATAAATCTAATCCTTTAAACATGCTGGCACACTTGTCTAAAGTTAAACTCCATAAGTAGATTTTCAAAGATAAAATTTCCTGAATAAAAAAGTCACCTTACATGCATGTGGAAAAGTTTTATAAATCAAGAGGTTGCTGGAAACTTTTGCACATACTCAATATTTATTCATGTAAACCTGAATAAATAAGATTTTTTCTGTATTTATATAACGTTTTATAAAATATACAAAGTCATATGCTTTCATCACAAGCCAAAAAATGTTTTTGTCATTCTGTTTGTGATGAGAAGAAACAATATTATCGGAATATATGAGAACAAATTCTTTCCTTGTCATTTTTTTTAGATAATGTTATCTATTAAAAATGCAAGTGATTTAAAACACAGTGATAAACAGCAGCAAGTGTACTCTTAACAGGATTTTTAAAATTACATTGTAAATATGAGCAAAATCTGAGAAATAATGCTAAACAAGAGGACAAATACCAGATTTTAAAGATTTAGTAAGGCAAAAAAAAAGTATTGCATAAAAATAACTGTCATCTTCACAATGAGTCTACATATTATATTTCATTAACTTTCTTAGTTCTCATTTTCATCTCATTGACTTTTTCTACATCAGTTTATCACTCTGTTGTTCGTATAGAAAAGATTATCACAAAATATTTAAGGTCCATTTTTTTCAGCCACAAGTACGGACAATTTCCAGTTCCAGCAATTTTCTTTCCCATAATCATATACAAAGTGTTTTAAATAATTTGATATCATTTGAAATTTACCGAGAGTTTCAAAAAAATTTTATAATTTCACAACCTATTAATTTGATCAATTCTCATTAAAAGAATCTCAAATTTTAAGAGTATGTATAGAATTCTATGGAACCAAATCTTTTGAAACACCCTGTTTAATGCTATAAATATACACCCTTAACAAAAAAGATGATTCAGTAATTTGCTCATTTTGTCATTCACTAGATTTTTTTATTATATATATACGAGGATCATTAAATAAGTTTCCAGACTTTTTTTGTACGGGCACTTTTGTTGATAGTACACACATGAAACTCTAGTCCCCTTCAAAGTAATCTCCTCTGGCTCCAATGCACTTGTTGTACCGTTCCAACAACTTCTGAAAGGCCCCATGGAATCCCTCTCGTGTGAGTGTGTCAATGACCTTCCTCACAGCCTCTTTCATTTCCTCAATTCTCTCATAACGACAGCCTCTGAGCTTAGGGAATAACCAAAAGTCACAGGGAGCCAGATCTGGACTCTATTGAGGCTGAGGAACTGTCTTGATGCCCATCTTGGTCAAATAGTATGTGACAAGGATGGAGTTGTTGACTGGTGCATTGTCCTGGTGGAAATGCCACTGATCCGATTTGAAGAGTGCAGGCCTCTTCCTACGGAATCTCTTCCTGAACTCGCTTAAAACCTCAACATAGTATTCCTTGTTGACTGTCTGTCCAGTGGGAACCCAGTGCATGTAGATCATGCCAGTGCTATCAAAGAAAGGGATCATCAAAAGTTTGTGGGTGGATTTGCTCTGCCTGGCCTTCTTGGCTCTGGAAGAGCCAGCATACTTCCACTGGGAACTCTGTCTCTTGGTCTTTGGGTCATAACAATAGATCCAGCTTTCATCACATGGTACTTTTTCTAAGTTTAAAACAGAATTTTATTGCATATCGTTCTTCTAAAGTCCAGATTGCATTTTTGAAATTCACCAGCTGTGACAATGAGGCTTTAGTAGGGTGTATTCCAATTGCTGCTGTAGCTGTTCATTTGAACCTGAAATCATAAAAATTGGTCAGTCATGTCATAAGATGTATAGCAATCATCATCATCATATCGCGCTGGTAGCACGGATATCCCTGACCCTCTCTCGCCACTCCTCCCTATCGTTCATCACCCTAGGTAGGTCTTCAGGACAACATCCTGTATCCTCACATAGCTGCTGAATGTTCGTTCGAGCTGGTTGCCCTGCTTTTGCGCGGCCATGTGTGGGGATCCATAAGAGTACATCTCTTATGAGTTCATCTCTGCTTCTCCAGCAGTGTCCTGCATGTCTGGTTCTTCTAACTTGAATAGTTTTTGTGATAGGGGGCAGGTGGCCGTACAGTTGGTGTCTTGTGGGGTGTTGCTGCCAGGACTTGTTCAGGATTGCACGCAGCATTCTTGTGTAATTGCCATCTAGTTTCTTCTCCAGCCGTTTTGTTAGCGTCCATGTAGTGCATCCATATAGCAGTATCGATGTGACCGCTGCCTGGAAGAAACTGCGTTTCATTTATTCGGTTAGGTCTGATTTCCATATAATCGATAGCCTATTGATAGCTGTCCATGCTTTCGTTAGCCTCGTTTCGATGTTCTTTTCGGTTGATTCGACGCTGCTTCCTAGGTACGTGAATTTGTCTACTAGTTTAAGTGGGGTTCCTTCTAGAGTGGAGATGTCCCCCGTTTGGTTATAGCACATATATTCCGTTTTGTGTGCATTAACATAGAGGCCTATGCTTGCTGCTGCTCGTTCCAAACTATGCAGAAGAGTTTCGGCTTGGTCAGGTGTATTTGCCAGTATCGCTATGTCATCGGCGTAGTCGGCGTCGGTAATTGTTGTTGCGGGGTATCTTCTGCTTCTTTTCTTTGTCAGTTCGAAGCCATTCTCTTTGATTTTGTCAATCGATGTTCTAAGTACGTAGTCTAGACAAATGATAAAGAGGTACGGGGCCAGCGTGTCCCCTTGTAGTACTCCTGCTACAATGTCAAAGTATTCTGTGTCTCCATCCGGTGATCGTACTTTTACTTTAGTGTTTCTATAGAGAATCATTATTGCCGCTACGGTTTCTTTAGGTATGCCGTACGCTAGTAGGATTTGTTCCATCTTTCCTCTGTGAATGGAGTCGAAAGCCTTGGTAAAGTCGACAAATATTAATGTCGCTTGTAGGTTCTTTGCCCGTACACCTTCAAGGATTCTGCGGATGGTTAATATTTGTGAGGTCGTGGATCTATTTCTTCGGAAGCCATTTTGGTTTTTTCTAAGTATGTTGTCGATTTTGGGTTCTATTCAGTTTCGTAGTAGGGCATTGTAGATTTTGGCAGCTATGGATGTAAGTGTTATGCCTCGGTAGTTTTTGGCTAATCCGAGGTCCCCCTTTTTAGGGAAGGGGAGTATGCATCCCTTCATCCATCTATCTATCGGATTTTGATTGTATACTGCGTTGCAGTGGCGGAGCAGTATGTCGTCGAATTGTCTGGTCTTCCATACTTCCGGGGGAATTTCGTCCAGCCCTGCAGCTTTCCTATTTTTAATTTTTCTGAGAACCGAGTCGAGTTCTTCTTGTGTGAACGGTCCTAGTTTAATGTCTAATTGTTTGCTAATTATTCTGGTGATTGGTTCATGCGTTATTTTTGGTGGGTTTCCAAGTAAGTTTTCGAAGTGCTGTTTCCACAGTTTTATTCTTTCTTGTTGGTTTGCTGCTTTAAGTTTTGCTTTGGCTGTGTTCTTTCTTCTGCTCACTTCGTTTATTGTTTGCCAGGCTATTCTAGATTGTCTATCTTCCACCGAGTCTCTAATCTTATCTATCTGATTTTGAATGTATTCTGTCTGTTCCTTTATATATATGCCTGCTAATTGATATTGTGCCCTGTACAAAAAAGTATGGGAACTTATTGAATGCACCATATATATATATATATATATATATATATATATATATTCATTTACAAACTATGAACAATGTGGCTTTTGGTGTTTGATTTTATTTTCTATTTGCTTTTTTTTTTATTTTAGGAAATTTTCTTTTTTTATCCATCCATACAAAACTTTTATCAAAGATCAAAGTATATCGTATCAGTATATCGTTTTTAGGATCAAAATGTCACTCCTTTGCGTTTACACCTATCATCAGAATGTAGTATCTGTACCAATCAAAACCTAATTAAATATTCTGCAAAATAATGGAAGATAAAAATAAAATAGTATATCTTTTAGTATTTAATTTTATAACTTCCAAAATAAACATTTCCATGTGCATTTTTTTAAAATAACTGAGGGATATTTATTGGTACATATGCAATAACAAATGTGATTTGGGGAAAACTTAAAGTATTTCAGTTGGTTGGATTTTATCTTCATGCAAATCTTGTAGCTCAATCAGTACAGCAACTTATATAGTCAATCTTGTAGCGCAATCAATTGAGCAACTTATACAGTTAATATTGTATCTCAATCAATAAAGTAACTTATACAGTCAATCTTGAAGCTCAATCAATACAGCAACTTATACAGTTAATCTTATTGCTCAATTGACAGAACAACTTATACAGTTAATCAGGCTCCCTGAGAGATAGAGATGCAATTTCCGATCTAACCTCGAACTTATTCTTAGTTTCTTTTTTTTTTTTTTTTGACAGCCATAGATTGGTTGTCTGAATAGATATGAAGAGATAATCAAATTCAAATGAAAGAAATACAAGACAAAAATTAATAATGGTACTGAGTTATTAGTGAAATTCATTTTTCTGTAGGATCATATAGGCAATAAACCTCAAGAATAAATCAGAATAGTCATTTATAAAGCTTAACATAAAGTCATAAATACGGGGCATCTAATGAAAATCAAATTCACTTACAATGATCTGCAAGCATTGCTTGACAATGATTATACTAGTAAATGGAACATAGAATGAAATTCTACTCTAAATGAAACAGAACCAGGAATTTCAATATAACTGCACATATCACTGAAAAGGTTAAGCATTCTGAAAAGAAAGTTTTTTCACCTGGCATGAATAGAAGAGAATTATTTGTGTTATGTACTGACACAGTTTGAGACTTTATTTCAATCTCTATTGTAATGTTCTTATAGAAAGTAGTAGTAAAAAAAAAAACTGACATTCAACACATGACCTTTATGATAACTCAAATATTTCTGGTGCAACAATTTTAAAGTTTAAAGTAACATACTGTGCCAGTCTCCCAGAAAATATCAAAGAATATACCTCCAATAAAGTTTCGCCCAAGAAAATAATTTTTTACTTGAAATCAAAAACTGCAGTAAATCTCCAGTAAATCTTGCATTAAATCAACTGCACTCAATTTTCTTTCAGATTATCATATTTGTTGAATAAATACTTTTCTTTCTTTTAAATACAAATAAACAAGGATCTCAATAATAACTTGCTGAAGATCAATGTAGTTTTTTCAACTTTTCTTTCACTCTGTTGCCATAGCTTAAAATACACTGACTGAATCCTCTGAAGGGGATTAGGACTTCCCCCCAAAAATGTCTTGAGTATGACACTAAACTGCATCTAATGGTGAGGTACCAGTTTTGGAAATCTTAGGAGAGTAGATAACTTCTTAATTGCCATTACTCCCGGGTCCACACAGACATAGAGTGGTAGTATTTGTTAGGTTCCCATATACAGGTCAAATAGATATGTTTAGAAATTATTCATATAAGATCATGCTCAAAGACTTCTGAAAAAACAAGTACACAAAAAATGTAAATATGAATGTACAGTGAATACAATTCCCTAACCTCAAGACATAAAATAATTCCAAATGAGTTGACATGCACTCAAAATAAATAAATCAATCAATCACTATTTTTTAAGATTGCTTATTTTTAGAGAATGTAAATTTCATTAAGATTTACAAAAATATATAAATTTGAACTCAGCTTCTGCAAGAATATTCATGTTTAACAAAACAAGTTTTTTTTTTTAGTTTTGTATAGATTTATATTAATTCCTCATAGCTGAGAATAATTGAACTTCAACAGTAAACAGCAATCAGGTCTGTAACAGAGGCACAAAGGAAAGCCCCTCCATTACAGCAAATATAGAGTTCTGTGTTCTAACATGACTGAAATGGGATTTGATAGATCCCACCGAGGTCACCTTGGAAAAGATATCTGATGTTGTAAGAACCAAAACACCTAATGAACCCAGACTACATCACAGACAATGCAGCCGAATACAGCCATAAGATCTATCTTTTACCTGTCTGTACAACTGTTGCATTGCTTTGTTTGTTTGGAAATGAGGTCAGCCATCTTATATAGTGATATCATGTAATAATGGACAGTGTTGCCCGTTTGATCTGAGGCATCACTGACTGCAAGCATCATTAGCAATTGTACAGATAACCTTGGCAACAGTCCAGCCTTCTCCTGTGAGGCATTTTTGTTTATTGATGAGGAAAATAATGTATCAACCTGCTTCATTTTGTGTTTGTTGTAGATGTTATCCTTAATAGCAGAAACTTGGACAATCAAGATAATTTGTTTTGTATCCTATCAGATCAAGTTAAATGAAATGCATGTGTTTTGTTTTTTTTTTTGTTCTATATATTTAAACATTACTTTTCCATGAAAGGTTTTTGCTTTTGCAGCTGTCAAGTATTGATTCCTGGTTTTTGAATAATGCTCAAAATTTGCCATACTCATGTACTGGATCAGTATTTCTAATATTGCTATGAATATTATCTCATTCCAATTCAAAATACCAGTAGATGTACTTTATCATATACATAAACCTACAACTAATGTAGAATATTTTAGGATGCTCAGTAGTACATCAATGTTGAAACTAGTGAAACCAATAAAACAACCAGGCTTCTGACTATGGAGGCAAGCTTAGCATAATGGTCATCACAGAAAAAAGAAAATTGGTGACCCTGGTTGAAATCCTTGACAAAGCTGTTTGCATTTCACTTTACACTAATGCTCTTTGAAAATCATGAATCCATGTTCTCCTTCAACTACAGGTAAATAATAGGATAGATTGGTTTCTTTAGCTTTGTTAAGCAACCAATCTAGGAAAAGAAAAACTCTGAATTCAAACCAGATTTACTCCACTTGAAAATTGATACTGTATCACATCCTGCCTGTATCAGAGAAGATGGGTAAATATATACTGACTAGGACCCAAGCACTACCATTGTGCAAGTCCTCTAAAATTTTGCCTTTTCTCCTGGTAACTCCATCATCTTTATATTTCATATTCAACTGAAAAGATTTTAAAATTGAACAATGTCAAGATCCTGTTCAAATAGAACTTTTGTTTATAAAAAAATTCAGTAACTTAAAAGCTTCTCCTACAGTTGAGCAAACACTTTTGTAAATGAATTTAATATAAGTATGTAAATGGGATATATATACTTCACAATATCTACATATTTCAAAATGCAAAAAATATTTATCAATATTCATTTGACCTTACTTTTTTAACATGTATATAATATGATAGATCCACCAAGATTAATGCCTCCTAGTTATTTTCACAAAATCTACAACAGAAAAAGGGAACAGAATAGCAGCATTGAATAGAGCATGTTTTCAGCTACATAACACTTTTTTCCACCGAGTCACCACCACCGGTTTTCAACAGTAACAAACAAGGGTTTGCATGTAATGTTAGTAAAAACTGAAACCAATTGAGGCAACCCACTTTTTCACACCAATTGAGGCCACCTTAATTTTTGACGGTAGATTATTGGTACCATTTCAGGAAAATATTGTCCACATAATCCATCTTTTCTCAAACAGATTTTTATGTATGAGCAGATGAAAGTACTCTTAATTTCTTGAGTAGACATTACTTCTCATTCAAGTCTCTGTCTCAACTGTAGAGACTCATTACCCACCACCAAACTCGGATCCCATCCACTTTTTGGTTTCTGGTACAATTTTGTCTGACTGCTGCTAGCTGTACTAAGGCAAAAAGAATTATGAGTCATTAATGGGAAGGTTCACTCTCTACTGCCATGCCATTTGCCTCTGACATTGTGAAACAACATGATAAAATAGAAGGCAATTTTAGAGCAGTTTTCTAATCAGCATGGCATACAGGCTCTTGTTTGTTGCTGGTGAAAACACATGGTAACTAACTCAATGTTTTATAGATTAGAATTTTTTCTATTCAATGATGCAGTTGTCCTGTTGCTATTTGTGGTGGTTTCCATTAAAATAAATAAGAGGCATTTCTTTCAGAGTATTATCATATTTTACTGTACAAATACTTTCATAAGCCACATAGAATTGTTGGTATAAAATAATTATCTCCCTTAGAGAATGAATGTGTCCATTGTGTCCCCTGTTGGATGTCATATGACAGTCTAGAAAGAAAATCACAATCTCTTTTGTCCTTGTTCTTTGAACTGGAGAGACATTGTCTCAGACTCTGCCAGGGAACAGTAAAGCTATGTAGCTACATACGCTGATGACATAGCGCTTCTGGCTAATACACTTGCCCAGATCAAATCCCTGCTGCATAGTGTGGAATAAACATAGGCCTCCATGTTAACACAGACAAAACAGACAATGAGTTTAATCAAAGAGGCAACACCTACATACCAAATTGTAGGTCTATGAAACTTGTGGACAAGTTCACCTACCTTGGAAGATATGTCTCATCTACCGAAAATGTATATAAAAGATTAAATGTTCTTGTATGTACAAATTCATTTATTATCCAAGTCAGCTGGGGCTGTAGAATGCACTGTCTGCATCTCACCAGAGGGGTAAGATCTCCACCCTAACAAGTGTCCTGTATATGACACTAAACTATCTGATGGTTAGGCCTCAATCCTGAAGCTTTGGAGAATATGGAGTACCACTTCATAGCCATTACTTATTTAAAAATCATTTATCTATAAACAGGATTTGACATTATGTAACCATCTAGAGTTGATATGCCATTAAACCAAATAACCTAATCTGACCTAAATGCATTTATTTTTACTTTCCTTTTGTTGGATTCAGTGCCACTATATCACAGATGTCATCAGATGTCGCACCGCCAGCATCAATCTCTCTGACCCTCTCTTACCACCCATCTCTATCATCCATCACTACCAGGAGGTCTTCAAGGCTATATCCTGTATCGTCAGAGCTGTTGTATATAGGTTCTACCTGGTCATCCAGCCTTTGCTTGTCCATGTGAAGGGGTCCACCAAAGTATATTGCTTATGAACTTGTCCTTACTTCTCCAGGAGTGTTCTGCATGTCCGGTTCGTCTAACTTTAATAGTTTTCGTGATGAGTGGTAGGTGACCATACAGCTGTTGTTTTGTTAGGTGTTGCCTCCAGGACTTGTTCAATATTGCTCACAGCATTCTTGTTTAGTTGCCGTCCAGCTTTTTCTGCATATGTTTAGTTAGCATCCATGTAGTGCATCCATATAGCTGTATCAACACGACCATTGTTTGGAAAAAACTGTGTTTTATTTTATCAGTCAGGTTTGACTTCTACATGACCAATAGCCTATCAATAGCTGTCCATGCCTTTACTAGTCACTTGTTGACGTCTTTCTTGGTTGATAAGACACTGCTTCCAAGGTAGGTGAACTTGTCCACTAATATTAAAGCACATCTATTCCATCTGGTCTGTATTGACATGGAAGCCAATGCCAGCAGCTGTTCTTTCCAGACTATGTAGCAGGGTTTCGAGTTGGGTGGGTGTATTTGCCAGAAGTGCTATATCATTGGCGTAGTCCACGTCCATAATTGTTTGTGCGGGGTACCTTCTGCTTCTTTCCTTTGTCAGTTTGAAACCGTTTTCTTTCATTAAATCAAAAGACGTTCTAAGCACGTAGTCTAGGCAGATGATAAACAGGTATAGGGGCTCATGTGTCTCATTGCAGCAAACCTGCTACAATGTCTCCATTTGGTGAGTGGACTTTTACTTTCGTGTTTTTATATAGCATCATTATGGCTGCAATGGTTTCTTTGGGTAGGCCGTAGGCGAGAAGAATTTACTCCATCTTTCCTCTGTAGATGGAGTCAAAAGCCTTGGAGAAGTCGACAAATAATATTGTTGCTTCAAGGTTTTTTGCACGTACACCTTCAAGAATTCGACAGATAGTCAAAATTTGTGATGTCATGGATCAATTTCTCTGAAAGCCATTTTGGTTCTTCCAAAGTATTTTCTCAATTTTCAGTTCTATGCAGTGATATAGTAGAGCATTGTTAATCTTGGCCACTATGGGTGTAAGGGTTATAACTCGGTAGTTTTTGGCTATTCCGAGATCAACCTTCTTAGGATAAATGAGGATGCATCTCTTTGTCCATCTGTCTATTGTGCTTTGATCATAAACAGCATAACTGTGTCAGAGCAGTATGTTATCGAATTTCCTGGTGTTCCATGCTTCTGGGGGTATTTCATCAAACCCTGCAGCTTTCCTAAACACCAAGTTCAAATGATGAATATGAGAACTTTGTCAATGCCCACTTAGAAGTTGCAGCAGAATGCATACCAACTAAACAAAGAGCTAAACTTAGAGTCCCATGGGAGACATTAGCAGTTAGAAAAAGCATGCTGACGTAAAAACTGCTTCCCAATGTAATAAGAGGAACCCAACCAATATCAATTCTCAGAAACTTAAGAAGACAAAAAATGAATGAACTAACATATACCTAAAAGAACAGACAGAATACATACAAAATCAGATCAATAAGATTACTGACTCGGTTAAAGATAGACAATCTAGGATAGCATGGAAGATGGTAAACAAAGTGAGCTGAAGGAAGAGTACTGTGAAAACTGAACTGAAAGCTACCAGCTAAGAAGAATGAATACACCTATGAAAACAACATTTCGAGAATTTACTCGGAAAGCCTCCAAAAGTTACATATGAACCAATCACAAAATTTGCAGGTATACTAATGTTAATATTGATCCTTGGTGAGTAAGGACTTGACAACATATCTTCCTTACCACAAACCATCTCCATTGGTTTCAAATTTCATTTCCTTTCACCTCAGCAAGAAAACAAACTTATTCTTTGGTCAAAGTTACAGGTCTGATGAACACTTTTCCAAGACCATCAAATATTCTGATCTTTGCAATTTTAATCTAAACCTCTAAGCTGCCTGTCTCCTTCTTACACCATTGGTAATTTCTTTCTTGATAATTGCTTTTTATTTTATACATGAGCATCTATAGATTAAACTTGTCTTTCGTTTATATATACAATTGTGTGACTGAACCCATTTTCTTGGTGAACCCAGCTTCTTCTCAATTAATATATGTTAACATTGGATCAAAGCCAGGAATGCAATTTATTCATTCAAGAACTGCTTAACATTGTGGACATCAATTCTACTTAGTAATATTTGACTAATGGGCTATTTAGCAATGTTTTCATATAGAAAGAAAAAAAAATAAACAATGTACTGTCTGCACTTGGTGAACAGAAAAGCATACAGGAACATTAGTCTTTGGTAAGACATTTGTTTGCAGGCTTTTTAGATGCCCAATCATTTAGATCAATTAGAAAAAGAGAAACTTTCACTTACAGAAGGAAAATAATTCACTCTGGTTCAATGTCAATGTGATATTAAGATCTATGAAACTTTAATTACTGCTCAAAGATAAAATGTATTTTTTAAGTATTTGTACCCTTATAAACTGAAATGATTTGTAAATATTCATAAATACCACTGGCTAAAAGCAAGGATACAGTATGGTAAGGTTATTTACTGAAAGTTTCTAAAATTATTTATCCAAATCTTTTGATAATTGCATATAATAAATTGAACTGTTTTAAAGGTTGAGACATTTTTATCAGTTATTTTTATTATTCTGATAAACTTTTTGATAAAAGGCACTCTAAAAATAATACCACAAATTAATTTCCATGAAAACTATGACCACACAATAACTCCATTGAATAAGCAAATGCTTGTATGATATTGCTCATGAAAATTTATATCAATAAAACAACTTAATCATTCCCAGCGGCAATGATTGTTTCATTTTATTTTCTGCATAGTCTATCTTTCACTGACCCAAATCAAACATCTAATTTTGCCACCACCAAACTGTACTCATTGTTTGGTCTCTGTAAATGTTCCGCAAGAATCAACAGATGTCACTTGGTGTATTTTTTTTCCTTTTGGAGAAATTCTATGACAAACAAATCAGATGCTATTTTGCTAGACTGATGCTCTGCTGCTATCTACAACAATGCAAAAAATTATAGATTATTCGCTGGAAGGTTCACCTTCTACTACTATACCACCAACATCCACCTCTGGCATTATGGAACCAAATAATAAGAAATTTCCCTTATTATTAAATACCCCTAAGTTTCCATCCATATACTCTCATTTATCTTTTTGATAAATGTATCCCACAATTTTTGTCCTTTTTAAAAGAAATGGCATATTTCAATATTTCTTCATAAATTAAGAAAATATTGTACCACCTCACAATGTCCCCTATGGTTCATTCAAAAGTGTTTAAATTGAATATCATTAAAATAAAACTATCCAACACCCATGAAATACAATTCATCTCTTTTACCAGAATGGGGATAATGGATTTCTCAAATAAAAGCTTTTTATGTTTATTGAAAGGAAAAACTCATTAAAATCTCAGAAAATACATCATGGAAAGACTCACAGGGTGGAGAAGGACAAAAAAAAAATCTCTTGACTTAAAAAGCCTTTTCCAGTTATTCAAGGATGTTATATATATATATATATATATATATATATATATATATACAAGTTGATTTCAGTAACATGCTTTTGCCTAAGCTCAAATTTAACCTAAATAGGCAATATATATATATATATATATATATATATATATATATATATATATATATAATTAGAAACTATTGCTTCATGTATATTCATATATAAAGTAATATTACTTAATATACAGGCTATTTCATAAAATGTAAGACAGCATAATTTATGTATGTATATATCCAACCTCTCTACCATGAGCAGGGTGTGGTACAAGATTAATCTTTAAAAGTACTGCTTGTGTGGATTCAGTTTTCTTTCTCCTAAATTGGTTGCCTTTTCAAAAGGCTAGAAAACCTAATCAGCTCAATTATTTACCTATAGTTAAAGGAAAATAGGTGAATTCATGCCTTCCCTAAAAGCGATAGAGCAAAGTGAAATACAAACTGCTTCCTTGAAGATTTGAACTTGGGACACGAATTCCATTTCTTCAATAGATAAAACACTATTGATTACATTATAAACAAACTTACTACAACAAAATATTAATCACCAATTTGCTAATTATTTTACAACTACACCACTTTTAAAATAGATTTCTGCATTTATCCATTGTAAACATTTAAGACAATTTTAATCATTTAAATCTGTAAACCTGATATTTTGGGCTGAGCACTAAATAGTTATATAACATTAGCCTTTGGGTTTTAGGAAATCACTTCTGTAACAAAGTTGTCATTTTTTGTTTACAATAAGAGATGCACATTTTTCAGTTTAGTTTAGTTTCGTTTCTTTGTTTAATGGCATATCAACCTTTGTAGGTTATTTAATGCCAAAGCCATTCTCCTAGAAGAACAGTAGTGGTACTATTTAACCCATTGCTGGGGGGATGAGAAGGTTCATACTTTTCCCAAGGATATTTGCCTGAAAGTGAATGTAATAGCGCGACTGGAGTACGAACTAGCTTACTACGATCCCGCAGTCCATCGCTTTAACCATTACGCCACGAGGAGGACACCCCCCGCACATTTTTCAGTGACAAACACCAATGAACAACAAAAGTTAACACCCAGTCTTTTTACTTTCTGTTCATTTCTTTTAACCTCTCACGAGTTGAGAGAATAATACAACATTGAATACAAATAATAAAAAGTTTAACATTATGATTATTTTATTAAAAAGAAATATGAAATAGTTTTCAGCGACAATGTCTAAGCCCCAAAGTGAACTTTCAAAATTTTCATGGATGAGTTTTGGTGATTTTTGTTTAGTTCATATACAAATGTCTGACAATCAAGAGTTGAAAGGGTTAAAGCACTTTCAGTAAGAGATGTTTATTTTAGTTGCTAGTCATGATGTAAGTACCAAAGTTTTTTATCAAATACATTACAATATTTTCTCTCTTTTATACTGTCAATCAAAAGCATAGAAATTTGTCCTATTTATTACAGAAAATAAAGAGTTTACATAAATACACTTTTGTTAACACATGCTTACCTTATATAGGAGTTAACAGTGATTCTTTAGGCTATTCTCCCAGATTGAGGCCCATCCATTGCACTAGAGATGGACAGACCTCTGCAATCTTTCCAAATATGGATGTCTTGGATATGCTATTTCATTCTGTTGTTAGCAATATTAATTACTATACACGTTTTATCTTTGAGGTTTATATTCCCAATTTAGTATCAGGGTCAGAAGCACAAATTTCAGTCAATAAATCTCTGCCTAAACTACTGAGCTATATCTACAAGTGTTATGTTGGAAATCCTTTCTTCAACAATCAAATTATTGTTGTTTGGATTTGAAATCATATTTGAACAGTAATTCTTTGTCAGGCTTTTTCCAATGAAATATCATCGTAATGATATTGTTCAGTCGCTTCCATAAAGACAAATAATGCAAAGAGATTTTTTTTTTTTGGTTTACTCTGTGGCTAGAAAAAAATATGTTCCTAATGAAAAATCATTTCAATGTTTAATATTCACAAATCTGTTCTCAAATCTCTCAATATTTTTTGATGCATGCATCAAATAACATTCAGCTTATTTTATTGAAAAAGAAGAAAAAACAACTAAACATCAAGATTTCTATCATGTTTAGCAATTTCATTTCTGATGTATGATTTCATTTTTAGCTTTAGGTCACCATAAGATATAAAATCAAATAATAGTTTTTTCTAATAGAAAATTATCTTAATTTCTCTAATCTTTTCAACATTTCTTTCTATTTTTTTATAACCTACAAAACTTCTGCTGTTGAAGTTCTAATGGTAGAGACTTCTATATTAGGCATTTGTGTATGTCTACATGTGCATGTGTGTGTGTGTGTGTGTGTGTGTGTGTGTGTGTGTGTGTGTGTGTGTGTGTGTGTGTGTGTGTGTGTTAAATATGTTTTGTTAAAAATTATAGACAAGATTCTTTTTAACAATTTTTATTGATCATTTTTGTGGTTGCCCACCAAAATTTGACTGGCTTTTTATAATAGATAGATAGATAGATAGATAGATCAGACTGAGATAGATAGATAGATAGATAGATAGATAGATCAGACTGAGATAGATCAGACTGAGATAGATAGATAGATAGATTGATAGATAGATAGATAGGGCAAGAGAGACAGATGTGAATAGATAGATAGATAGATAGATAGATAGATAGATAGATATAACATTATCTGTATAACATTATCTAATTATTAATTTACTTGATAAGATGAAAGACAATAAGTTTCTGACTTCTTATTCATCTTTACTCAAACTTGTATTAATGGATGACTTTTACCTACATACACAATACTTTATGAGTTAGACATTTTTAATTTATATTTGAATTTTATTTGTGATAAATTTAGTTAGGTTTCTTTGAGAAATTTGACTTCAAAGTGTTAGTTCAATATACCTACAAAAAATTGCATGCTTCAGAAAATCATCAAAAGCTTTTATATTATTTTTACACTAGACAACGCAAGGCTCTTCTTCTAGTATATATATATATATATATATATATATAGAGAGAGAGAGAGAGAGAGAAAGAGAGAGAGAGAAAGAGAATGAGAGAGAGAGAGAGATGAATAAAAGTGATAAGACAAACAGGAATATTTCTTTGAAGTTATTTATTTTTTGGAGGATAAGAGCCTCCAAAGAAGAATATTCTGGTCTTGACACTAAACTGCTTATCATGGTGAGGTTCTAGTTCTGGAGATCTAGGGAGTGTGAAATACCCTTCCATTACCATTACTCCCAGATCCACTCTAACCTGAAGTGGTAGTACCTGTAACAATCACATCTATGGTTTAAATAGATCTGCTTGAAAATTATTTGTATTCAGTTGGAAAGCAATTTCCAAACCTCTGGGCATAAAATAACACTAGACAAGTTTATACATTGCTAAAAATCAATCAATCAATCGATCATTTTTTTATTTTCCTCTCTTCTAAAATATCTAATTGCAAATGTTTCCTAATTCTTTTTGCATTCCTCTTGCTGCATCTACACAAGAAACATTGCTTTGTATTTCAAAAATAATTCTTAACTGATTTTATTTGAAATTAAACTGTAATGCTATAACATAAAAATACTGCCAGTTTTATTTACGTCAGCAACTTATTAATATTTTCCTCCGCATACAAAGATTGAAACAGATACAGAAAGTGCAATGACATCATTGGATAGAGTAAGTTTTCTAACATGGAACACTAATTTTCCATATAGCCGCTCTCAAATGCGATGCATTTACGCTGGTATTGCAAAAAAGCCAACATACAACATTTCTAAGAGAGTTTCCATGAAAATAATGCCTCATATTTTATTACGTTGGCCCACAATGTCAATAATGGATGTTGGTGATACAGCAATAGAGGCTGAAGCATCCTGCCAATAATACATTTTATTTGACTTGTTACAAATAACAGCTCAGACAATGACATCTGACATGAAATTAGAGTAGTGTTGTTAAATTTTTCCATGGGAAAAACATTGCACCCACTAATATTCATCAATGCTTGCTGAACATTTACAGAGACCAAACAGCAAATGTGAGTTGACCAGTAGCAAGTGAATGACAGCATTGGTTGAGGATAGCTGGAGAAGTATGAACATCCCAAGATCTGGTATGCATGTACAGAGCCATGGGAAGCAGATGTTCCTCCAGTCAATGCCTTGCAAAAGGGAGGGGATAACTTATTTTTGGGGAGTTGAGGCGAGATGTGATGAGGTAAAGACATACAATTTAACACAACTGCAAAGATGTGAGGAGACAAGGGTTTGCGAGCCTCATTTTGGTGGGTTGGCTCCAAGGGAAGCTTTACACTGGATGCGACCTAGTTGACAAGTATGTTGGAAATACAGCAGAAAATCAGGATAAAAATTCAAGGTCTGTGTATGCTCTCTCTTTCTCATCATGATATATTACTACTCAGTGCCTAGTTAACACAGTCATCTCAGTTTCCATACTCTCTTTCTTTCTCTTGGCAACTATCTACAAGTTGTAGTAAGAAATAAATCATTCGGGTAGTTAAACAGAGTTTCTTGCATTTGTCAACTTTTACCACAGCAGGGTCACAACAGGGTCCTGGAGGTATGAATGTCAAGATGGTGCTATTATGGTACAAAGTATTTCATTGGTACCACAATGGTACATCTTCACAACACGATGTATCTGTTACAGTTTCCCTGGAAATCTGCATCTGGATCTCAACACCGACATGGGGAAAGTTGTATAGAAGACTAGCAGTTGTCCATGCTGCAGATCTCTTCTCTTCACAAAACCAATGTTATCTAAGGAAAAGGCAACGTCCTATGTGACTTTGTATTATGTTGTGGGAACCTTACCCATCTTACTATAATGGACTCTTCTCACTGTTATTAGTACAGAGATTTTGCTGCCAGAAGGGCAGATCACTATCAGTGTTATACGAACTGTATGAGACTTCTTACCTTTTCTATGTAACTCTATCTTTCTTGTGTAATATAATCTGTTATCTAATATCCATGTTTGTGTTTTCATTAGTGACCCTTTCCAGGGCTACAACACATTAGAATTAAAATGTATAGTCAAAAGCTACATCCAAAACTTTTTTGAGGTTCCATAGAAATGTATTAATTATGATATAAGAGAATACTAACAATACTGCATTTTCTGATAATCAATTCAATAAAGCAGATATGTTTTTACAGTCATATCTCTCTTCTATATTTTTTCTAAAAAGACTTTTCTCTGAAGTTCTACCAAGAACAGACAGAATATTGATTATTGCACCTTATATTCTCAAATGATTATTCATCTAAATAATTCCTTGTGTCCAATTGCTTCATGATGAAAACTAGTGATCTAGACATGTCATAGATGTACACACAACACTCAAAGATAATCAATAATTTTAATATCACAGAGTCACATGCATATGAATTAAAGCAGAAATTTGAATAACTGTCTGATATAAATCTTACCCACCTGGAAGAAAATGTTGCAGTTATTACTGTTATGTACGTTATTATTACGTATGTTATTAAACCACTGATACCAAAATATTAAAGTTGATAAGAGAAATGACAACTGCTTGTAAAATCAAATTGCTCATCCGAAGTCCAAGATGAATGAGATATATAAGGTAGATTCAAAGAGTATCAATACTGAAATTATATTTACCATGAAAAAATCTACAAATATTAATTTCCTTCAAAGTAGTTCCCTTTATATTCAATAGACATATTCCAGTTAAATTTTCATCAGTCAAATTTGAAACCCTTTCTTTGGATATAGCAAAAAACTGTGCTGTTGTGTTTCTTTTAATATTCTCCACGCACTAAAATCTTTGAGATGAAATTTCACTTTAGGAAACAAAAGAACTTTACACTAAACCAGTTCCACACACACACACATATATATATATATATATATATATTAGAAATATAATGGTACAAAAATTTTATATCAAGATTATCATGAGCAATATTATCACCCATAATGGTATTATCATGGTATTTGTGAAATGTTCAAAATACTGCGCAATGCACTGGAAATGAATTGGGGTTTGGGGGAAAAGTTGTGGGTTAGTGAAAGTTTAAAAAATACAATCTTTTTTAGTGTGAGTTTTAAAAAATAAAATGATTTTTTTAGTATCGGTTTTAAAAAATAGAAACAAAAAAAAATAGAAACAAAGTTTTAAAAAACTAATTTTTTTATAGACTGAGGCAAGAACTTTTCAGCATTACATCCCACACACACACACACACACACACACACACACACACACACATATATATATATATATATATATATATATATATATATATATATATATATATATATAAAATAAACATTGAAGTTCTTGAGCAGATGTGCCAATGATATTCATTCATGCTGACAGACATCACTGTACAGAGTGATGTCATGATATGGCTGGCTTGGCAAAAATAGATAAATAACCTCTACAGAACCTGGTTAAAGGTGTGAGTGTACCATCTCAGACTTCTGCTTCAGATGCAGGTGTTCCTGATGTCTTTTCAATTTATGGTTTCTGTCTACATACCAAAGCTTTATAGCAGTGTTACTAAATTACTAGTCAGTTCATTGATTGTGGATTTAGAAGCTGCAAAAATAAGATTATGCTTGATGTTAAAGAATTTTAAAATCTAGTTATTCAGGAACAGCTAAAAAAAGTGAGTCTAGCTCATATAGTTAAAAAAAAATGAGAATCTAAAGTTGAGATTGTTGAAGTTATATAAACTGACAGAGGACACTCTGGTTAATGGGGGTCATGGCTTTGATTGAAAAATGTTAAATAACTCACCCCAGATCATGGGACTGATTATGATGAGGAGACCATGTGTGGCCAGGAGAAGTAAATCAACAATAGTCATTTCTTTAAACAAAATCTTGTTTATTTAGAGTTTACTAAAAAAGTTGTATTAGTGAGTTCCAAATGTAGTAGTACTCTACTACTACTACTGTATAATTAATAACTCATAGACAAATATAATACATATAATATTAAGTTCCATACAGGAAGAAATCCTAGAGAAAATTCTTATAATAACTTTATTTATATAACCAATCAGGAATGAATACCATAAAAAAAAAGAATCATTGTGATTGTACTAATCTGGTCCACTTTGTTGGGAGGTATCCACAGAGGTATGAAACATATCTTCCTCTTACATCATGCAGAGTGAAAAGGTTTATCCTGACATTCTTTTCTTTGTTGCTATGGCAACCACATATCACCTCTTTACAATCATTCTTCTTGCTCATCAAGGGCACATAATCCCTCTGCAAATCCCCTGAGATGAAGATTTAAAATTTTGCATTTAACATTTCATCTCTTCAGTCTTCTTTAACTGTCTTATCTTATAATCTGACCCCATCCTCCTTCAGGGATTATCTGATCTATCTCCAGCTCTGGGTCTGCAAAAACTTCCTGATCCGAGACTCCTCTTGATTAAACCAGCAAGCCCACATATATACATACCGCTCTCAAACTTTTTCTGGTCATGACATTAAGACCAAGGAGATTTATATTTAAAAACATCAAAACATTCCAATTCTAGGGTTGAAAATTCCTTTTGAATATAAATATCTTTGTTTATATAGTATCCCCTGTCAACAGGTGAACTTGGCATGCTTTTCTGCCATTTATCCAATAAGTCACATTTACAAAATTCCAGCAGCTGGATATCTGGAAGTAAATGTAAGTACAAAATTCAAGTTTAGCAAGCACATAGAACCCCAGGTTAACAAAGCCAACAGGATTCTGGGATTGTCAGGATTTTATCCTCAGTTTTGGAAGGTGACACACATACTGTCTGCTCCTGATGACCTGAGTACATTCACATTTAAAATTTGCTAATGTTGTGCCATACATTGATGGATTCTATAACACTGATAATCTCCCTTGTCATGAAAACTAGAATTACTAAAGGTCATATGTTTAATCTGAAAAAAATCACGTCTCAGGTAGCACTTCATTGCATATCATGTGGTAGTCCCATGAAATAGTCTCCAAACTTTTAAAAGTAGACTTGACTAGCATTTGAATGGGAGATATTTACAGTCATGCCAGTCTATCATCAACAATATTCATCTCCATCAAATCTTTGGAATATTGAAGGCATAATCAAAGAATCAGATCAAAAGACCTTTAGTTACTCAGTACCCACTGTTGAGGGGTAAAAACCCCACCCAAAGCAGAGGTATCCTACATATGATACTAAACTGCATCTAATGGTGAAATTCCTGTTCTGGGGATCTGGAGAGCATGGAGTACCTCTTCAGTGATAGGATAGGTTGGTTGGTTTCTTTGTTTAATGGCATATCAACCTTTGTAGGTTATTTAATACCAAAGCCATTCTCCCATAAAAACATTAGTGGTACTATTTAACCCATAGCTGGGAGGATAAGAGGATTCATACCCTTCCCAAGGGTATTTGCCCGAATGTGAACATAATAGCGCGATTGGAGTACAAACTCGCTTACAACAATTCTATAGTCCATTGCTTTAACCATTACACCACGAGGACACCCCACTTTCAGTGATAGGAATACCTAATATTATGTAAGTGTGTACAAAAACTTTATGAATAAATTTGAACATAAACATACAATGTATGCACTTCATTTATATCTAGGCACAAAATAGCATCAGATAGGTTGACATGGCATTAAATCAATCAATCAATCAAAAGACTTTTGATTTAATCTTAGTGTTCGCTAAAGGTCCAGGAGACCAGGGTTCAATCCCAAATCGAGTAATACCAAAGACTCAAAAAAATGATACTTGATGCTTCCTTGCTGAATACTCAGCATTATAAGGTGCTGATCAAGGGTAAGTGGAGCGATCTTGAAAAAAAAGTAGTGCCCTCATCTAAACCTCAGTGTAGTGACTATTGAAGAGGGAGCCTTTGGGTCATCCTCAACTACGGTTGGCCAGCTCACTTATTTATGATATAACAAAGGAAAAGAATAGTTAGTTGTACCAAAAATGAAACAGGTAGAGAATTATACAGGATAGAGCATGTGCATACTAAAAACAGGGGTTTGACCAATGTCAGTGGTTGCTAAAAATTATTTCTTTTTATTGGTAGAAATTTCGCAGATGAGTAATTTCTTCTCTTTCTTTATCCAGTGAAAGTCCAATCTGTTTCTCTTACTAAAATATATTCACGGAAACTTGATATGGCAGATATTCATGGTTGCTTCTTGAGTTTCTTGAAAATATAGGCTTCTTTGTTGTACATACATATTGCAACATTACTTTTACTGGTACAGTCAGGTGTTATTCTTCTCAGTTGCACTTGTACAAAGTCAATTTGCAAATGTCTGATGGAGAAAGGGTGCATCAGTTGTATTCAATAAAGGATCTAGTTTTATCTATCACATTAACATTTCATTTATTACTTTTTTTATCTTGGTAAATACAGCTTCAATCTTGATACTTTTTTAATACCCCTCACTAACAATGATGATCTGATAATAAAATTTTTCATGGGAATCTAATTTCTGATGGGTCAGTGAGCACAAAGGAGAGAAATAAATGAGCTTAAAGATTGACTGCCAAAGAAATGGGTGATAATGCTGTATATCACCTTTAATAATTTTCATTTTATACTTGCCTTGAGTAATCTAGAAGAAATAATTATTTTTTATCTTATTTTTCTTAATTTTCTTTTTCTTTTTCTTTCTTTTATGGTGCAAGCTGTTATTTTCCCAACCAACTTATCCTTATTAATTAACACTCATAAAACTTAAATTATAATGAATCAAATTAAAACTAAAAAGATTAACAAAAACTTCTATATTCAGAAATTATTTTCAAAACAGACTTCTTTAAGAATTCTTCCAAGAATTTTGTCCTCTTTCTCTATGAAATGATTAATAAATGGCAAATATTATAAAAATGGTAATCTGCTGCAAAAATTCTTATAGGAATATAAAGGATTTTTTTCCAAATATTATCACCACTATGGGTTCTTAAATGGTTCACCACCTCTGCTGTAAATTAACTGTTTTGATACAAAATTTTTGTCTCCTATCTCATCTATAATTTCATGTGAATATTTGGCATCTCAGCATGAACACAATTTGACTCTGTGGAAACGGTTTTAGCTTTGATTTGAAGTGTATGCAACATGAAATGAAAGATTGTGTTTGTGTGTATACCTTCCTCTCTGAGGTAATTAACAGTAGTAGAAACTGTATGGTGTTCTGCCTACACTCTCATACGCAAGTGAAACTCCCCAATGAAAAGACATCCAACTGTTGACTAGAACTAGTGGAATAATATTACAGTAGGACTTATATTACTTGTGAACCAAAACTCCAGGTAGCTTTTAAATCCAAGTAATCACCAGAGTCTAGTATCTTTCTCATCTCCTGTTAGGACTGAGTAACGAGTTGAGCATGGTTGATGTACATAGCAGCTGCAAAACTTCTAAAGGTGGTGGGTTGGATGATGTGGGGCTAATTTAAAACACCTTCAATATATTTTACTACTAGTTCTGAAAGTTAACTTGTAGACTGACATTGGCAAAGTGATAGGTGCTACAGGATGTGATACAGGACTATCAAAGAATTTTACAGCAAACTTGTCCTTATTAAGCCAGCCAATGACTTTGCATCCTCACTTAAGGTATTTTATATCCATCTAGTGATGGAAATTAGGTTATCTTCTCAATTTCCCTTAAAAGTATATTTGTCTCCTTATTGGTACATCAAGACATACAATCTAGACAAGATGGTTGGAAACTAGTAAATAAAGTTGATTGAGCTTGTCTGTCAGTAAATAGTTTATTTGATTTTCCAAGATTGTCATAAATCATCATTCAAGCTAGAGTATTATCATAGCTGGAGTGACAATGAGTAACCATTTCTTAATGAATGATTAGACCAACTTATTCAAAGACAAAAACAAATAGTTATAACTATAAAAAATCAAATAGTTCAATTACTGTATATAAATAAATAAGTATCATATGAAAATAATTCTTGTGATGAATTCTTTTAACCCTTTGAAAGCTTAGCCCCTTGACTTTGAGTTTTAAAAAATTTACAGAAAAAAAAGCCCAACAAATGACACAAATTTTGCTGCAGAGCAAATCTTTGTTTAAAGCTATTTCCTCGTGTTAATCATTATGTTCAAAATGGTTACCTTCTATAATCACTTGTGGGTCACTAGTTGGTCTCCCAGTCAAGAAATATTGGCAAAGAGTATTCAAATCCAAACTCGAAGCAGAGTTGGGGGATGACATGATCATAAAATTTCTTGACTAACCACTCCTTGATCACATAGACCATGGGTTACAAAGTAGAATTCCATTGAATGAAAGTATGACATCCCATAAACCACACCCATGGTGCCCGTGGTGTAATGGTTATCATCATGGAAAATAGACACACCGACACAAGTTCAAATTCTGGACCAGGCTAATTGCATTTCACATAGCACTAATACCCTTGGGAAAGGTATTAATCCAATTATTCTCCCTCCAGCAATGGGTAAGTAGTAGGGCAGACTGGGTTCTTCTGCCTTGGTGAGGCAACTAGTCTAGGAGAAGGAAAACTCTGAATTCAAACCTGTTAAAACTCCGCTTAAAGAAATTGACCTTGTGTCATATCCTACCCGAGCGGAGGGGTTGAGTAAATATGATAAACCACACCCACAATCAAGGACTTGACCACTGCTCCAGTGGCCTTCATCAATATGTTGGAGTCATAACAAATGACGTCTTGAGCCAGCTGAATAAATACAGTCATCCGTACAACATCTGAGCACTTTGTTTCTTTCTCTTGGCCATGGATAACATATCCCCACCAGGTGCTTCCAATTTGTTCCAGAACTTGAACACACTTTCTGGAAGCTGGTTATCTCTGACATCATAGATGGTGATGGTTTCATATCCTGCATCAGACTGAAAGTTGCCATGTTAATCCTCACAGTACTCTAAAAGAGAAAGAAGAATGTTAACTTTTGGTGCATGTCATATAACATTATATTGGGTCATCTACCATTTACTCCCCCTAAAGGTTTCTTCCCAAACATTAGTGTATCATGAAAATAAGTATTATATTTTAGTTTTATGGATTTTCTTTTACAATATTTAGTATCAGTCTAATACATTAAAGAATCAAAAGAAAATTTCATATTCATTTCTTCTAAAACATATAATTTGTCTTATACATTTAGTTTTTATTTACTTTAAATAATCTGAAATTAATATCAAAAGTTTTATAATTGAGATATTATCATTTCATAAGTAATTTTACACCAGAATAATTCAATAATATTTCTCTTTAAATGTTTCTAGCTTTTTTCATCCTTTTCCTCCAAATTCTTCAATTAAAAAATTCATTCCTCCTCTTTCAATATTTATTGTGAACTAATAGTAAGGGTTCATATTTTTATATATATTTCATCTTTATTCTTATTCTTTGATATTATTGTATGACATCATCTTTTGACTAAAATAGTCAACATTCTTATATATATGTATATATATATATATATATATATATATATATATATATATAATATTATAAGAGTGTTGGTTGTCACTAAATCACTTTGTGGGTATGTGTCGAAGCAAGTGCAATATAACTTCATGAAACCCAGGGTCGCAGTCTATATTCCATGAATTAAATGTATATATATATATATATCCAATACATTTTTTTTTAATTTTTTTTTTATTATTATATATATATATATATATATATATATATATATATATATATGTATATTTTCATATATATATATATGGATGTATGTATATATATATATATATATATATATATATATATATATATATATGCAAATTTCATTAAACATAATAGACATTTTATGTCTACATATTTTCTTTTGGATCCGTTCGAATTCCCGTATTACTTTTATCGTATTCTGAATTAATTCTATTAAGTGTCGGCTGCAGGTTTCTGATATGTAATGCTTCGAGAATCTGAAGTTTTTGTTTATTATTTTGATGTTCTAATATTGTTGTGTTGTCGGTGAGAATTTTCCGTAGTTGTGTTGTTGGGCATGAATGTTTTTTTAAATGCTGAGCTATTGAACTTGTGTCTGAAAAGTGCATTGTAAGTCTCCTCGACAGATTAAACCAACATATATATTATTATTATCAGAGATACAATCTCCGAAAGGACATTTAAATTTATATATAACGTTGGTTTTTTGCAAAACTCCATTTGAGGGAGGGGAATTATTTCTAATGACTTGATTCGAGGTTTTAAACTTATTACAATATATAATAAGTTTTATTTTTTTATTAGGATCAGTGAGGAGTATGTTTTTGTGAATCAATATTTTCAAGATTTTTTCATCAGATTTGTAATTGTAGTGCATTTTCATCATCTTAATCGACACAGTTGTTACTTACCTTGAATGAGTTTGTTAGATTCTTTCTTTTCCTCACCAGGGTAATTCACCAATCGCTCAGTTTGATTTTCTCTTCAATATTTATTTCTGATATGCAAAAAATATAACTCTGATACGTGCCATCTTTCATTCAATCAGTGGCTTCCATTTTCAAATCATTACATCATTTGCTCTTTGCATGTAGATGACCTGGTCCGTAGGAAGAGAATCTTTTCTAGACCTCTTAATCCATTTTCCAATACAGGTCACTGGTTGACCTGATCTAAACAGTCTATAGCTATGTATGGATGGGGAATAGTGACACATAAAAATATATACATATAGTCGACATCATCACCATCAAGTCACATTGATAGCATAGAATTCCTTGATTTTATCGTGCCATCCATCCCTATCATCTATCACTTCTGGTAGGTCCTCTTGGCTGCATCCAGTGCATCCAGTGCCCACACTGTAATGTGTCAAGACTGATGAATGTAAGTATTTTCCAGCCAGATAACACTGGTGTATATATATATATATATATATATATATATATATATTGATATGTATGTATATATATATATGTTTATATATATATATGTATATGTATGTACATGCATATATACATATATATATATATATATATATTTCCCTCGATGTATATATATGTGCATATATATATATATATGTGTGTGTGTGTGTATATATGTGTATATATGTACATATATATATGTGTGTATATATGTGTATATATATATATATGTGTGTGTGTGTGTGGTGCCCATGGTTTAATGGTTATCATCGTAGGAAATGGACACGGCGACATGAGTTCAAATCCTGGACGAGACTGATTGCATTTCACATAGGAAAAGTATGAATCCAATTATTCTCCCTCCAGCTATGGGTAAATAGTAGGGCAGACTGGGTTCTTCAGCCTTGGTGAGGCAACTAGTCCTGGAGAAGGAAAACTCTGAATTCAAACCTGTTAAACTCCACTTAAAAATTGACCTTGTGTCATATCCTGCCCAAGTGGAGGGGTTGGTAAATATGTATATGTACATGTACATATATATATATATATATATATATATATATATATATACATTGTTGTCCACAGACAGACTGTTTTGTTGTATTACAACTCTTTAAAGGCATACGGGATGCTTCAAGCTGGGATCAAAACCTACTCAACTTTACATTAGACTTAATATCTTACCACTCACCCATCATACATCAGCTTGGGAATTATAACACATTATGTATTAGCTTTTGTTTGTTTATATTTTGTCTTACTGGATACCAGAGTGCTCAATTCATTAGAAGAGCTTTGCATTACATGAGCGGCAGGTGTTAGTTCCTTCACCAGATGCATATACATATATATATATATATATATATATATATATATATATATATATATATATATATATATGATAGAAATATGTGGAAAGTTGGATAAATCAAACACTTAACCCAGGTTTAATAGTATCCATGATATTTCATTCTTTATTCCAAGATCCCAAGATCCCACCTTTCACATATTTCCATCATATAGTCAGATTTACCACAATCTATCATTTCAACATATATATATATATATATATATATATATATATATATATATATATATATATATATATATATACATAGTTGTCTTTTTTGATAATTTCAATTTACTTCAACATCAAATTTCTGTATAAATATTACATAAAATTTCAAATTAGATATCATTTGCGACTCTTTACTTAAACTATCTTTTTGCAAAAATAATTTCATGTGAATGGGATCCATGTTTATCATTATCTCAAAAATTGACTTGTGTCTAATTTAACAATTTACAAACAATTTTTTTAAAATTCTATTTTTATTTGAAATCTAATTAAAAATGGGCACCACCAGTTAAATAAATGCAACTGCCCCTGAAGAAGGATACATGGCCAAAACATCATAAAGAAATAATATAGAAATGAAATGTCTAAAAACTACTTTTAAAAATAGACAAGAATTTTTATCATGGCTTTTATAATTCATAAAAGTTATGAAATACTTGCAGTTTTAAGGACCATCACAATAGGGTTAAATAAGCTCAGTTTTCTTTATATATAATTTACCAAAACTTTATTCATTCTTCACACATTTTAACTTTACTTTAAATTATAATATTGATATCTGTAATCATCATCTGAAATCAGCATTAAATATTAGGGTGTTTTGACAATTATTACTTCTATCATATCCCTGTAATACTAAGTATAAATATATATATATATATATATATATATATATATATATATATATATATATATATATATATATATATATTCTTCAGTATGGGGGGGGAGTAAAGTAATGGAAAATGGAATTGCAAAAACCCTAAATATGTGATTCAACTTACTCAAGATTAAATGTACCAATAATAGTCAATGATTACATATGTATATATCTATACATGTATACACTCTATAATAAGAGGTACAGTATTCAGACCATATGAACCTAGGTTAGAATCACCATCATCCAATTCATTTCCAATTAATATATATATATATATATATATATAAGTGTGTGTGTGTGTGTGTGTGCGTGCGTGTGTGTGTGCGTGCGTGTGTGTGTGCGTGCGTGTGTGTGTGTGTGTGTGTGTGTGTGTGTGTGTGTGTGTGTGTGTGTGTGTGTGTGTGTGTGTGTGTGTACATGAATACATAGTTATCTGGTATTTTTATACAATAACACTCATGCTCAATATCAATTATATGTCACTCATCTTTATCTGACCATCTCTCAAGCTGTAATTCTCCATTGCACGAAAAGGATATGTTCAGGGTCAATTCCTGATGATTGAGTTCCCTCAAAAATGGGAATTTTTCTTCTTCCTTCCATGTATATGTGGGAGCCCCAACCCAATACACTCATTGTATATTCAATTAATGTTTTTGAAATTTAATTTAAAGTTATCCTACAATCCTTAAAATATAAGTGAGACATGAAAAATGATAAAGTACATTAAAGAGAGTAAAAACTAAAGCAAAAACATAATTTTCCAAATATTTTTCTAAATATTCTCTTTTCTTCAATTTCTCTGAACCTTTTTCCAACATTTTTCTTTGTCATTCTCTCACATTTTTCTAATTATATAATATACACAAAATGTTCTCATTTCATACATAGAATTAATTGATAAATATAACAAATAAAACTTCTCTCTCTACAAAATTCAGACACTGATTCTGATTATTCCTTTGAAACATTTATTTTTGTTAATACTCTCATTTTTTTTAATGATTATAAGTAACCCATCTTCAACCCAGCCAACAAGAAAAAAGAAAAAACAAAACCACAAGGCTGAATCATTTCATCTCTTGTCTCTGTTCCTTTTTTCCTTCTGTTTTATTTTTGCCTGACTTCTGATCTTCTTTTTTACTTTGCAAATCTCTGTGGCACCCCTTAACAGAATGAGAAGGTAAGTTTTGATGCAAAGAGTCCCCAAAAAATCATTTCATCCAGTCACAATTTTATTTCCACATATATTGCATGATATAAGTGCCAGCACTCAATGTGCTCATTCTATAAACTCCTGTCTATTCTTTATATTCTTATATCATAATTAAAATTCAACAAAAATGGGTTTCAATTCCTTCTGTAGATCTGTGCACAAATTACATGACTGGAAGAAATTTTTAGAAGTTATCGCATCTTTTCCTTAAATAGCAACACAATTTATTGATATTGATGGAAAAGCACTGATCTCACTTTTTAAAATGATAGTGGTTAAAATGTCTTGTGCAGTGTGAATTAGCTTTTTATTATCCCTTCACTTAAATATTACGTACACAATGAATCATTTTTATTATTATTAATCTTTACGACATCTTAAGTTATTAATGTCAATATAATCTGATATGTTTTTAGGACTTCTGACCATCATTTTCAAATTAAGTCTATCATTCAAACTTAAGGGATTTTTATATTCAGAGGAAAATTAAAAGAAAAATATACTAACTACATAAATAATCAGTAATATCTTTTAAAAAGGCCAAGAGCTAAGCTTAGATCAACTGACTTCTTTCAATTATATCAAAAGCAATTGATATATCACAAAAATTTTCTTCAGTATTATTTTATTTATCCATGGCTGTTATAAATGAAAATGGAATTGTAAAAATTCAAATTTTAAATTCAGTTTTAATAGCAGTTAATAGGTTTTTTTTCAAAAAGACATCTTGTTTCTTACTCCTAAAAACTTTTCGCATTAATAGTTCCAGGTTATCTACAAATGCTGTAACATTATTTTTCTTTTCATATTTCATTCTTAAAGCATAAAACATAAAACATTGCTATAAAATCTTTGATTCAAAAAAACCAAGATACAATTGGAATTTTCAAATCAGCAAACAAATCATTAATTTATGGCCAATAATAAAAAGGCAAAAGGCAGTTTCATAAATTAATGTACATTTTTAATATTTGAGTAAAACATCCTTGCAAAATCAATGATTATTCCTCAAAAATATTGCTTCAACACATAAAATAATGAAAAATATTTTGTTTGTTTATGATGAATTCTTTGATACATCAAGACTTTGAAGTTACTGTATTAAGTGACCTTGTTAGATAATATGATTATATTATACATAGAAACATACACAAAATGATATATGCTTAAAAGTTGTAATAAAGAATTATTGAGACTAAAGATTTAAATGTGTTTAAACTTAAAATTTGATTGAAGAAGTATGCACCACTGAGCAACTTATGTAAAAAAGTGATGATGTCTAGATGTTTAGATTACTGTCTAGATGTCTGCATGGCTGAGAAACTTATTTAATAAAATGATGATGCCTATATTGCAGCCATCAAGAGTACACAGTTGATAATGTCTAAATTTGTCTGAAACAATAAAAAAAATGGTTGCCAGTCTTGATAATTTTTTAAGAAAATGTTTTAGCAAAACACTGGATTGTGCAATTGCAACACACTCCATAGACACCAGATTTTCAGCTCCATATGATATTTTTTTTGTTTCTAATACTAAAATTCAGAACAAGGGTAAAATTTCAGGTTGTGGAAGATATTAAAGATATTATGGTGCGGCTTCAGAGCATATAAAAAAATAAGTTTCATATATACTTTGTCCAATGAAAAACTTACTGTAATGTGTTGAATGCCTCAGGGACAATTTAGAAGGAAATATATGGTTCATTTATTTCTATCTTGGCAAATATTAGCTTTAGTCTCAATTCTTTTTTAATACATCCTGTATTAGCAGATATATCCAAAGTTTCAAGGATAAAAAGTTTTAAAATTACCAGAATTTGATAGAAATTATCAGTGACAATCTTGTGAATGAATGTGAATATAGGCTAAAAGTTTGGGCTTTTTTTATCATTATTATTATTATTATAATTATTATTATTATTATTATTATTATTATTATTATTATTATTATTATTATCACCAAATCAAAGAAAGAAAACTCTACTTTCACAGGAGTAATCATCCAATTTATAAATGATGAAAAGTGATATGTCTCCTTTTTGTAGAAATATCATTTTCAACTCATTATCAAAGTATTTGACCGAGTGCCATAAAATGAATGAAAGATTTTATGGTTATCAGTGCTCAGATCAATGAGGCTATTATAACAAAATAAAAAAAAAAAAGTATAGCAATTATTATGTGGCTAATTTATTACTCTTCTAAAATGTTAAGGAAAATGATGTATATAACATTTTGACGTACTTGATTAAGTTTCCAATAAAAAGAAAAAAGTCTCTAATCATATTTTTACATGTTTTTTCTACTTAGAAATTACCTCTTTAATTAGAAACAAGACACTAAAAGTTCTGATATCTTGCTGTGAATGTATGATATGATAAGCAGTCTAAAATAAGCATATTTTTCCAATGTTTTGAAGCTTATTTCTTCCATAATTAACAAAATTTCATTATCTTAATGTTTATAAAGCTAAAATTTGATACTAAAATAACAACTATCATTATTATGATTTTTTCCTCCAATTATCATAAACTTAGTGCATTTGTGTATAATATATATATATATATATATATATATATATATATATATATATATATATATATATATATATAAAGGCTGAACCTTGGCATTGGTTTGAAGAACAACTTAAAAACTATCATAGCCCTGGTATTATTCATTACTGTTCAAAGCTCAAGATTATTTTGTTTGAACACAATAAAATCTCTTATGAAATACAATAAAGAATCTTCTCTTAGATACCAATCCATAAAAAGTTTACCATATTTTCAGGTATGTAACATCAACCAATGTATAATACACACCTACAATTTAACAAGGAATATTTGGTGAGAAATAACTAACAACCCCTAAATTTCAATGAATTTTTTGGTCCTTTAGAGCCAAGGTTGTTGGCTACCAGATAATCCCCAACAAAACAACTTAAGTAAAATAAACAACTAACATATATAAATACTAGTGTACATGCTAATCTGCTTTGGTTGATTTTCTTGGATTTTATAGATTAGCTCAGAGATTATGGCATTGTCAAAGAGGTACAGATCTTTGTATCTATCACTCATAGAACTTCATAACCTAAATATGGTTTATACTAGTTGTTCGATTACTTTGGCTTAAGGTAATTTAAAAATTAACCAGTACATTGTTTTTTGTTATTTTAACCTGTGATTTCAGGCTTAATTTGTGGTACCATCTAGATGTGTGTATATACGTAATTAGCATCTCAGAATGTACCATAAAGTTTGACCATAACTTCTGGTAGGACAGGTACAATTCATAGAATTCTGGATTATCTTGTTTACCATTATTAACAGATATTATAATAAAAGCATTAAGCAACCAACAAGCTATATTTTCACAAAATATTAGAAATATGACGCTATAACATCTTCTAAAAATGTGGCAATAATAAAAGGACACTTCATTTTCATTTTGCCTAAATGACAAGATCTACTTTTTAGGGTATGGGTGCAAGCAAAATCTTTCATTATTTAACTTCTCTACAGTTTGTTGCTACCTGAAGTGATACAGTGGACCTACCTTGAACAGCAATATCTTGTATCAACTAAATGCCATTATAATCAAGAGATTTTATGAAAATTTTTGGTTTTAAGCCTTCAGTAATGATTCCTCTCTACTTATATATCAGGTTTTTATATTATTTTAATAGGTAATCATAATTTAATCATTCATAATTGTTTTATTCTGTGTCATTGAGAGTGGGGAATAGAGTTAGTATAATACTGATAACCTCATCCCTAAAACCTTCTCAAATCCAACCATCTGATGCAGAGAGGTGGAGGAAGAGAAAAAGGAGAAGGAGCAGAGAGGTGGAGGAAGAGAAAAAGGAGAAGGAGCAGAGAGGTGGAGGAAGAGAAAAAGGAGAAGGAGCAGAGAGGTGGAGGAAGAGAAAAAGGAGAAGGATTAAGTGAAGATATCTTAGCCATTATAAGATGAAGGCAAAAAGAAATAGTAATATGAAAGCTTTTCTTTTCTTTTTTTTTTTACTCCAGAGCCTATTTTAGAAAAAGGCTTTGAACAAAAATAGAAATTCTGAAAATCAAAGAAAGCTCAAGCAACTAAAATAAAAAATCATTTTATTCCTGAGCAAAATTCTTTTCATAATTCCCGCTCACTTTTGAGTGAGTTATAAGATTAGACTAATTTAATATTTCCTATCTTTCTTTTTAGTGCTGTGAAATAATGTGAAGATCAGATTTTTTCTTAAAGATGTGAAAATAAAAAAAAAAATATTTGTTTAATCATTTAATCACTTGAATCAAGATATATTTTTAATTATACATTGTAATTACAAACTGTTCTCAATAAATCAATAAATCCATAGCCTAATGATTTAAAAAAGCAATTATTTTATACAAAAACTTTTAGCATAATCTTCTTCTTGGTTCATTTGAATCATTTGAACCAAGGATTATCTCATGATAGTTTTAGATCAAAATTCTTCTCACAACTGTCAGGCAACAGAATAGCCTTATTCACCTTTATGTATATTATCAACAGAAAAGAAAGACAAAATATTTATCTTATTTAGATGTGTAGTAACTATATTTTAAATTATAAAAACTGAAGATTTTCCATGACTATATTTTTAATAATTTCTTGAATATCAAAAGATAGTTAAAGTTTAAGATGATAATAAAAACTAAATTTTAGAAATGAATAAAATCATACAAAAGACAAAATATAGATTATTTACTATGAAAAATTCAGGAAAATTTTTTCCATTATTTTAATTATTAATGAATTTTAATTTTAAATCATCTGCTTTTATATCTTTTTAATTTACACAAAACAATGATTGGTCACTCAACAGAAAACTGGAAAAATTATTGATGTATTAATAATACATTGATTCTTTATGAAACATTGTTATCTCCTCAATTAGATCTGTATGCAAGGATAATGTTTTGTCTGAATATTTTAACAAAACAATAGTTTCTTGGACTCAAATGTCTGTATTTTTAGAATATACTTTAACTTATTTGCCATTAATGTATATATTCAATACACTACTACTACTACTACTACTACTACTACTACTACTAAAATACCAATTTTCTTTTAATACATGAAATCCTATACTCACAATTGGTTTTAGGCGAGGTTAATATAATCAGAAGTATTACGGATTTATTGTTAGAGAAATTGCTTAAAAATATTCATATCATCTCAGATTATTTCATCAAAAAGGATTTTATAATCATATTCAAAATAATAGGAAAATGTTATATAATCTCTAGGGTCACTTTTCTAGAAATACATTATTTTTATATAACATGAAGTATTACATATTTGTACTTATAGAAGTTGCAAAAAACATATTCACATCTTTTTATGTTGTTTGATCGAAAAGGATTTTATAATGACATTTAAAATAAAAATGATTATTTCAACTAATCTCTTGAGTCTCTTTTCTAAAATATAATTTTTTTTAAAACCACATCACAAATATAAATCATTCCAGTCACTCCATATATGCATAAATTAAATTTGCATAGATATTGATAATTTTCTTGATAATGTCCTGGGGAATTATGCATGTGCTTTCAGGCAATTTAAATTTTATTCGTATAATTGATTTTCAAAATTATTTTTATCAACTAAGAACAGTTTTATTTTTTCTTCTTTAATCAGTCATTACTGGTATCTTTAAGATTTTATTTACCCAGAAATGAATATTACAAAACTTAAATGTTTGCGTCAGTTAAGGAATTATGAAAAAATTAAAAGTACAAGGAGTCACTGAAAAGCTTTTATATTTGTAACTTAACCCACTGTCAAGACTATATCTAATTCAACATTAAACCCTGGAATAAACTCATATAAAATGATAATAAAATCCCAGCCAAAATGACTAAATCTAAACAAAAAACTGATATTAACCTTTCCCATAATCCCTCAGCAGCCTGACCCAGTCAGTTGGAGCTGTAGAATATGCCAACTGCATCTCTGCAGAAAGGTAAGATTTCCCCAACAAGTGTCTGGGATATGACACTAAGCAATCTGATGGTAAGGCTACAGTAATGCTGGAGCTTTGTGAAATGCAGAGTACCCTTTTATTGCCATCGCTCCCAAGTCCACTCTGGCCCGGAGTGGTAGCACCTGATAGGGTCCGATCTATGGGTCACTTAGAACTAAACAAAGTGTTTATGCTAAACTGAATTGTTTGAACTGGAACTGTTTTGACATTTAAACTGCATACTTATGCTAAACTAAATTGTTTGAAATAGAACTGTTTATATGTATAAAAATTGATTTGGCATTAAATAACCTACAATGGTTGATGTGGCATAAAACCAAGCCAAACCCTCAGCAGCCTATATTTGCAATTTGGTCTAAAGACCACAGTAAGTGTGAAAGTGACAGTCACCATGCAGTGTTGATTTCTGTATTTAAACTGTTTACATTTCTGTACACTCTATCCCTTATATTGAGTACACTTCTCCAATGAATAACACAAACCCTTATACACAATAACTACATACATACAGAAATACATACATACATACATACATTTTTGCATACATACGTATATATATATATATATATATATATATATATGTGTGTGTGTGTGTGTGTGTGTGTGTGTGTGTGTGTGTGTGTATCAGCAAAATCAACATCTTCAGCATTTCTGTATGAGGAACTTACTTTGGTAACATTGCCTTAAACGTAATGCATAAAGAGACATTACTAAATAAAGATATATTTATACAGATGCATACAAAATAAAAATATATCTATACAGACACACACACAAATGCACACATCAATGGGAATATATTTCGTAGACATAAACATTCTTAGAGTTCTTTTTTATGAAAACTAGAATCCTAATATACAGTAGAAAATTTTTTTATTTTTTGTATTGTTTTTGTTAAAAATAAGGTTGGAAACTTTTGCACATGCCTAAGAAACAGTTTGATTATATAAAAATTCTAATGATGAGACAAAATATTTTAATGATTTTCAGTTTCTTACAATTTCAGTATCATATATTTTAAAATTTCACTACAAGGAACATTTATTTTAACTTTGCTTAAAATTTTTCTTTTGGTCTAATGGGTAGAGTGTTTGCAAATGGGCAGGGAGACCTGGGTTCAATCCCAGGTCGCATCATACCAAAGACCTTAAAAATGGTACTTGATACCTCCTTGCTTAACACTTGGCAATATAAGGTATATATCAAGGGTAAAGTGGAGCAATCCAGGGAAAGGAGTAGTGCCCTCCCCTACACCTCGGTGTAGTAGCCTTTGAAAAGGGAGCCTTCTGGTTGCCCTCAACTACAGTAGCCAATAAAGGTATAATATGATAAATCTCAAAAAAACATTTCTATTAACAAAATCTCTTATTTCCTTGTCTGAACTCCAATGCTCGACCAGAAATTTCCATACCATGTGGTTTTTGTAGCTTTTATAAATTCAAGATGTATGCAATTGTTCTATCAAAATAAACTGTGTTCTTTGAGGTTATTTTTCCTGACAAATAAATATTAGGACTTTAATAATCTTTGAACATAATTCAGTAAAGCTAAAAATTGCTGTATCTTCTTTTTATCTCTCAAAAATAAGAATAAGTATTATAGAGACCAACGTAGATATTTTGATACAATGCTATTTAATTTTATGTCATATTTTAATAAAAAGATGTATTGATCAGCCGATATAAAATTCATTAACTAAAACTAAACACATTATAATTCATTTTGAGAATTTGTTTCTTTTTTTATATTAATTGTATAAATTTTAGTAAAAAATATGATGGTCAAATGATAAAAACATAAAATTCAATTTACATTAACTGAACATATGTAAATTCCATGACTTAATTAGTATATACAAATAAAGATATATATATATATATATATATATATATATATATATATATATATATATTTGTGTGTGTGTGTGTGTGTATATATATATATATATATATATATATATATATGCACAATGCACAATACTACATTATAAGTTGAATAAATCAAACTAATGAAAATAATGTTTTACTCATTTACAAATTCACAATAAATAACATTTTTTGTAAAAGTCTTTTTTCTCTTTTACTTCCTTAATTGAACAACTTTCACTCAAAAACTAAATATATAAAAATAATATTTACAACTTAAACAATAGAAAACCTTATAGACTTAAGTGTTCATATTAAATATCAACATTAATAAAAACCTCAAAACTGTCTCTTCATTTATATGATTCCTCATCAGGGAAATTTGAATTATACATATTTGCTTTTAAAGTAGAGTTAAATTTTATAATTCTAATACTGATATTGCATTTCAGTGAATATGGGAAAGCATGGTGGACAGCAGTTGACTGGGACAGGTGTCTCAGGAAAATTATCATTGGGACAACTGATCAGCTAAGAATTTTATAACTGAGTTTGTCTTCTGATCCATGTTCAAAAAGCATACGTTTGTGGGTATGGAGAGAGTAGGTTTCACTAGTAGTCAGTCTATCCTTTTCACGCTTAGTGTGATGCACACCAAATCTCAATGATTAAAGTGGGTAGGTGGGTAGTTTCAATTCTATTAATGTACAAATTTTTAACATATATATGTTGCTCCAAATAATCTCCAATAGAGTTATCCAAAATAAAAAGTTGCCTCTTGTCAAATTAGTTTCTTGATATTCAAAAATTTATTTCAAGAATATAATTTCTTACAAATAATTTTTATTGTTATTTCTAATTTTCCTTATCATTTAGCTTATTCATTGTTTTATAACTGGTAATTACTCTTATTTATTGATGTAGTATGCAAAAATAATCCTTGTATATGCAAATAAATAACATATAAAGCAACAGTTGATAAGATTCAACTTCATAACCAAATCAGTTCTGCTTTTTTCATCAGACAAACTACTCAAAGTACATTTCTATTGAAACAAGCCATAAATTCAAGGCTTATGTTTCCAGGATTTTCAAATGCCTATTTTAATTGCTTTATGATTTATTAATATCTTTAATGTCTGGGCATACAGCAAAAGAATAATGTTGTCCGAAAATAACTGCATTTATGAATTTATTCATATTAATTGATTAAAAATTAATGATGAAATAGATGAAGGACATTATTCTTGATTTGCATGAAAAGAAAGAAACACCCAAATTTCTTTCCTAATTATATACTCGGTGAACCAGGTAATTGAGAACAACATATAAAGAAAAACAAAAAATAATCATTAATGTCCACACAATCAACTTTGAAAAGTAGCAGAAAGTTATTCAATAAAACTGCCCTAAACTTCAAAGATAACTTTGATGTGGCTCTTAAAAGTCACAACTTCAACAAAAAATATAAATGTGAATGTACGAAGTATACAATTCTTTAACCTCTTGGCATAAAATAACCCCAGACAGATTGATATACCATTAAAATCAATCAATCAATCAATTAAAAGTGACTGCATGATCAGATGTTTCTCATTCATTATGTCTATCATATAGTGGTGACTATTAATGTGTTCTTAATCCTGAAGGATAGATGGTAGATTTCTTATTCAATGATGATCTAGATGTAGTAGTCCAGGGGACTCTATGATACCCCAGATGTAATTGTCTATGGGGACACAGATCTGGAGAGCCAAAAGATCACTCATAGAGGATGACATAATTATGAAGTTAGCCAGTCACTTCTGAATAATGTGGATCATATGGGAGAGAGCGAATTGCCTCCTTTGGACCACCTTGTTAAATGAGGGTTTGACAATCATCAAGCACCACAATGTAGGTAAAAGCATTGATCCTGTGGCACTGTGGAAAGAATAAAGATGACAATGTAGTTCTCATTGCTTATGACCTCCAAAACCTTCACAGACAACATGAATGATGTGCATCAACATGAGTATATCTCTGTGAGCTTTGCACAGAATCGCCAATAATTTCTCTCGTTCAGCTTCTGGTTCTGCATCACATTGGAAGCTGCCATCTTAATTCTCTCAATATATCTGAAAGAGTGATAAGAATATTAAAATTTGTTGTGGAACATTTAAATTAGCTGATCTTCTATTTATCACTCATTAAAGGTATATTCTCAAATACTTAACACACCCTGTATTAGTGCCAAATGAATTTAACAATGTTGAGATACTCTTTGTTCCACCATTGTAGCATCAAAATAATCTTATGTTGTTTGGTTGCATATACAAAATAAACGCATAGTTTCAATAATAAAGCTATTTAAGCTGTTGATTGCAATTGTAAGTTGATAATAAAAATTTTAAACATAGTTTGTTTTTTTTTTAAGTTTTTATATCCATCATCTATAATTTTCATTTAGTTCCTAATTTCATTTTTAGTGAAAATTTCTGACTCTTTTTACAAGAAATGTTAATTTATAAGTTGAAATCATTTCTTTTTTTTAATTTTTGTTTTTTTCTGCTTTTTTACAACTCTAGCTACAGAGATCCTGTGTAAGTGAAGGAAAAAAAGTTGTTTTTAAGACAACAAAGTGCAAGCACAAGTGAATGCCAATTTAACACATTCATTTTTAGCACACAAGAAGTCACCAAGCACATATAAGTTTTTATCAAATAAACAAGCTCATTTTTTTACTTCTTTTCTTTATTAAGGGTTGAGCACACTAATAGTATCCCTGTATATTTAGATAATTTGATTCTAGGCATAACAAAAGAATTCTCAGGCAAGTTAGTGTTGCCTACAAATTTTAATCATTGCTGAGTGGGACAGATTAAAACATTCATTAAATATTCTGTATGAATATCTAGGAATGAAAAAGCAATTTAAGTTTGAAATTAGTTTTTTCCTTTTTTTTTTCTTTCTTTTCATCAGAATTTTATTGGTAACAAGACTTTTTGAATCAGGATTAGATACGTCTTCTCAAATAGGAATTAAAATTAAGTTAAACTTGTGTAAACTTTTGAAGAATGTATGAATGACCATGATTCTTGAAAAATATAAATTGTTCTTTTATATTTAGAGGAAAATTAGGTTATACTTATTAATCTTTTACACAAATCAAGATGAAATTCAAACAAGAACTTCTCTCCTAAAAAACTGCCAATCATCTGTACAAAGCATACATGAATGCTTCCTTTGGCCAATCAGAAAGTCAAATTATCTTGCTGAGAATCCCACCCCATAAAATTTCTCTTAGTATGTATTTACCCAACCACTCTACCATAGGCAAGATGTGACACAATGTCAATTTTTAAGCAAAGTTTAACAAGTTTGAATTCAGAGTTTTCCTTCTCCTAAACCAGTTGCTATAGTCAAGATTAAAGAGCACAGTCTGCCCTAGTATTTACCAATAGCTGGAGAGAGAATAGTTGGATTCATAATTTTCCCAAGGGTATTAATGCTATATGAAATACAAACAGCCTCATTCTAGATTTGAACTTAGGGTAGCAAGTGAAATTCTTGACACTAATCATTATAGCACAAGCACCTCCCAAATTTCTTCAAATAACATGTAGCAGAATGTATTAGGTTACTTGGTATCAGCAGCAATCTCTGTCCTGACTTATTATTGAACACCTAAGTTTACTTGCCTTTACAAAACTAAGGAGTTCCAAATGTCCAAATTATTTATGCCTGATTGAGGAAGAAGTAGATTCCTGTCTTTCCCCAGGGTAAAGCAGGTTGACTATCTCTTCATCTAGTAACATGTGACAGATTGTATTCAGTTGCATGGTATCAGCCGATTAAAAAAAGACTTTTTGTCAATTACCCACACAAATGAGACTAAGCTAAATTAAACCAATTTTTATCAAATACCAAAGACAGATTTGCTTTTTATAAGGCTAAAATGCTCCAACTGCTTCACTATTTACCCATAATTAGGGTGATAATGTAACATACCCAAGAAAAGGGAGTATCTTATTATTGTCTTACTTTTTGCAAACTAGTCTTATTGGTGAATTACTCCATAGTGAGTTTGATGCTTACAAGGTGGCCTATACTTCTGACCTTGTTAGGGTTAGGGTTAGGCTTACAATGTTGAGGTTTTAAGGGAGTTCAGGAAGAGATTCCTAGGGAAGAGGCCAGCATTCTTCAAATCCGCTCAGTGGCATTTCCATCAAGACAATGCACCAGTCAACAACTCCATCCTTGTCACAGACTATTTGACCAAGATGAGCATCAAGACAGTTCCTCACTGTCCCTATAGTCCAGACCTTGCTCCCTGTGACTTTTGGTTATTCCCTAAGCTCAGAGACTGTTGTTATGAGACAATTGAAGAGATGAAAGAGGCTGTGATGAAGGTCATTGACATGTTCACACAAGAGGACTTCCATAGGGCCTTTCAGAAGTTGTTGGAACAGTACAACAAGTGCATCGCAGCCAGAGGAAATTACTTCAAAGGGGACTAGAGTTTCATGTATGTACTATCAATAAAAGTGCCCATACAAAAAAGTCTGGAAACTTATCGTATGCACCTCGTATATATCCTAAAATAACAAAAATAAAGAAAATTGTACTGTCTATAGTTTTGAGATGTGTCATTAACATTCAAAGAATTTCTTCAGACAAAATCTTTTTTATTTATGAGTTATATGATGATCTCCTCAAAAGAAAAAAAATAAATAATCAAGCAGATAGACTGTTAGATAGTTTGTTTTTTTTAAATGCATTACCCTTGTGGATACAAAATAGGTAAGAGGTTGGGCAAAAGTTTAAAAAAGAGACAAATTACATCCCATTATCTGTGCAAATTTTAATTATGAGTTAATTTGATTGATGTAAATTAGGAATATTTTTTATATGTTTTCATCATGAAAAAAATCACTACAATAGTCAATGATAATGACAGACCAACAGACTGAGATAAATTTATCTAACAAAGGAAAGTCACTGAAAAAGGAATTGAATAAAATAATTTAAAATGTCCATTACAAAAATGCAACGTATACTTTAACAACTTTTTACATTGCAGTTTTTCAATTTTTAAGAATTTCTGGTTCTATCGGATTTTGTATACAAATAATTTTTTACATCAGAGTTTTTTCTAATCTTTCTCTTTTCTAATGAAAAGTTTTCAAAATAAAAACTTAAATTTTCTACAAATTTGGGAATTTTTTAATTTTGATATTGATTTCACAAAGAAATTTTTTTTCTTCCCTAAAATAAAATAATTTGAATTATGGTATTTATTTTTTCAGTAATATGGATGCTTGTATAGAATAGTCCACAGATAAAAAAGCTGCCATTCAGATAAGAGTATGTTTCAGTAATTGGCTTAAAAATTACAAATCAAATCTTGGCCATTACTTGACACTTCTTTAAAGGTTTGAGGTGGAAAAAACAAAAAAGAAACATGGCCAAATTGTAGCAAACTGAAACTATCATTTTAAAACTTAACTATTCAGCAAATGAGTCCAACTTACTCTGGATGCTGAATATATAACTTTTTTATATCCTTTTTTTCTACATGAAAACAAAATTAATGTAAACTTCATACCAGACATTGCTTAGAGTGTTTGCCAATGGCCCGGGAGACCTGGGTTCAATCCCAGGTCGAGTCATACCAAAGACTCCAAAAATGTTACTTGATACCACCTTTCTTAACACTCAGCATTATAAGGTATGGATCAAGGGTAAAATGGAGAAATCCAGGGAAAGGAGTAGTGCCCTCCCTTACACCTTGGTGTAGTAGCTATCAAAAAGGGAGACTTCGGGTCACCCTTGACTACAGTAGCCAACTTTACATAACTTTACTTTACTCTGTGGGTTGGCTATTCTATAGAGGCATCAAAACAGATTGTTTAATTGTTTCAGTAATGCAATTTAATAATTTCAATGATGGTTAGTGCTACAAAGATGTCCATCTGAAAAAGAAAAAGATTGATTTAATTGTTGTGGAAATTCAATAAAAATTAAAGACAAAGTAGGTTAATGATGATAAAAATAGGATGGAACTTTTTTTTTTTATTATTTTTTTTTAATTAAAAAAGAATTTAGATAAAAAGAAACATCACAAGTGAAAATAGTGACAAAGATTCACACCAAATGTCTTTGGAAGGTTATCAAAACACGAGAGAGACAGCTAGAAATTGAATCAGATGATAATCAAAGCATAAAATGAAAAGTTATTCTAGGTAAATTCTATTCTCTCTGGATTCAGTCCAAGTGCTTGGATGTTGTTGTTAATATATATTCATACATTTACATTTGTAAAAGTCTGAAGATTAAAAAGTATTTTATTATATAAGTTCAACTTTATAATTATATCTGCATGAACCAGACAACAATTGGTGAAGGGTAAGTTTGATATTAGAGTTCTTCTGGCTAATTTATAACAGAAATGCAATTTAACTACCTTTGGGGAGTCCCATCACCAATCTTTCAAAGCATTTAACAAACCAGTAAGCAAGACCCAAAAAACAGTAAAAGTGGTGTTCAATATCTCTTTTCAATAAGGGTTAGACCAGAAATACTACAGAGACATTTATGCCTACTGGGACACTCCCATCCTACAATATATCCACTATTCCTATGGTACTGCAACTACCCTCTGACTACATGGCTTATGGTGTATAGTAAAATATAAAAAGAAAAAAGTGTGTGTATATATATATATATATATACATGTATTTATATATGATAAAAAATATATATAAAATAAAATATATCAATGAACTAAAGAGAAAAATATCAGTCACTCAATATCTTCTTTTTTTCTCTGACCTCAGATGAAGAAGTTAAACAAATCCTTACTTTCATCCCATTTCATTTTGTAGATGTTTTGGTGGTCTCAAAAAGACAAAAGCATGACAAGCTCTTGGATATTTGCTTGTGCAGGTAGCTTCAAATAAAGTCCTGTGCTGTTAGAATCTCTAATGTTCACCAACTGGATATTTGATGGAGGGGCCAAACACTAATGAACAGGCAGAGTCAGAGATGCCACTCTTTTTCTCACCCATACACATGCATATTTCTCTATACATGCAAGAGCCTACAGCTATTTTGAATGGGTATATTTATGATCTTTTACAGGTCACATGCTGAGAAATTTAGATATGCCATGTATGTGGCTTTCCTCCTTAAAATATTTTTAAAAGAGCTGGTGATGATAGAAGCAGTTAGAGGAATACACCAAAAAACAACCAGCCAAAGGAAAGGGATTTTCTCCCCAGAAAAGAACAGATTATACATTTCTCCATTTACAATTAATGATGTTGAACAGTTTGTTATAATTTTGACACGTGTTACCTTTGATTGTCAATCCAACAATCATCAAAAATAATTCTTGGAAATAAAATCCAACAAACACACTTCATTCTAATATGCAACAATTTATATTATGAAGACAACCAAAGTGCCTTGATATATTTGGCCCACTATAATCAACACTGTCATATAGTGAGCCTACATTACATACAGTATTTCACTGCACAGCCAATGTTAAAAGTGCTGATCATACTAATTATCAACCAGTACATTCTCTAACCGGGACATTGGCCCAGCGGTTAGAGTGTTTGCCAATGGCCCGGGAGACCTGGGTTCAATCCCAGGTCGAGTCATACCAAAGACTTTAAAAATGGAACTTGATACCACCTTGCTTAACACTCAGCATTATAAGGTATGGTTCAAGGGTAAAGTGGAGCAATCCAGGGAATGGAGTAGCGCCCTCCCCTACACCTTGGTGTAGTAGCTATCGAAAAGGGAGCCTTCGGGTCACCCTCGACTATGGTCGCTAACTTTACTTTACTTACATTCTCTTTCCTTTCATATTATGTCTGATGTCTTGTGAACATTGAAAAGAACACGTTTAATAATCTGAAGAATTATTTAAATGAAGAGAACTGCATTTCTAAAAAGAAGATTGATAAAGTAGATTGTGTTTATGATCTGTTCCACTTCAGTTTAAAAAACACATTTGGATAAGTCCAAAAGAAATTTGTTATTAAATGCAAAAGATAAGAGTGTTAAAAACTTATAACTGCTAATGACTTCTTGTAATCATGTGAAGAATTTGATTACCATCTCTGAATTCCCTTGTCAAGAATGTCTGAATAAATGGAATCCAAAGTGATAGCTATCGACCATTGTCTTAGCTTCACTTAAATTCAACAGATAATCCCCTGTGATTGACACACCAAGAATTAAAATGCTTTCTTCATTTGGATCTTTTGTTTCTATGTTTTGCACATTGACATAGTTCTTCAGTTTTGGTTGATTTTTCATTTTGCTCTAGATGTAGAATTTTTCAAGAGTCAGCATCTTTTATCAGCACATAGTAAATCATATAACATTTTATTAATACCTTCTATCACCCTTTTCAATGGTTTGGAACAACAGATACACTTGTTTTGCAATCTTCAATTCCAATCACCATTTGATTTGATAACAAGCACATATACACAGAATCTTTATGACATCAAAAGTTTTCTTATTAGAATCATTACACTTCTATTTTGGATAGAAAATAACATCTCTGCCACTTCTGTCTCATATTAATTGTTATATTTGCATATAAATCTCTTATACTAATTGTAAGAACTATCATGTGACTGTTGCAGTACATATTAATGATCTGATTTTTTATCCAAAATGTTTAGTTTAAACATTTTATAAGTTGTAGATGTTTATTGTATCTTAGATTTTAGAACTTTTCAAATAATAATGATAATCATAGATGTCAATGATACCAGTTATAGGTGGAGCCCTTGGAACAATCTTGAAAAACTCAGAAAAGAGACTGGAGGGACTAAAAATTTGAGGAAGAATTGAGGCTCTCCAGACCTAAAAAGAGAATATGTAGAAAAGTCCAAAAGAGCTGAGGAGACTTGCTGTCACTTGGACTACAATAAAAACCACCTGTTGTGAAAAACTCACAAGGTGTATAATAATAATAATAATAATAATAATAATAATAATAATAATAATAATAATAATAATAATAACTTCACTTTTCAAAATAAGTTTGACAATTTAAGTTAGGAATTTTGAATGATTCCATTTAACTAAAACAAAGTTTCTGAGAGAATAGACTGAAATTAACTATATAACAGATACAAACATAATATCATCATTTTTATGGGTATTATGTTAGTTTTATTATGTTAGTTTTAATATGTTAGTTTTAATATAAATTCTATAAGCAGGATGTGATATGACATTATGTTTAATAGCTATCAAAGACCAACTTTAAACAAGTTTTCTTTGTTCTAAGTTGAAGATAGAATATATTAATATGTATTTATTTTTTAACTATAAGTTTGTAGAGAACCTCTTGAGACCTACTGTATGTCTCTTGAAGCTCATATAATGTTCTATATGTGTTATCTTTCGATGATTGGCTTCCTTTCTACTTAAGGCATCAACGACTGGTGGTCACCCACTTTTTAGTTTTATTTCAAATCACTACTCTTTAAATTCTTAAACCAGTTTTGAGCACAATGTATATTGTTTCATTTACTTTCACTTTCAGAATTCTGCAAGCATCTCCAGCAGCTTTGAAGCTCAGTTTAGAATAATGTCTCAAAACAGCCAGAATCTCAAGCCTTGTATCCATCATTACTACATCAGACACAAAAGTATGGCTGAATAGTCCTAATAATAATAATAATAATAATGGAACACACAGGTGATAGTTGTAGTTAATCCTCCCGAAATGGTCCCCAAAAGAATGGAAACGGATGAGAACTAGGACCATTCACACTACAGTTTTGTTGAGATTGACCACAATACTGAGAAAAGTCCTAGAGACTTGAGGAGACTTGTTGTCACTCAAACTCCAGTGAGAAGCTAAAGCTGGTATGAAAAACTCTTAAAGAGTAAAATAATAATAATAATAATAATAATAATAATAATAATAATAATAATAATAATCTTATACCCAAGGGACAACATAGATATACTCTATATGACCATAAAAGAAAGAGAAAAAGGATTTACTAGGATTGAGGATTTTATAGAAGAATCATTCAAGTTCTAAGCCTCACCAAGATTTTACATTTGTCATATTTGTTTCACCTTTATATGTGCCTCATCTACACATAAATTAAGACAGAAATCTGAATAAGTTTTTCTAGTTTAATAAGTGGCAGTGTGTTACAACAACAAAAATGTTCAGCTATGGTTCTTCTTTCTTGGTGAGGCTAAGAACTTTTTTACACCCCTCATAGATGCAACAATTCAATGACTTAAAGAATATACAAACTGAAAATGAAAGAAAGTAAAAATTCATCAAATACCAGAACCTTGCCAGAGAGCTAAAAAGAAGTTGTGGATCATGACGATGATGGTGATACCAATAAACTGAACTACTTGGAATGGTCTCCAAGAACCTGGAAAAGAGACTGGGGAACTGGAAATCAGAAGAATTGAATCCATCCAAATAACACCACTGCTAAAACCAGCTTAGATACTTAGAAGAGTCTTGGAGATCTGAGGAGACTTGCTGCCACTCAGACTTCAATGAAAACCATCAGTTAGATCTTATATGAAAAACTTATAATTATGATTATAATAATAATATTAATATATTAGAGTCATGGATTATCTTTGGATGTGAACATGAAATAAACTTTGTAGAAAACATCTGTATAAAATACAAGATGCAATAGAAATGCCTCCGGGATTTTAAACTGTCACTTGTCTGGTGCAAGTGAACCAAGGCAAGTGACATTGGTAGCTTCAACTACAAAATTCAACTTAAAATTTTTTTCAAATATTATCAGTTACAAGCAGAGCTCGGACTGATGCTCATCATGCTTTTGCTGTTAAAACATTTCTTAAGACTGATGAATCAGTTATTGCTACTCAGAAAGATTTTCATGCTCATTTCATGTTACATCAGAATGATGCTGTTCCAGGTAAAATTTTCAACCTTCAGCTGTATCAATTTTCTATCCAACTTAAAAAACATTTTAACAGCCATGATTATTACTGATCATATCTTTAAAAAAAAATGACATGATATTTGCTAGATAGAGCTACCAATGTCACTTCCATTACACCAGTGACTATTTAAAATTTAGAGTTATTTCTGAAAAAGTTAGTTTCAAATGTTAATGTAAATTCCTAACATAATAATAAATTTGAGTTAAAAGTCATTTCAAAATCAATGAGGTTATCTACCAATTGCCATGAAAAATTCTGCCAACAGAAAATTAAATAAATACAACATGATTAATGTTATTAATAATAGATATTCAACCAGTAAGTTGATATTTTCAATATAAAATAGTCACTTTTAAAAACAAAAGCATTCTTTCTATACTTTTTGTTATTTTTAGTAGATATATTAAATATATACAGACTTTAAAAAAGCAGAATTAAAACAATTTTAAGGTATCTTTATGTGGTGGGTACGGACTGGCTCGAGAGCTGCGAAAAAACCAGACCCAGATTTTCCAGAGCTGTTAAAAGTGCACCGAACACCACCCAAGCCATGGCACTCAACATATACCTTTTCCATATCCCTGGACGAGCCAATTCCACAGACACAGTCCTTTGTGAAGAAGAGAGAAATCTTCCCAGGGCTCTCAGTGTCGTCTCCAGACTCACTAGCATCACCACGGTTTTGCCTGGAAAAGCGATGGGTGCCATCGATGACAATGACTGTAGAAGGTCGCCACTGCCAACAGCATCACAACCCCCGGAGCCTCTCCAAGTCCAGTTTTGGGAATATTAACGCAATTCCCTTTTGACACTGTAGATTACTGACTATTACTGGCCCATTGGTATAATGGTCTGAGTGTTAGCCAATGGCCCGGGAGTCATACCAAAGACTCAAAAAATGGTACTTGATGCCTCCTTGTTTATCACTCTGCATTATAAGGTATGGATCAAGGGTAAAGTTGAGCAATCCAAGGAAAGGAGTTGCGCCCTCCCCTACATGTCAGTGTAGTAGCCATTGAAAAGGGAGCCTTCAGGTTGCCCTTGACAATGGTCACCAACTTTACATTAACTTTACTAATTAATCTACAAACAGACAATCGAAACAGTAAAAAGAATTGAAGAAGAAAATATAAAAGTTGTTTTTTGAACATTGTATTTTTGATAATTACATTTAAGTATGCTTTTATTTGTTTTCATTTCATTTTAGTAAAAGTATTGTTTTTTTTTTTCTATCTTTTTATTTTCAAATAAATGTATTTATTTCGTTTATTTCAAGTTTAGTTTATTCAGCAAATCAATTCCAAAATTCAGACTTTCAACAATCATTAAAAAGCATGTAATGATGATATTAACATGTCTGATAGAATAAAATTGGAACCCATGAATTAAAAATGATATTCAGCTTCTTCAACAAGTTTCTTTGTAATCTTTTCTTATATTTTCAGTAATAAAATTTTCAGTATCTTTGCTGTACCTGAATCCTGAATAGAAACATTTTCCCAAAGGAACTATTTTGCAGGAGATAAAGTGGATTAGTGATTCAATTGACAATAAAATATTTTACACAATCAGCTTCATTACTTAATAGACACACCTTGTACAATTCCAGTTATAAAATTTTCAATATTTTTCTGTACCTGAATCCTGATCCGTGTGGAGCGAATTGTTTTCTGAATAGGTGATGTTTTCAAGAACAGGTTTTCCTCGGGAAAGGTCTAATTTATATATTTTGCTCTCAATACAAACTGTGTATTTTCATTGAGTTATAGTTTGCTGCCAGGGGGTTATATATCATTAGACTATTGTTTCCAGTAAAAGGAATATGCGTTCCAATATATATATATATATATATATATATATATATATATGACAGCAAATGAAGTTTGAATTATCAATGAATAATTTCTTAAAGGGGAATAATGTACTTTCAACAGATTTTTCCAAGCAGGTGAAGAATTTTTTCCTTGTCTATATATTCAAACTTTATATATATTTTTCACCTTCATTTTCAACTTATTCATTATTTTGTATTTCCTGTTTTATGACCTTATTTAATGCAATATACAAGTCAATTAGATATCATTATGAGATTATAAAATTGCATGTCTTCTTATATGTAACCAGTTTGCTTTTTATAAAACCGTTTCATATTTTTACATGCCATATTTGCTGGAATGTAAGACATGATTTAAAGGGCTTATTGCTCGCGGCAACTTATCCAAGATCTATAGCTACAGCCCATTTTAGATTCTTGGTAGAGGATCACATCATTGTGATATCATATTTACCCAACCCCTCTGCTCGGGCAGGATATGACACAAGGTCAATTTTTAAGCGGAGTTTAACAGGTTTCAATTCAGAGTTTTCCTTCTCCTAGACTCGTTGCCTCACCAAGGCTGGAGAACCTAGTCTGCCCAACTATTTACCCATAGCTGGAGGGAGAATTATTGGATTCATACCTTTCTCAAGGGTATTAGTGCTATATGAAATGCAATCAGTCTCGTCCAGGATTTGAACTCGTGTCGCCGTGTCCATTTCCTGCAACGATAACCATTACACCACGGGCACCTCCTCGTTGTGATATAAGACCATTCACTTTACCATGGGCAGAATATGACACAAGTCAATTTTAAGTGGAGTACAGCTGGTTTGAATTCAGAATTTTTCTTTTCTTAGATTGCTTGCCATACCAAAGCTCAAGAACCCAGTCTACCCTGCTATTTATACATAGCTTGAGGGAGAACAGATGGGTCCATGCTTGTCTCAAGAGTATTAATATAAAGTGAAAGGCAAGCAGCTTCATCCAGGATTTGAACTTGAGTCACCAAGTTTATTTTCTACATCAATAACTGTCATATCATGAGCACCTCATTGAGTTTTCTGGGTGTTTGTAACAGATATTTTCTTTTTGGCCTTAACTTCATTCCTACATAAATTAGAATTTATACTGATAATTCATTTATTATGATCTTATCATGCAATTGATTTCTACAAGACTGAGAAAAATATTATTATGATCTTATTATGCAAATGATTTCTACAGGACTAAAAAAATATTGAAATGAGAAGAAAAAACTGCATTTACATCTAAAATATTAAAATGGAACATTTATTATAAATAAATATAACAAAATTATAACATCTGTAAGTGAAAGAAAAGATTCAAGACCTGTTTTTTTGTTTTGCTTTGTTTTGTTTTGTTTTGTTTTGTTTTTTCTATTGAAAATAGTTTTTCAGGTAAGTTCTTATATTTGAATGTAAACCAAGGAGAATTTCATATTATTGAGGAAATGGACGTTTTTGTTTAAGGAGCACAGAATGGAACTTTTTGTAACAATCTAAATAAAAGGTTTGTTCTTGATGAATCAGTTTTAGTCATTTGCATATTTTGTGTCAATAAAAAGAGGAAGTGACAATATAGTCTAAAAGATTAAAAGAAAAATGAAGATTTTAGATGGTAAATACACAAGGTGGGAAAGTGATTCTTTAGAATTTTAAATTGGTCAGTATTAAAACCACAACAAACCAATCCAGCTGTGAATTTAACAATGAACAGCTTGGCAAACTTTCTTTATCTTATGTAAACTTTGCTTTTTATGAAGCTACTTTTGTTGAGATTTGAGATTAGATCATGTAACATAATTTTTGGTATATTTAAATGTGTATATTATATACCAGCAAAAACAGTATTTTATTTCTTATAAATTTTGTATATTTTTGTTTCTGGTAAAAAAAGACAAAAAATCTTAATTTTACTTTTACAGCTTCATGCTCTGATTGCAAACTATTAATAAGACGGTCACTTAATAAATAAGGGGAATTTATCTATCTATCTGTCTATTTTTCAATCTATCAATGAGGTCATTCAATCAATAAGGGGAACTTTTTTTTTTTTAAAGCTAAAAAGAAAATTTTTTAATATTCTTATTTTTGGTTTATAGCAAAAATTATTTTAATCTCACAAAAATATTTTTTGTAGCTATTCAAAGTGGTGGCAAATCAAATAAGTACTCCAGGCTTGAACAGAGGTCTGTCATCAAATTTTTGCTGGCTGAGAAATGCAAACCATGTGAAATTTACTGAAGAATGTGTAATGTAATGGAGATTAATGTTTTAGTTAAGAAAATCTTTATAAATGGGTTAAACATGAATTTGCCACACATGTGAGTCAAAAAGACGATCTATTGTCTCTAGTAAAAAAAAAAGTTCCAGGCACTGTAATCAGCAAAAAGTCAGTTTTCTGGGACATAAAAGGACCTATCACAAGATTTCCTTGAAAAGTGTGCAAAAATAAACAGTGTTTTTTATTGCCAATTCCTAAGGCAAAATTTACCTTATTTATTGAATGACTCTGGTGTCATACTGAGAGAGCAATATATACAATTCTATAAAAGAATGGGTGATTAATACAATATAGTAAGACTTAGACATCAGAGGGAAAATTTTATGTAATATAGAATATAGAATTATAAATCCTATTTGATAATATAATATAATAAATAACAAAATAAAGAAATACAGAACTGTCTTTTATATGAATGTTATCCAATTCTACCAAGTTGAAACATAATATACAAAGTATTTAAGGAAACTTCATATCATTTGGTAATCTAATAACTTGACTCATTCTCATTCAAACAATCTCAAATTTTAATAACTCAAAATTTCTTGTTTAGTGTTTTTGTTTATCAGCTATAAAAAAAAACTATTCACAGAAAAGTAAAGGCATTTAGACATTAAACATAAAATTTTGAGTTCTTTCAACAAATGCTGTTAAATTTGGAGATTATTTAAATTAGAATTGGTTGGATATTTAAATTACAAAATGATGTCAATTTTCTGAAATACCCTGTACATCTCAAATGATATCAAAGTTTTTGAAACATCCTGTAACACCAAAATGATGAAAAGGCAAGTAAAAAAATTCTAAGAGTAATTTTTTAAGTTTCATGATTCCTTTGTACTGAAAATGCTGCTTTTTAGTAATCAGTATACCAAATGCCTAAAATAAGATGATTAAAAAAAGTTTGACTAAAGAGTGTCACCAAAAAACATCTACTTTAACAGTGTTTATTTTAGTTTAACCCAAGGCCGGAAGTAGGGGGAACCTAGTAAGAATCAAGCTCACAGGTAATAGTCTGCTTGCCTAAATCATTAACAATTACAACAGATGAGGTATTCATACCCTGGCTATTGCGATAATTTAGGAAATAATTTTGCAGAGAAATAAGTAATATTTGCTTATATTATAATGTTGCCCTATTTTGTTGGAAAATATTCCCTTTTTTTAATAAATAAATATATCTGATAAATGAATATATTTTTATAAATAAATATATTTCATAAAGGAATATATTTTTTATAAATAAATGTATTTTATAAATGAATACATCTTTATAAATGACAATGTTTTTTCACAAATTTTAGATGTCACACTTTTTTAATAAAACAGTTTTTGTTCTAAAACTTTATTTATCTTTGGTTCTTTTTATGTAAATTTACAAAAGTGTAGAAGAATGTTTTCAAGAAGATTTACTATAATTTTGATCATGTCTAAATTTATGAAATTGGAATTTATTTTTAAACTCCCATTTTCCGATATTGGATAATACTGTATATATTATGATGTAACATATTGATAACATAATATGATATTGATAACATAATATTTCATATCAAAATATGTATAATTTTATATAAGATTGTTAGTCTCCTTTTCAAAATAACAATAAAACTTTAATATTTTGTTTCTTTTTTTTTTTCTTTTTTCTCCAGCTTTTTGCTGTTGATAACTGCGTAGAAGATTGGAGAATTGCAATCTCATGGCGCCGAGGGATGCAGTTATTATTAGAGATTGTAGTATGTGCCATCCATCCTATTCCAGGAGACTTCTATTTCATGTGGTCAACATCGTTAAATAAACAGAAATCCGTACAAGTACCTGTGGACATCATTCTCTCATTACCAATGTTTCTCCGGCTTTATCTGATTTGCCGGGTGATGCTTTTACACAGCAGACTGTTTACAGATGCCTCTTCTCGGAGTATAGGTGCCCTAAATCGGATCAACTTTGACACACGCTTTGTCATGAAGACACTCATGACAATCTGTCCAGGAACTGTTTTGCTTGTCTTCATGTTGTCATTATGGATAATTGCCAGTTGGATATTACGTGCTTGCGAAAGGTAATTGAGTCTTTTTTTTCGATTCATTTAATTCATCTGTTTCAAAGTAGAAATACGGCACAATACAGTATTTGATTTGAGACATTTCTACTTAAATTTGTTAGCCATTTAATACCATCAGGAATCTTCCTGTAAGAATGTATGGTCAAGATGTACTTAAAGCAATAATTCCTTCAAGATTGCCAAAGGTAAACAGCAATGGATCTTTTCAGTATTTAGGTGACAACTTAGGAACAACATTTACTGGAAGTAATCTGAGGCTTGTCTGGCCAATTAAGCAAAGTTTTTAGATACTATGTTTCTTTCTGTGTGAATAACTGTTCATCATGAAGAGTTTTAAATTTTACAAGACAACTTGCGAACTCATTAATGATCCATGATTATATTAATGCTTCTATTTAGGAAGGAGTGAAAAATTCTTATACACAATTTTACAATTATTTCAAGAATTATGTTCAGTGTGAATTCAGACCCAACAAATTATTATTCAGTTAGTTGCAAATTAAACTTGAAATTGCTTTATTCCCTAAGCTAGAGAATTTTGAATGTATTACTTCTATGAAAATGTTGCTATTTTTGCTAAGTTACAGTTCTGTATATATATATATATATATATATATATATATATATATATATATATATATATATATATATATATATATATATATATAAGTGGATGCATCGGTAGTGTAATGGTTACCATTGTTGGAAATGGACATAGTGACACGAGTTCAAAACTTGGATGAGACTATTTGCATTTCATTTAGCATAAACATCCTTGATAAAGGTATGAATCCATTAATTGTCCCTCCAGTAATTGGTAAATAGTTGGACAGATTGGGCTCTTCAACCTTGACATGGCAACCAGTCTAGGAGAAAGAAAACTCTGATTTCAACTTTGTTAAACTTTGCTTGAAATTGACCCAGTGTCATATCCTGGTCATGCATAGGAGTAGGAAAATATATATATATATATATATATATAGAGAGAGAGAGAGAGAGAAAGAGTGAGAGAGTTTGGTGTATTCATTAATAAAGAATGATTAAATATTGGTGATAGAGCTTATATAGAATTAAGTTAGAATAACATCAACATTGAGTAAATAGCACATCGTCTGATGATTGCATAAGGGAGAAACTGACTATCACCACGCACCATTGACTCTGTGTGTATATTTTTCCTAACATATATATATATATATATATATATATATATATATATATATATATATATATATATATATATATATATTATTTTTACTCAAAAAATAAGTTTAACTTCTTTTTAATAATTTAGAATCTGTAAGTGAAAAAACTGAACAATATTTTATGAAAGGGACTCTTTATATGACTAGCAATGTAAAAATAAGACCCCCCCCTCTCTCTCATGTAAATGGACATCAGTATAAATGAACACTGAAACTTTCAAATAAAATTCTTTCAAAAAATGAAATATTTCAAAGATCATTTTTTAAAAAAAGAAAAAGAAAAGAACTTCTAATCAACACAGAAAAATGTTGCATTGTAAACTTAATCTTAAAATTATCTTTAATATTGTCTAAAATGAGTCAATAATTATCGACACTTTTTATTATAATATTCAAAAAACAAAAGCATAGATCAATATGGACTCACCGTTGCTGATATTGTGATTGAGATGTCTTGATTTTGTGATTTTTTATTTGTATAAAATAAAAAATACAAAAAATATTAGTTAGATTTTATTTTAAACATTTCCAAAGAGATAACTGGAAATTTCAAACAGAAAATTATAATTATATCTCCACACTAGACGGAACCCCTCTGAAACTAATAGACAAATTCACCTACCTAGGAAGCAGCGTCTCATCAACCGAAAAGGACATTGACACGCAGCTAATGAAGGCATGGACAGCTATCGATAGGCTATCGATCATATGGAAATCAAACCTGACGGATAAAATGATTAACTATCATGAATTAATAGCTGTTTGAAAAGTATTATTTTTAGTCGTGATATCAAATAATGATTCAAAAATAAAAACTTTTTTTACGGCAATTTATCTCTCAAAATAAGTTCCAGAATTCATTTCAGAACTGGAAAAAATGCTGGAGATTATCTATCAACAGTGGAGGAGAATGTGTTGAAAGAAAACAGTCACATTTGAAATAGATCTGCTTCCCTAAAAAAGAATTGGTTTCGTTTTGGATACAACTCCAGTGTTTGGTATCCGTTTATATACAAGTACATATTCACATATGAAAGAAATATGATGTAAAAACCAAAATTTGATGGAGTTCTTATTTAGTTAAAATTATTTTCAAGTTCTATCAGATAAGAAGTAAAAAAGAAATTATTTTTTGAACTTTCCAGAATTATTTTCAAAAATTATTTTTTTCTATTTTTTCCATTTATTATGAAGCACATGAATAAGTAATAAATATTAAATAGATAAATACTCCATTAAATTTTCTTTTTTCTGTTATATTTCTTCGATTCTGTCGGACATTTTATCCAGTATATTTATTCATATAGATATATATGCACATCTATCAATATTAGATTCATTAATATGTCTTTTATGAAGTAAAGTATCACTACTTATTTAACCTCTGTTTACGCCTGATCTCCCATCTCTGTCAATAATTAATAATTTTCTTTCTATCTTCTTCTGTAGATTCAAGCAGATTAATCAATATTCTCAAATCTTCAACTGGTTTTAAGCTTATTACATCCTTCAATTCAATCCCAAAAGTGTAACTGACCCTTGACCTTCATGTCACATTTTCAACCAGGAACAATCTTAAACTGTCATTTCTTTTGAGTATTTATTTTTCGCTGTCATTTTCCTGCCAAGAGATTCTCATCTGGGCAAATGAATTTATCTTTCCCATTGACTTGTATCAATTCATGCATTCTTCAATTTGTCATCCTTATTCTTATGGCTGTGAGATGCAGACTGCAACCTTTGATCTTCCGGAAGAATCTTCATTGGATAACTCCACATTTATTGAAATTTGTCATTCCATTTGAAGAAGAATTTGCCAATTTAAATTAAGAGATTAATATTTGCATTAATGACTAGCTCTTTGAAATTAACTAAATCTGACAACTTTCAGATTTAATATTGAATATTATTTGATTAATACAAATTTATTCCAAGTCACATCTTTGATATAATGTTAAAGAAATCCTAAACTTTAAATTTTATCCAGTTTTTATTATTTATGTAATCGACTAACAGGATGTCATGTACACAAGCTAGAAAAAATTCTAAAACTAAGAAAATGTAGAAAGGAACATTAGTTACCATTTTTGCTCTTGTTTTTTGTTTGTTTTTTTCTTGCTCAATGCTTAAAAAGTGATTTTGGAATGTATTTACCTGGCAAGGGTCGTATGTGACACAAGGTGAATTTTTAAGCAGTTTACATTATAAAAATTCTAAATGCAAAATCATAGCAAGATGAAGGACAGTCAACAAAACCTCAACCAAAATCTTTTTCTGTGTTTGACGAAATTCAAAGAAAATTCTTTATCATAAGTTATTAAACCTGGACAAACTGTTACTGTGTGAAGTAATAAAGCACAATTTGAATGACACACTGGAAGAGAAAATATATAGTTCCTGGCAAGAAAATTGACAGAGATTTTTCTTCATGTTACAACACTTAATAATGTGTTAGAAATATGAAGCTGCAAATGATCATGAAACTGTATCTGTCATATTCAGACAAACATTTCTTTTGCTCGATGCAACATTCTTAGCCAAATCATTACTTTCAACAAATTGGAAAGATCAAAAAAATATTTAAAGACTTTATTAATTCAAAAATTGTATTGTTCAAGGTGATAAAAAAATAAAATTGAAATACAATGTCTGAAATTTTAAAAAACCAACCTCTCACTTATCATAGCATCCAATAAAACTAAGAAAACATTTCTAAAATATTCAATTAATCTATTTGGGAGTGTAAATTGGGTTACAATTGATGCATCTGTACATAAAGTAAAAAGTTTAAGAAACCCTTCTCTAACCAAACAAGAGAAGCAAAATAAAGAGTTTCTCTTGTAGTAGAATTCTATTCAATACTGGCCATGTAACCAGAATGTATACAATATACAGATCATGTCATGTATTTGAGAACACTTTTTTGGGGGCCATAAAGGGAAAATAATCTAGTGTTATGTTATGTTGCAGGCACAGAATATTATTCTTTATGACAAAATAAGCAATTTAGCTAAAAGGCAACAAAAATGAATGAAAATATTTTGATGTATAAATAATGATGCAATAAATTTATATGAATAGAATATTTTGTCAAAAAAAGCTGGAAACTTTTGCACCAGTCTAATATTCTAATTTATCTTGTTCTCTTTCTCTCTCTTTATCTACAGCACTGTTTAAAATTATTTGAACATACAGACAGTTTGCATTATTGGTTTGGTATGGTTTCTTAGTTTAATGGGATATCAAACTTTGTGTATTATTTAATGCCTAAGCAATCCTTGTATAAAAACAGCATTGATACTATTAAATCAATAGCTGGGGAGATGATGGGTTTCATACCTTTCCCAAGGGTATTAGTCCAAAAGTGAATGTAAGAGTATGACTGAAGCTGGAACTCACTTTACTTTTTGGCTGCAGTTCAACACATTAGCGATCATACCTCTGGAGAATTATTCAAGAAAAAATCAAATTTGAACAATCAAAATATTAAAACATGTTTTCTGGTTTTAATTCTAAATCTTTAAGAACTTTTTTTTAATAGAATTAAATCCTTAAATAAAGGAAAGATGTTTTTTTCTTCTACCCTACTGAAATATGGTTCAGAATCAATCAAAGAGATTGAATGGCAAACTGACACAGCTATTTATAAGACTTACCAAGTTAATTTGAATACCCACCTTCTTATTCCAAACCCTTAATAGCTTCTGCAATCTTAAGTAACAAAAAATACATTTATTGCTTGTGATACTTTTGATTGGAACTTTCTATATTGTAATCCCCATAAGAGCTATATTTCCTTTACATATTTTTTGCAGAAAAGAAAAAAATAAGATTTTATAAACAGCTCTTCAAAAATTTATTTTATCCACTAATAATTATGCTTAACTCACAAAGCAGAAGGTACCCCGCAAAAACAATTACCGACGCCGACTATGCCGATAACATAGTGATACTGGCAAATACACCCAACCAAGCCGAAACACTACTGCTTAGTTTGGAACAAGCCGCTGCAGGCATTGGCCTCCATGTCAATGCACACAAAACGGAATATATGTGCTATAATCAAACAGGTGATATCTCCACACTAGACGGAACCCCTCTGAAACTAATAGACAAATTCACCTACCTAGGAAGCAGCGTCTCATCAACCGAAAAGGACATTGACACGCAGCTAATGAAGGCATGGACAGTTATCGATAGGCTATCGATCATATGGAAATCAAACCTGACTGATAAAATGAAACACAGTTTCTTCCAGGCAGTGGTCGTATCGATACTGCTGTATGGATGCACTACTTGGATGCTAACTAAATTGCTGGAGAAGAAGCTAGACAGCAATTACACAAGAATGCTGCGAGCAATATTGAACAAGTCCTGGTGGCAACACCCCACAAGGCACCAACTATACGGCCACTTGCCTCCCATCATGAAAACTATCCAAGTTAGATGCACCAGATATGCAGGACACTGCTGGAGAAGCAGACACGAGCTCATAAGTGATGTACTCCTATGGACCCCCACATATGGCTGGACAAAAGCAGGATGACCAGCACAAACATACATTCAACAGCTATGTGAGGATATGAGATGTAGCCCTGAAGACCTGCCAGAGGCGATGAACGATAGGAAGAAGTGGCGAGAGAGGGTCAGGGATATCCGTGCTAGCGGCATGACATGATGATGAAGATGAACTCACCAGGCACATTATTTAATTTTAATGTATTTTTTATTGAAACACAAATCACAAACTCTATTGTATACAATTTTCTGTTGGTTTATGAAACAGATAACATCAACATATAAAATGACTGTTTACATAAATTACAGTCAGTTGATTTCAGCTCAAACAGATAAATCAGGATGTTCATTTCCAAAAATAGAAGAGTCAACCATTTCAAAACTTACACTACTGATAAAAAAAAACACACACAGTGCAAATGGGTTTGATATAAAAGAAAAACTCCTGAGTAGACAACATTTTTTTCATCATTTAGAATAAAATAAATAAAATGATTTTGAGAAACAAACAAAAATGATGCAAAGCAGAGAATGAATCTTAAAAAACAAGAATAAAAAGTGATGTATTATGGGTTGTAAGTGGTCCTATCTAATAGTTTAGAGAGCAATTGTCAATTTTTGAATGGTGCCAGTAATGAGAATTCAGGTTTCTTCTTCTTCTTCTTCTTCTTCTTCTTCTTCTTCTTTATTGCTGTCTGTTCATTGATGTTGGTACAATTAATGTACAGATTTATTTCACTACTGATGGGTTTTTCACACCAGCCTTAGCTGATGATCTTTACCTGGAGTCTGAATGACTGCAAGTCTCCTTAGGTCTCCAGGACTTATCTCAGTATTCTGGCTGACCAACATTACTGTAGTCTGGATAATCTCAATTCTTACCCTGATTTCCATTTGTTCTAATCTCCTTTTCAAACCTTTTTGGACCTTTCCAAGCACACCACCACTCTCATGTTCAACAACTTTTTAGCTCTCAGGCGTAGTCCAAGTATTATTTATCTTTTCATTTTCTTTTATTTTCACTACATGGGCCACCAGAATGGCAAAATCCACTAGACATCCAGGTCTCTCTTTTTTTTTGTTTGGCCAGGATTAGATGATCCGTGAGTATCTCAAAATCCCAGAGAATTTTATGGATCTCACTCTCTAGAACTGATTCTGGTTCGTGTGTATACTATTTGGTAGTATGGTCAAATTTCACTCTCTTGCACAATTCCCAGTGGATCATCTTTCCCACCCAATCATGTCTAGTCTTGTGATCCTTCTGTGCTAGTTTGCAGCATTCACTTACAATGTGATGAATCATTTCATCTTTTTCTTCACATAGCTAATTACTCGGCTGTGTCTTGTCGATTTTTGCTTTATTATTACTATTCTGCTTTTTGTGAATTTTTTACACCAGTTTTAACCACTGATTTTTCACTAAAAACTGAGTGGCAGCAAATCTCCTCAGGTCTCCAGGACTCTACTAAGTATTCAGCAGATTTTAACAGTTCTGTAGTTTAGATTATCTCCATTCTTCCTCTGATCTTCAATTCCATCTCTTTTCCAGATCTTTGGGGATTTTTGCAAGTGTACCGACTACAAATGGTATCACTATCACCTTTATATTCATTAACAGCATCATTATGGCCCCAGAAGCATCAGGTGGTATTCATTCATGCAGGTCATAACATCATTATATTGTGGGGCTACTGGTTGGTCTTCCTCTCAATGACACCCAAGACATTATTGTCCAAGAGATTATAATTTGGAAATCAAAGATACATGCTGGGAGTGACATGATTGTGAAAATTCTTGGCCAACCATATTTATGCCCCATGAACCATGTGGGAGAGGACAAAGTTTTTCACATAATGTCATTGTGCATCACATATTAGATAGCAAACTCCACCATCTTGATCTGCACGTCGATGGCTTTCATTAACTTTTCAGAATTATGGTTGTTGATGTTCTGGACCTGATGTACAAACTCAATCATCTTTCAAATTTCTGACCAATTAGAATGTTTCTTTTCATTGCTCATACCTCTTAGAGGCCTCCAGCTCATTCCTGACCTTGAACACAAAGAATCTGACCACTTTAAAGAAGCTGGCTATCTCTTAGTTGCTATGGTTGGTAGCTAATGCCACAAACTTGGCATGCCTTTTTATTTTTATCATTAAGGGTTTTCAGACTATTGTCTTCATCTTTATTGTTATTTCCACAATGTTTCAGCCGATATGTCCTCTGGCCTTCTTCAGGTGTTTGTTGAACTCGGGAACTGACGCAGAACTTCAAACTATGTCCTTTATTGAATTCACGGGGGTCGCCTGTTCTCATTCCATTAGCCATAACCAGGTACAAGTGTGAAGTATTCCTGTATTGTTACTCGCTTGCAGTCAGGATTAAACCTGCAACCTCCAGATGATTGTCTCCTTAGAAGCTTATGGAACCAATGCCTATAACCATTATGCTATGTATCCAGCAGGACACATAGCATAACACTTATAGTCATTGAGGACATATAGTGTGACGGTTATAGGCATTGAGGACACATAGCATAATGGTTATAGCTGTTGGTTCTCTAAGCTTCTAAGGAGATAATCATTGGTTGGTTGCAGGTTCAATCCTTACTGCAGGTGAGTAACAATACAGAAATACTTAACACTTGTATCCAGTTATGGCAAACGGAATCAGAACAGGCGACCTCCATGGATTCAATAAAGGATGTAGTTCGAAGTTCTGTGTAGGTTCCCAAGATCAACAAACACCTGAAGAAAGCCAGAGGACATATTGGCCAAAACACTGGGAATAACAATAAAGATGAAGACAATACTCCAAAAAGCCTTAATGATAAAAATCATCAAGCTTGGTCTCAGAAATTTAGACAACCTTTTTATTTCTTGTGTCAGACAGGAATCTGCTTTGTTAATGTTCTTAATACATCGAAAAAAAATCAAATGTTAAAATTAGGTACATGCCACATAACATTAAAATACCTGGTCGACTCTGTACTTATTTTTATATTAGTAATATCATTGTTGGCTCAGATAACGAAAGAAGCAAAGCAGGTTTTGATGTTGTCATTCCATACAATGTGTCATGTCTTCACTCGGTTCAGCTGTTGTCTAGTTCAATATTGATTAACTTTAATGATTTAATTAGCCATATGCCAAGCTTTGTAGGAACTGCAATTCAATAATCACAAGTAAACCTGAGCAGATGTCATACACTATTTGAGGAAGATATTTTCAACAATCATTATCATCATTTAAACATTGAAATCAGTTTGATCCAAATATTTGTAAAATCCAAGAACTTTTATAAACCCCCTTATACAATAAAAAACACAGAAAAAATATTGGTAGATGTTAACACTTATTATCCTAAATAAGACTGGAATGAAGGAGGATGTTGCTACTTGTAATTCTGGTAAAAATATACTGTGTCAAAAAGCCCATACCGCATCACTCACGTGCAAAAAAAAATATTCATCACTAGGGTAAAGTAAAAAAAATTATGGTGCACTAAAAAATTACTATGGCACACACACACACACACACACACACACACACACACACACACACACACACACACACACACATATCAAATGAACAGCTACAGCAGGAATTGGAATACACCCTACTAAAGCCTGATTGTCCCAGCTGGTGAATTTCAAAAATGCAATCTGACACTTTAGAAGAACGATATGCAATAAAATTCTGTTTTAAACTTGGAAAAATACCACAGAAACGTAGGGAATGCTTCAGACTGCTTTTGGAGCATCTTGCATGAATCAAGCATCAGTTTTTGAGTGGCATAGGAGATTCAAGGAAGCCAGGAAGTCTGTGAGGGATGATGAGAGGTGTGGGAGGAGTAAGGAAGTCAATACACCAGAGTTGATTGGCCAAAGGGTTAGGGTTACTATATTGAGGTTTAAAGGGAGTTCAGGAAGAGATTCCTAGGGAAGAGGCCAGCACTCTTCAAATTGGCTCAGTGGCATTTCCACCAGGACAAAGCACCATTCCACAACTCCATCCTTGTCACAGACTATTTGACCAAGATGGGCATTAAGACAATTCCTCAGCCTCCCTATAGTCCAGACCTTGCTCCCTGTGACTTTTCCTTATTCCCTAAGCTCAGAGGTTGTCATTATGAGACAATTGAGGAGATGAAAGAGGCTGTGACATGGGTCATTGACACGCTCACACAAGAGGACTTCCATGGGGCCTTCAAGAAGATGTTGGAATGGTACAACAAATGCATTGCAGCTGGAGGAGATTACTTCAAAGGGGACTAGAGTTTCATGTGTGTACTATCAATAAAAGTGGCCATATGAAAAATGTCTGGAAACTTATTTAATGATCCTTATATATATATATATATATATATATAAGGGTGGGGTGAAAATTTCATAGATGACATCATGTACACTGCTTATGACTTTCTTGATAAATGGGATTAAAGCACTGCAACACCAATGGAAGAAGTGTGTTGACTGCAAGGAGGATTATTTTGAAAAATAATCTCATTTGATCATGAAAGTTTCTTGGTCATCCTATGACCTTTTCAGTTGACCCTAAAACACACACGCACACACTCATGTATTTATATATATATGGGGGGACAAAAATATTAATACAGAACCGTGAATGCTTTTTATTTGAAAATCTAAATAAAAAAGAGTGAAAAGCAAAATAACTTCCATAATAAAATGATAATTTCTAGATGAATCAATATTGATTTGAAAAAAATCTCGAAGCCAATCTCAGTACTTTTGAGCGGTAGGTTTGGACAAAACACAGAATTATACAAGCTCATTGCCCTGTATATTCACTAAAAACAGTTCTATGTGACTTTTTCTTTTATCTTGAACTGAAATTTAATTTCAAGGGTAAAAGGTTTAAGGACATGAGGGACATTAAAATAAATATAATAGCAAAGGTTCATATATTATATCAAAAGAGAAGTTTCCAAGGAATTTCAGCCAACAAAAAACTCAAGTGCTCAATATGAAGGAGACAATTTTGAACATAATATATGTTTTTTCATTGTTCATTTTTTTCTTATCAAATACAGCTTCAGTCATTTTTGGAATTGGAATTAATATGGCTTCATCTTCAAATAAGTGAGAGAAAATAAATAACTAGAGTTCTTTCTAAAGAAACCCTATTATGTATTTACCGATGCTTATCAAGTCCAGTCGGCTAGAACTGTAAAATACACTGACTGCATCTCTGCAGAGGGATAAGACTCCCTAAATGAATGTCCTGATATGACCCTAAACTATCTGATGGTGAGGTTCCTGTAATGCTAGAGCTATGGATAATATGAAGTACCTCTTCATTGTCATCACTCTCAGCTCCACTCTAGTCCAGAGTTGTTGCACCTGATAGGGTCTTGTCTATAGGTCAAATTGAACTGTTTAATATTTAAACAGAGTGCAAAGAAACGACTTATGATAAATTGAATTGTTAGAAATAGAACTTTTTGATCATTTAACCGTGTGTATCTGCAAAATGTGTTTACAAATCAAATATTTGATATATATATAAAAACTGGATTTGGTATTAAATAACCAACAATGGTTGGTATGTCTTAAAACCCAGTCCAACCAAAGCAACCCAACCATCCTCTTCACCATGAACAGGTAAATTTTTAAGTGAAGAAAAATTGGTTTGAATTAAGAGTTTTCCTTCTCCTAAACTAGTTGCCTAACCAAAGGTAAATAACCCAGTCTTCCCTACTATATTTCCGTAGCTGGAGGAAGAACAGATGAATTTGTGCCTTTCCTAATTTGATAATAGTGAAGTGAAATATAAACAACCTTATCCAGGATTTGAACTTGGGTCTCCAATTTCATTTATGTTAATTGTACTTCCTTATAATTAAGCAAAAAGTCAAATTTATTTGTTTTATGTTTGCTTCTCTTGACCCTAAAATGATTAACCATCATCATCATCGTCGTCATCATTTGGAATTAACTGTCATCTTTAAGTTGAGGTTCTTTATACTCCTATACAATACAGCATTTTTCATTGTCAATATTTTATTAAATGTAGATCTGTTTTTATAATTATGCCTTCAAGTATTTGTAGTTTTTTGTTTGTTTGTTTTGGTATGTTTTGGTTTTTTTTTTATTTAGATTATATGTTTGTGCCCTCTACAATTATCTGCATAATATTGGGTGTAAGAAAATCTGTGTTAATTAATGTGAGGTTTTATGGCACTATTATCTGATAAGTGACATGTTATTTGGCATAAAATTGATGTCGTTTGATGAATGATGAATACATAAATTATATATATATATATATATATATATATAGATATATATTCTCTTGTGGACCAATTCATTTTAAAGTATTCACTTTTTTCTCTCTTTGGACCAACAAAAATTTATATATATATATATATATATATATATAGTTTCAATCTTAGTACCATGTCAAAACTCTTATCCTCTCTGTAGTTAATCTTCCAGAAGTGTACATTACCTAACCAATATATCAACACATCCAAAGTTGAAATAAATCAATAGAATTAATCAACTAAAGCAAAATGACATAATACCGTGATGAGACCAAAAAAAGGCAATGAATGATGTCTTTAATATTCTATGTGTACTTCCTTGTCTTTGAAATGTCAGTCATATGAATAAAAGCCAGAAAAAATGCCTCAAAAAAAGATCATGGATTAATGGTGACTTGCAGACAGTTTGTAAATATCATTGGTAATTTTGGCATCAGCTTTGTGAGTCTGACACAAAAGCATTCTACTTGAAGACAACTGACAGCCATTTTTTGAAGCCATTATGTATGGGATTCTGGTTGCCATACTCTCTGCTCCTCAAAATTATTTCCAATAATAATTATTCTTTGATTTTTATCAAGTGATGTCAAAGAGACTTCTCTCTTATTCATATATAAAATTGTATAATGTGACTGTATATATATATATATATATATATATATATGTATGTATATATATATATACATATATGTGTGTGTGTGTGTGTGTGTGATTAAATAATAAAGACACATTTTGTCGACATAATATTATTAAGATCCTTTCAAGTTTCCTGATAAGTGTCTTGGTTTCAAGTCGGAATTGGTGGATGAATTTACCAAAATTATCCCTTGCACTTTCGGACCTTTCATAGGTCATCATCAGTGCTTGCTTTCATGTATCAAGAGTGTTTTTAAAGAGATTTTTTTTTATAACATTACAAAATTATGTAAACGCAGAGTCGGATAAAACTTCGATGCTGATGACATCAAATGAATTTAAAAAACAGAAGGCTATTAACAGAAATAGAATATTATCAAGAAATAAAGAATATTTTTTAAAGAAAAAAAAAAGCAAAAGGCATTTCAAAACATTTTTGCTATTTTCAAAATTAATTCTATTGATTCTAGTTTTTTTTGTGTTTATATATGTAGGGCTTCTAGGATCTGTAGTCATAGATTATAAATTTTGTGTGCTATTATAGTGGTGTTTTTAACTAGAATTTTTTGGATTTGGGGATAGAATGGGTTTTAAGACATAAGGCTATTGAGCTAGAATCATTAAGGTGCATAGTAAGTCGTCCGGAAAGAGTTGTAGTGGTAAGACCAACATACTTACCTTTGTCTAATCAAGAAATTCAGGAGTGGGGGAAGAGTTATTAGAAATAATTAGGTTGGAAGTTTTAAGTCAGTCATAGTAAATGATAAGTCTTATTTTTTTGGTGGATCAGTTGGGAGAACATTTTTTTGGATAGGGTTTTTTAATATATGTTCATCTATCTTATAATTCTTATGAAATTGATTTTCGTAGTAAAGGTTTGTTGATTGTTTATAAAACTTATCATTTACTAAAACAAATTTAAAATATCCAACCTAATTATTTTCAATAACTCTTCCCTCTCTACTGAACTTCTAGATTGGACAAACATCATATATATGTAGCGATATGTAGCAAAGGGTAGTGGAAGTCAAGAGACGGTTGGGGATTTGGCCAAATAAAATTCTTTATTGTGTATAGCGATGATTTTATCTAAGGGACAAAGTTATCATCCTCATTACATTATGAAGAAATGAATTTTTGATTTAGCGCGTAAGTATAATAGACGAAATGGCTGCTGGGTTTAAAACATAAATCTATTCTTATGTTTTAAACCCAGAATCCATTTTGTCTATTATACTTACACGTTAAATCAAAAAATCATTTCTTCATAATGAAATGATAATAACTTTGTCTCTTAGCTAAAATCATTATTATACACAATAAAAAATTTCATTCGGCCAAATCCCCAACCGTCTCTCACTAACAATTACATATATGACTACACACAACAATATGCAAATATAATCTATACACACACACACACACACACACACACAAAAAAAAAAAAAAAGACTTATACACAATTCTAATGTAAATATTCTTTTGACTATATCTTTTCAATTTTTTCGATTTCTTCAAAATCTATCTTTTTCTGCTGGATGATAGCCATGTAAAGATGGCATGAAACTTGTGGTCACAGATAAGCATCCATACTATTAAATATATATAAAAACTAATATATATTTAGCTTTCATTATATTAGTGTTGTGGACTAAAGGGTCCAGAAGAATAACACAGCTCGGATTTATGTGGAACAAAGTATATTAATGAAAATATAATTCAACAGATTGTCGAACGTCAGTCTGACTGCAAAAATGTTAGGCTGGGAAGAACTTGCAGCTACCAAGATGAATGTTCTCCCGGTTTTAATAGTCACGGAAGAATTCATTACTGTCTGCAGGTTGGGTACCATAACAATTAGATAGATAGATAGATAGATAGATAGATGTGTGCGTGTCTATGTGTGTAAATAAATATATGCATAAAACATCCAACTGAATGAAAGAATTAAAATTTGAAAAACAATTTGGTGATATATTTACATACTTGTTATCACATTATTTCTTTCTCCTTGAGATTTTTTCACATCAGCATTAGCTGATGGTTTTCCACTGGAGTTTGAGTGACAAGTCTCCTCAAGTCTCCAGGTCTCTTTATTTTTATTATTTTTCACATCTGTTTTAGCTGATGGTCTTTTACTGGAGGCTGAGTGACCGCAAGTTTCCTCAAGTCTCCAGCACTCTTCTCAGTATTCTGGCCGTTCTCAATAGTGCCGTAGTTTGGATGGTCTCCACTCATCCTCCAACCTCAAAGGCCTCCAGTCTCTTTTATAATCCTTTAGTTACTGTACTAAAAGCTCTAATCATGATTGGTATAATTGTCACCTTCACGTTCCATAGTTTTTTCAATTCTCTAGCAAGGTCCAGGTACTTATCTTTCTTTTCACATTCTTTCAGTTTTATTCTGTGGTCAGTAGGGACAGCAAAGTTCACAATTTTTCAAATTCTCTTTTTTTTTTTGTTGATTATTATAAGTTCTGGTCTTCTGGGCGAGATTAGGTCACATTATTATTATTATTATTATTTATCACATTATTATCATTATTTGTTATCATATCATTATTATTATTTATCATTTCATCATTATTATTATTTGTTATCATATCCTTATTATTATTTGTTATTTCATCATTATTATTATTTGTTATCATATCATTATTATTATTATTTGCTATTACATTTCATTCTGTTACAAGATGGGAGTGAATCCACCTTGCATAATAGCTAAAATGATGAACTGTAACCTCAAAGTAATTGAGTTTGAACTCCAGTTTCATTGTAAAGTTCATTTTCAGATTCAGACCCTTGGGAAAGGTATGAACTCCCTTATCCCCTCAGCTCTGGATTGTGGGATCTTATCTCTGCTCTTCTTCTCAAAGAATGGCTTTGGCATTAAATAACCCACAAAGGTTGATATATCAGTAAACATAGAAATAAACCAACTATCAAAATAAACCATCTTTTTCAAGATACATCATCTTTGAGGTTGTCATAGCAATGTAATTAAGAACACTTATTGATATGAAACTTTGAAAAGTGGGAATGCAAAAAACAAACAAAAATGTGTTTATTCAACCTATAAATTAATTAAAGGATTTGAAATTATTACAGTTGCGGACAGGAAGAGAAATATCATTAGTAATACATTGTATTATCAAATGGTATATTAAGATTAGTGAATGTTAGGAATAAGTTTTTCTTATTCTGTTTAAACCAAGGTCATTTTTTTTCTAACAATTAATTTTTTTTTTCAAAATCATTATCTGATAAAGCTCCTTTCAGAACAAAATAGAATAATATATAAAAACTTCAATAAATTGGTTTTCAAATCTTGTTTCTCTTATATATATATATATATATATGGTGGGGGTGATGGTTTCACAAAAGAGTAATGAGAAATTCTGTTGTTATGGCAACACAAGGCATTTTGTCATGAAATATATTACACTAGATGACCCATCAACCCATTGAGTTCCTGTTTTAACAATGGTATATAATGATGTTGAACATTCTAATTCAAAAGGCGTGAACGATTCCAATTAGTATTTCATAGTTGTCTTTGTTAAAACAAGAATTTGAATATTTAACATATAATATTCAGTGTATTTGAAGACCATACAATATTATCATTCAGTTGCAAAATGCCTGGAAATTATTTTTCTCTATAAGAACATTTTTAGAGGATTCCTCAAATAAAAATCCCTCTACAATGTGTCATTTTCTTGGATTATGACTATATACATACAAATTTAAATGCAAATGCTGACTATTGACTCAGTTTTGAGTATGACTGCTTTCAAGCCATACTGAATATTTAAGTCTGATTTGCTTTTCTGTTACAAGCTCTATGCTAGTAGAGGTAACACGACAAAGATTCTACATGAAATGATGGAGCTGGAATTAAGTTGGTATTATTTTGTCATGCTGCATGAATTTTTTTTTAGATTCAAATTGCTGGCCTGTGAAAACAAGACTCAACCAGCCATTTAACATTTTTGAGATCTATTTTTGATACTCGGCCTAATGGAAATCCAACATCCTTTCACTTTTCAATCTCATGCTTCATTCTCTAATCCTCAAATTATTTTATTCCATGCTAGATTGAACTTTTCAATTCACTTCTTGCAATTAGAAGATTTCTCAATTGTCAGTGTTAAAGATTTAGAGACTTCCAATTCTGCTTTGTGGTGCCACAAAAACGTTTTTAGCTTTATATTTGGGCCTCTCACCAAGAGCCAGCTCACCAAAGAACATCTGTTTTAGAATTCTCTCACACTCCTGGAAAATTATAGGCCTAACCCAATGCATGTGATACTTAATGAATAAATAATACATGCATGCATACATGTTTGTGTGTATATATGCATGTATGTGTATGAATGTTTTTACAAAAACATGGGAATTTTAGTAATGTACATATATACTCTATGTATTTGGTACTGACTACAAAAGTTCAAGCTTATCCATAAAATATATTGACTTTTGATTATCTTCATTTATTTTTACTTCACTTAAATTGCCCTTGAATTAGAGACCAGAACATAAGCCATGATTGCTAATTTTACAATTTTAACAATAAAATGTATAACATGACTATATTAAACATTTATGGGAAACATATTAGTTATAAAATATACTAAAGGAACCAGTCATTCGTTAAATAATGAAAAAGTATTTATTTCAAGTAAAAGAAAGATAAGGTGAAAAATAATTATTATCTCCCACAATCAGAGACATAAGAAGACATTTTTTTCTATGAAATTCACAGCTTATACAAACATAAGTATTAGTTTTTAAACTGAAAATTGATTCTAAATATAAAAGATGAAAGAAGGGCATCTTCTTACAAGTTCAAACACAACTATCAAATTTAAGCTATGGCATACATTATTGTAAGAGCTAAAATTGTTATCTAAGTTCATCATCAGACTGAAGGTTAACTGAAGTGTTGGATGACTTGGGCCTTAGATTATCATATATGGTTGTGTTATATTTTGACCTTCGACCCAGCCCAAAAATACTATTCCAAGGTGATACACCGGAAGGAAGTGACACATTCCAATGGCCAGTAATCGAAAGAGATCACATGGGCGGATTAAGGCTTATGATATGGGACAAGGTGAAGGTACCATTGTGCCACTACAGTGATGCACCGGAAGAGAGTAACCTCTGAACTGCATGACAGTTATTTCCGCTTGATGACGATTAAACATTCGATTTCAAAGATCCAGTGGGCGATCGTGTGGGCGTTGAATTATTATATAATTGAGTTGAATTGGGTGCCAAAGCAGTTGCCAGCAGACTTCCAGAGAGTTAGAGACCAGATGTGGTAGGGAAGGCCACACCCGACCGAGGGGTCCTCGGAAACCCCCGATGGAGTTTGGGGTTCAGAGAAGATGCTGATAAGATGCCATAAAGAAAGCCACCATCCAGCAGTGGACCCCAAGACCTCTGGTTGAGCATCTAAGAGAACAAGAAAGACACAACATGACGGTCATAAGTAGTGGAGGTCAAAATATGAAGTTTATGTTCGGTCTCCAGCACCCTCTCACATGCAAACCCTTGAACAACCCTTTCAAACTCTTACAAATAAAGTGAGAGGTAAAAATATAATTGTAAAGAAGTCTTCCTGCGTCTTCCTTACTGTGTGCGTCATTTATTACTGCGTCTGTTATCATTGTGTCGGTATGTATCCAGTATATATATGTGTATTTCTGCATGAATCAGCAGATGACAATGCAACAGTTGTTCAATTTGTAGCATCTACTAATATTTTGACATTTAATGTAATCACTGAACATGGAGGAAATGTTGGCAAGTATTTTATTATATATATATATATATATATATATCCTTATCATCATCATCATGTTACACTGCTAGTACAGATATCCTTGACTCTCTCATGCCATTCATCTCTATCTTCCATCATTTCTGGCAGGTCTCCTAGACTAAATCCTATGTCTGTACAAAGCTGTTGTAGATAGGTTCTTGTTGGTCAGCCAACACTTGCACATCTGTGTGAAGAGGTTTATTGGAGAATGTCGCTTATGAGTTCATCCTTACTTTCCCAGCAGTGTCCAACATGTGTTGTTCATCTTATTTGAATGGTTTTAGATGACTCTCACTCATATATATATATATATACAAATTTCGTTAAATATAATAGACATTTTCTCTCTACATATTTTCTTCTGGATCCGTTCGTATTGCTTTTATCGTATTCGGCGGGAATTGATGTATTGTCCATAGTTGTATATATCCCTAGTACTTTCTGCCCGACTTTGGGCCATCATCAGGGGAGGATCTATACAAAAGTGATGTAACTTTTGTTTTTGCATATTACTAGTATGTAAGAGCGTCTTTACCATTGGAGAGTATAGTGTTTGCTTTTAAATGGGTTTCTATAAATACTGTCAGTAGCTAAAGACATTTAAGTACATTAGCAGAAAGTACTAGGGATATATACAACTATGGACAATACATAAATCAATTCCCACCGAATACAATAAAAGCAATACAGCAATACAAACGGATTCAGAAGAAAATATGTAGACAGAAAATGTCTACTATGCTTAACAAAATTTGTATTAATGAAGAAATGCTGCCAAAATATACATATATATATATATATATATATATATATATATATATATATATATATAATACACAAGTGAGGAGGAGAAGTCCATGTGATCAAATGGCTAAAATGGTGGACTTCAGCTTTTAAGTAACCAAGTTCAAACTCTGGTCACACTATAACATTCACTTTCTGACTAATGCCCCTTGGGAAAAGTTGTGAACCCCCTTATCCCGCCAGCTATGGGTTGAATGATATTACTCCTGTTCTTTTTCAAGGATGGCTTTGGTATTAAATAACCCACAAAATTTGATATGCCATTAAATAAAGAAACCAAACCAAATCAAACCAAGCTGACCAGTCAGCTGGGGCTGTAGAATATGCCAACAGTATCTCTGCAGAGGGGTAAGCCTCCCAAAGAGTGTACTAGGCATGACACTAAACTGGATCTTATGGTGAGGCTCCTGTTCTGGATCTTAAAGGAATGTGGAGAACCCCTTCATTGTTATTACTCCCAGGTCCACACTGACCCAGATTGGTAATACCTGTTAGGGCCCCATCTCTGTGTCAAATAGAACTTTTTAACTATTTAACTGTAAACAAACAAATGACTGATGATAAATTGAATTGTTACTGTTACACAGCAACACTTGAAACCATTTAACTGTGTGCAAACAAATGAGAAATGTTTTATGGAATTATTAGTGTTAGATATCAATACTTGAAACCATTTAACTGAGTGCAATAAAACTGTTAGTACTTGATTGCAATACTTGAAACCATTTAACTGTGTGTAAATAAATGATTAATACTAAATAGAATTATTTGTATTTGGTGGGAATACTTGAAACCTTTTAACTATGTGCAAATAAATGATTGATATTAAACAATCATTTCTGTTAGATAGCAACATTTGAAACTTTTTAACTGTGTGCAAATAAATGATTAATACTGAATAGAATTATTTGTGTTTGATGAGAATACTTGAAACCATTGAACTGTTTGCAAACAAATGAGGTCTGGCTTGTTTAAAAAGTTATCTATAATCAATTCATTTACAAATTTAACATAATATCAATAAATGTATTAACAGGATTTAGCATTTAATAACCTATAAGGTTTGATATGCCATAAAATTTTACCAATCAATCAACCAAACTACATGAGTAGGAATTATTTACCCTAACACCAAGTCTCCACTAATGTACCAGCTTTAAAAAATGAGTACTCATTAAAAGTAACCAAAGTAATCCATAGTTAATAAGTTTGGTTTAAGTTTTACAAACTTTTGGATAATATCTTGTCTATTAATTGTATATTTATTGATATAATTTCATAGCCAATCTTTAGCAATTTCCTAAGAAATGAAAAGAAGTTGTTGCAGCTGTTGGTTAAAAAAATTTATCATTTTATTTATTTTATTTTTGGCCACTATGTGAATGACTAACATACTAATTGTGATGTGAATTATAATTGAATTAAACAAATTAAACCAAATTGAAATCATGATTTTCTAGTTGTTGGCCAGTGAAATTATTATATTGATCAGTAGAATTGAAAATTTCATTGAAAAATCTAGTTATAAAAATATTCACTTGGTTATTAAAAATAAAATAAAATTGCTTCAATTATTGAAAAGAAAAAAGACACAAATTTGATTTCATAACTTCTTTAGCCATTATTCACTTATGATTTTTAGCTTCTTAATTCACTGAGTAATTGAAAAATTTTAACAACCTACCAACATCCTTAAGAGAACAACTGCATTTTCAACCATTGAATAGTATTTGATCCATAAATAGTAGCTGTTTGACATTTTATGACAAACACACACAATAACTACAAAAAAGAAGTTATATTTTTTTATATATGTTTAAGTACATCATTTACTCCCATTTTATTCGAACAAAAGTTATTTTGAATGATATGAAATATATACGGTTTTTAAGTAGGCCTTTTAATTAAGATGTGATATTTTCATTTTTTTAATCAACTGTATGTATATACCAAACCCCTTCCCCATGGGAAGAATGTGACACAAGGTCAATTTTTAAATGGATAACAACTAATTTAAATTCAGAGTTTCATCCTTGACTGGTTCCTCTTCCAAGGCTAAAGAGCCCAGTCTGTCCTATCATGTACCCATTACTGATGGGAGGATTGATTCATACATTTCTCAAAATCATTGATACAAAGTGAAATACAGGAGGCCTCATCTAGGATTTGAACTTGAATCACTCAGACCATTTCTTATCATAATAAACATTATACCACATGTGAAAAAAACTTAGCATAGCTTCAATTTTGGTACGAGAGGGCCTTGTATCAAAATTAGGGGCATCCAGAGAATATAAAACTCACTATTCAATTGCAATGGGCCTCTGAGACTATTTTTTAAGCTTATATAAGGCTTCTCATATGGTATTTTTCAATGATCCTAGCTATTTAAAAGTTTTAGAGAGATAATGGTCAAGTTCTCTTCTACTATTTCATCCTAATCAACAATTGATGCTCATTTATTTATGAACTTTATTCGATGGAAGAAATCACTGCCTTTAAAATGCTTAAGCCCTTTTTTCTTTTCTTTTGTTTCTGCCATTACATTATCTGAAAGAAAAAATCCAACTGAATTGTATTAATAATAATATGAGACATGCATTAAAAATAATATTAATATAATGAAGCCATAGATAGTCCTTAGATGTATACATGAAATAAGCTTTGAAGTAAATGCCTGTTGAAAAAAAAACGAATGAAAATGATGCAACCAAATAGTCCATGATTACCAACCATTCAACAGTGTTATATACATCCACAGTATCACTTATACATTTTTTGCACATTCTATCGCAACAGAAATAACAAAGTTGGTTGAAAATAATCATCATTGTATACATATGTTTATTCACATCATTTACACTTATCTGTGTCAAACAAAAAGCATTTTGAATTACATATTACCCATCGTATATAAGAGTAATAGGGAGCATGATTATAAGCCAAGTTCAAATCCTGGCCAATGCTCTTCACATTCGACTCATACAAATGTCCTTTGGACAGGAATCTATCCACTTTTTTTCCTTGCTGTGCATAAAATTATAAGACTGATTAGACAATCTAACCCTGGGCAACAAAACACTCAACTATCTCTTCCAATATCAGTCATAATAGTTCAGTCTACTAAGTAACAAGTTTGATTCTTACTAGGTGCCTCCCTACTTTTGGCCTTGTGCCATTTCTAAGCTAATTATGAAAAATACTCTTTTTATTGTGTAATGGTTATCAAGCTAGTCTAGCAGACCATTGTTAGTAAGTTTGATTTCAACTGGATGTTTTATACATCTGGCTTTATGTGAAACCAAGCTTAGAAAATGACAATTTGTAAAGCAAACTGAAAACAACCATGATCCCTAATCTTGAAAAGACACCATACTTTTCATTCCATTTCATACAACATTTAATTTGGCTTTCTACAAAACATACACTGAAAGTAATGCTTCCTATTTATTTCTATAAAGACTACAAGAGACGCAGGTATCACAATAACAGTGAAAGATAGCAAATTTTTACCAACGAAAGACTATTTTCCAACATAGTCACCATCATCACTGGTTATGCATTTACACCAGCAATGAACAATAGTCAATATGATCAGTTTGCAAAAGGATCACTCCAAAACTAATAGCTTCTATTAAGTTATTTCAGAAGCAGATTTTGGTGGAGTAGCAGCAGAGGTTGAACCTTACATCCAATGACACAATTTTTTTTTATGCCTTGTAATAGATAACAGCTGAGTAGCAGTCTGGCAAAACAGCATCTGACATGAAAGCAGAGGTGTGTCTTGAATTTCTCCATTCATAAAAAATTACTCTAATTAATATGCACGATGCTTAGTGAATGTTTATAGAGACCAAACATTGATGCCAGCACAGTTATAAGGCAGTGGGTAATACCTTTCAGCAATGGCAGCAATGATATAAGGAACAAGTTATGTTTAGCATAGCTGTCAATCCAAAAAAATGAAGAGTACCTCTGTCGGCTTATCCACACAAATTGGGTTGATGAAAGATGGACTATACCAATAATAATTCCATCATTGCAGCTATGATAAAGCAGGTTGTTGTCACTGGTGCAGATTTTTATAAACACAACATACAGGTTCTTGTAGTTTGCCTACAAAAACTTGTAGCCAACGACAGTGACAATGAGGAAAAAAAACAGTGCTTTGAAGCAAAACACTTGCTTTATCCAACTATAGTATTATTACACACCCTGTAACTATGCTAGTTTCCATGGAAATAAATGGGAGGCTTTACTTTCAGAACACCCTTCATAATAACCATAACAGAATAAAAACAAATTTTGAAAGGTCAGAAAAAGATCTTTCCTACAATTGAATTTCAGGAATTGAGTTTCACCATTTCTCCTGAGAATTCCTGATGAATGAAGCTAAATGCAAAGAAGCACATAAAGAAACTAATTGTTCCATAGATGCATAGATGCACATATGATAATGTACATTTGCCAAAGTTAATGGGAAAATTATTTGTTTTTTTAACTTTGTTTTCACTCCAAGTTTTCTTCCTTTGAATAGCCAAGATTCTTGGGCTACCACCCATTCAACATGTGTTCAACACTCTTTCTCCATTAAATGCCACTTACATAGACAGGTTTAAACTGTTCCTTTTATCTATCATTCTTCCTGGGTCTCTCATTAATTATATTTGCATAGAATACACATTTATTATCAAGTGTAAGCTAATAAATTCATACACATCTACCATAAAACAGTTTTATGATTTCACACATACATGTACACACACACACACACACACACACACACATATATATATATATATATATATATATATATATATATATATATATATATATGCATTATGGACACACTATCTGGGTAGTCCAAGTAGTCAGTACCTACCCTGACAAAAAACTGCAAGCTTACTTATTGAATATAAAAAGCGAAAGATGTACAATTCATTGAAGATTTTTTACTAAATCCACTTCTAAATCCATTGTAAAACTCAGTAAATTTTCCTACCCAATTGGTGGGGCTTAGAATACACTGACTGCACCCCACTGCAGAGGGATAAAACCACCCCACAAAAATGGGTATGTCCAGGGTATGACACTAAACTGTATCTGATGGTGGGGCTGCAGTTTCTGAAGATGTGGGAATTGTAGAGTACCCCTTCATTATCATTATTTCCAGGTCCACTCAGACCCAGAGGGGTACTACCATTAAGATCACATCAATCAACCAAATAGATATGTTTGAAAATTATTACAATTTAACTGTGATATTAGATGCTATATAACAGTGGGTAATTTTTTGTATTAATAATAATTACTTTAATTGTTCATTAAAGATTATTGTAATTATTAGTTACTGAAAATCATATTACTGTTTGCCAATAAATGATTTTTATCAAATAGAAACAGTTACTTGGAACTATATAAATTGTGTTTAAATTATCAGTATTAGATAAGAATACTTGAAACCATACAATTACATTCAAATCATTTGAATTTGGAATTCTTGATATTATTTACTTGTGTGCAGAAAAAACAATTACATATATAATCATACAATATATATGATTCCCTAACCTCAAGGCATAAAGTAACCCTGCATAGGCTGATATGCCATTTAAATCAATCAATCAATAGACTTTCATCTGACACGGATATAATTCTTCTGTGCTATTCAACATCACTATACTCTAATTCCATGTTACAGTGATTAATTCCATGTATTATGGCTATTGCTATAAAGTGTATTTGATAATGAGTGATAAAAATAGGGGAAATTCTGCCTTTGCTATAGTCCTTTTACAGTCACTATTGAAGAGGGGGGGTGCATGTCCATGATAAGTATTTTTAGAAATGAATATTCTTTTTGAATTTATTTATGTATTTTTTTTCCTTTATAAAACTTTTGCAAAAAATTTGAAAATATTTTTGCAAAAGTTTTCTTCCTGTCACATTATGGTTTGGTTTGATTTGGTTTCCTTGTTTTATGGAATATCAACCTTTGTGAGTTATTCAATGCCAAATTCATCTTTGCAGTAGAACAGTAGAGGTACTATTAAACCCGTAGCTGGGTATCGCATTATAAGTGTATGGTCTATAAATTTCTGTTCAAAATATTTTATAGACAATTTCTCTTTATGAAAGTCAGGCAACTGCCTACCCCATGTAATTACCTACTGGCCTGATAGGCTTGAATCTACCTAACTCCTCTGCCACCGGGAAGATATGACACAAGGTCAATTTTATGTGAAATAAATAAAGAGTTTTCCTTCTAGTCTACTTGCCTAACCTAGGCTAAAGAACCCATTCTGCTTTCCTATTTTCCCATAGCTGGGGAAGAACAGATGGATTCCTGCCTTTTCCAAGGGCATTTGGGCAAAGTGAAATGTAAACAGCCTTGTCCCAGATTTGTACTCTGCTTGCCAGTTCTATTTTCCCCCATGATACTCTTATGCAAATCACACCTCCAACATCCCTGTATTCACATATAAGATGTGTGATCAAAAGATATTGAGTCTAAAACTTTAAATTTTTTAAATCTTAAAATTCAAGATTTAAATGAAAATATATGTATAGCTGAGCAACATATAATAAAATGGTGATCAATGTGTATTATGTCAGGTTTGAAAAATATTGATTTTCTACGGTTTTATAATATTCTTCAAATCGGACAAATTCAATGAGTAGAAAAAGGTCTTCTGAGTTGAAAGTATAAAAAACTAGCCCCAAATTTTCTCCTTTTTTACATGAGACCAATCAAGATCAGAAGTACCCTTTCAATTTATTCTTTCTTTATTTCTTTCTTTCACTGTTTTCTTTTGTTGTATTAGCGACCCTTGCCTGCAATATAAGAAGGAAGGTGCAAAAAATGAATTCTCTTTTCTCTCAGCATAATGTAAGAAGAAGATGATTCCTATCATCCATTGTATGTATCTCTCTTCCCCAGGGAACCTAGACCTTTGTGATACACACAGTGCTAATTTATACAATTGGCATGTTACACAAGCTGAAGTATCTTCTTCATAGGATATAAGCCAAAACCTTGCATAAAATACAGCCATGTCTTATAAGAACTGGTTGTGACCAAAAGCAACATTCGCCAATAGGCAAATCAACCATATTTCATTTTCTATTATACATATGCATCTTCACACACACATATCTTCCTTTGTGCATCCTCATTCTTGTTGAACACTTTAATAAATTTGCTCATCTCATAGATATTATCTCTTGCTATTTTGAGCTTTGTGTTCTTAGGCTAACATAAATCTTATAAATTTAATATCACTACACTTTCTTTCACACTTTATTTCTTAGTTTCTTTATATCATATCTATCCCATTTTTTTTAATAGAATGATCCATTTTTAGTCTGAGGAGGTAACAAGATGTGATACATATATATGATACGTACAGAGTCGCTTTGGTCTGAAGTTTATTAATTTTAAAGCCAAAAATAAAGCTTTTTGCTGGTCTCACTATTGAGTAATAAGAAATCCTGTTATTTACTAAGCTTTTCTTAGTTTGGCACACAAATCCTATGGTGCTTACTGTACCTGCTGTTAATAAATACTTACCTATCTAAATACTCAACAGGCACAGCCTCATCATTGCTCAATTTCAGTGATCTGATTGGAACAAGTGCTTTCGCTGTGACTTTACCATTGGTCAAAAGTTTACTAAACTTTGTTTCATCTTGCACACAACTCTCAAGTTTTTACAGCATCTACTGATCCTTAGTGGTCCTTTAAGTAATTATTATTTTTATTTAAGAAAATCAGTAAAGAAAGTTAAGAGTTAGCACTTCCTAAAATGTCAATAAATTCCAAAACGTAAAATGATTCCCTTCTGGGTTGGGCTAAGAAATTTTCTGCTGTAATTTATATATATATATATATATATATATATATATATATATATATATATATATATATATATGAAAATACAGACATATATCACAATATTTTTCAAATATAGAATAGGATATTATCATTCTTTATCCAATTTTATACTTAAAAAAGATTTATATATATATATATATATATATATATATATATATATATACATATATATCACTCAAAAAATGGTACTTGATGCCTCCTTGCTTAACACTCAGCATTATAAGGTAAGGAGCAAGGGCAAAGTGGAGCAATCCAGAGAAAGAAGTAGCGCCCTCCCCTACACCTTGATGTAGTAGCTATCGAAAAGGGAGCTCTTGGGTCACCCTCGACTTTGGTCGACAACTTTACTTTTATACTTATATATATATATATATATATATATATATATATATGTAAAGATGAACAAAAGTGAAAAAATAATTGGAATATTTTTTTATGTTATTTATTTTTGATTGTACTCAGCTTATTAAAGTGTCATTTAATAATTAAGAGGAATTTTTTAACCAAAATAATTTTTTTTATTTAGAATGTTTTCTTTTCCCTTAATTTTAAATTCTTTATTGTTTGGAATTGGTTTAAAGCAAAAATCATTTTGGATCTCACAAATTATATTTCAAAATAGCAGAAAATCATCCCAGACTTGAACAGATGTCTGCCATCAAATTTTTCTTGGCTGAGAAGAACAAACCATATGAAATTTACAGTTGAATGTGTGATGTGTATGGAGAATTGTGTTTTAGTCAAAACGTTGTTTGCAAATGGGCTAAAAATGGGTTTGCCACTACGACGCTGAGTTGAAAAGACAGTTCATAGAGTGGAAACATACTGATGTCACGTGATGGCTCACGGAGACGAGGAGGTGGGAATGATACTCTCTCCCCGTTGAACTAAAATTATCTAGCAGTCAAAAAGTGACCGTTAGAAATGATTGTGGGTCACACAGATGTTTGCACCTAAGTGACCTTGGGTCGCCGGACATCGGACGGGGAAGGAGAAAATGAAGCCAAATGATTGGCGGGGGACCCCAAACGGAAGTGGGGTTCCCTTCCCCTCAACGGAAGTAAATACAAAAAAAGGTAGTTTTTGGACAAGTCTCGTGGCAGACGGACGATAGCCATTTCACTCCGGGCTAAAGACAAAAGACTGAGACATGAGAGACCTGAGTCTCTCAAGCCAGCATTAAAAACAGTACCAAGCCTATTAGCCCGTGAAAGAAGAGAAATTCTCCAGTGGAACCCCGTCAAAAAAATAAGATAAGTAACTTTGGGACATTCTTCCTTTACACCCAAATTTTGTTTACCATTCTCTCTCAATTTGAAAAAGGATAAAAGCCAAGAAAAGACATTTATATTCATGGACTATCCTATTATATATCTTTGACATTTTGAACGTATATATATATATATAACCGTAGTAAAGAACCTATGTATTTTCATTTTACCATGTGGTCTATGTTATTATTCCATGCTTTCCTTTCAGCTTCTATTCGCCTTATATTATCTTGCTTAGAACTGTCCTACTAATTCCTAAAGTATCACACGGGAAACCGGAGTTGCCGACGGTAGCAATATTAATATTATTACAACTAAGACCTATAGGCCCGTATTCTTCTATTATCGGAAGGGGAAGAAGTTTAGCGGCCTGGTGGGTGTGTGATAGTGTGAAATTTTGGACCCCTTTGCCAGCGGTGGCCAGTCTGGCCCTAAATTATTCCCTCACGTAATATGCCAGTTCTTATCTGCCTGAGAAAAGAACTCTGAACAGGACTTATTTCTGTAGGGGATCAAGTGCCAACCTGCCCCGTCTTCACACGTGCGAAAAATAAAGTCCCATTTTGGGATTTTAGTTCAATTTCGCGTTACAGACCATTTATGGGGGCTCGTTTCCGGAATGATTTATTATTATAAATAATATTTATTGCTTGTAGTCGTGTGACAATTCCTGCCGTTTAAACCTACCCTGGGAGACCGTGAAAGAAAAAAAGGAATATTGCTGAAACAGTCAAATTACTGGTTGATATCACTGTTTGGAAAAATTTTAAAAAAATGGACAAAATAGAGAACTTTTTAAAAGAACCCTCCATGGAAAAGTTGGAGAGGCTGAGAAAAAGCGAGATAATAAAAATTGGCGAGAAGCTTGAGTTAAATGTTCAGAATTCTATGAGAAAGCATGAACTCGTGAGAGAAATAGCAAGGCACATGGTGGACGAAAATGTGTTCGAGGAAGCAGTATTAGAAGAGCTACCAACGGAAATGATAAGAATGACTCCAGAAGAAATTGAACTGGAGAAAATTAAAATACAAGCACAAATGGAACTACAGAGAAATAAAATGGAACTGGAGAAAATAAAAATTCAGCAAGAAACAAGGCTGCGAGAAGTCGACTTGGCAATAAGAGGACGCAAAGAAAGCCATGACAGTTTCGAAGTAGCGAAGCAAGCGAGGCTAGTCCCAAAATTTGAAGAAGCCAACGTGGACGGATACTTCGCACATTTTGAGCGAACCGCGCTAAATCTTGGATGGCCGAAAGAATGCTGGTCGATGCTACTCCAAACTGTGCTGACAGGAAAAACACAGAGAGCATATGCAATTCTGCCGACAGAAAATTGCGCCGACTACGATTTGGTGAAAGCAGCGGTTCTTAAAAGCTTCGAATTGGTTCCAGAAGCTTATCGACAGAAATTCCGAACACAGAGAAAAACGGAAAACCAGTCTTATGTGGAATTTCTGAGAGAAAAAGAGAATGCACTGGATAAGTGGTGTGACTCTAAGAGGATAGACGGAGATGCTGAGAAACTCCGGCAGCTAATATTAGCTGAAGAATTTTTAAACTGTGTGCCAGAAGAAGTCAGGGTTCACCTAAGTGAAAGAAAAACTGACGTGACCTATGAAATGGCCGCACTAGCAGACGAATACATCCTCACACACCGAAAAACAAAGGAAAAAACGTTCACGGGAAACAGAGTGAAGTTTAAAGCTGAGTTAAGACCTAAGGAAGAAAATAGAAGGACCTTCCAAAGTAGCAGCAGAACAGTGGTCTGCTACAAATGCGGAAAGGCTGGTCACATAGCCATAAGGTGTCAGCTAGGAAAAGGTCCTGAAAGAAACCAGACCCAGCCGAGAAAACCTCAAGGAGCTGTAACAACACCTAGAGGGAACCAGTCCTATCGACCCTGGACGAAAAAAGGGATGATAAAAGGCCCACACGGAGGACCAGTGGAAGTCTCAATTTTACGAGATACCGGAGCATCTCAGTCGTTACTTCTACGAAATAAATTACCTAAAAGGGTAATAGAAGCAACACGTGAGACTGTGATGATAGAGGGTATCGGCGGAAAGAGGGTAAAAATACCGCTATGTAAAATAACCCTAAAGTCCCAGTGGAAAAATGGACCTATGAAAGTTGGTGTGGTAGATAAACTACCTATGAAAGGAATTTCCCTCATACTGGGAAATGAAGTAAGAACAAAAAAGTGTCACCCGGAAAAGATGGCGAAAATAAGCGCCATAAATGAAGATGGAAAGATGGCGAGAATGAACGCCAAACATGGAAAGAAGTTGGCGAAAATTAGCGCCAAAAATGAAGAAAGAAAGATGGCGCGAACGAACGCCCAGCATGAAGACAAGATGGCGGCTGAGCCACGTGGGCGGCACAAACGACATTGTCGCTCGCAAAGTGAGAAGGTGGAAAGAAAAGAAGTGAACCTTCCACACCTCAATAAACGGAAAGAGAAAAGGACCAGTCGTCAGAGAAAAGATGAAGGTCCAACGAGTATTAGGAATAAACTCCCTAATACTTATCGAGAGGATAAGAGGAAGATAAGAGGACCCTCACAAGTGACTAAGAAGGAAGAATTTAAGAAGGGCGATGAAGTCCTGCTACTATCATCAAATAAAGGACCCCACCGTGATGGACAATATGTAGGTCCCTGCGTAATATCACAGAGGATAGACAAGAGGACATACAGAATTGATACCAACAAAGGAAAGAAGAAGACACAAGTGTGTCACACAAACAAATTGAAGAGGTATGTCCGTCAAGAAGGCCCACCTCGAAAAATTAAGAACTCGGAAATGCCGAATAAATTCGAGGAGAAATTAAGACAGTTGTCTATTTCAGAGAGAGGGGACTTAGAGAAATTAATAAAAAAATACCCAGGTTTATTTCTCTAACACCCTACGAAAATGTAGTAGCAGAATATTCCCTCATAGTTGTTGAGAGAAAGAAAGAGAGAGAGAGAGAAACTAAAGGAAATGAGGAATTCTCGTCCCCAATGTTGAAATATGAGATGGACGAGAAAGTGGTTCGTCAACAAGTGACGAATAGGGGAAAGAGAGAAAAGAAAAGGAAGTTTTCTCCCCAAAGCTTGACAATTAAAATTATAAAGTCGTCAAAAGTGACGAAGAAAGAAAGAAGGGCTTACCTCCTCAAGGTTTGAAATATGATACGGCCAAAAGCCGAGAGAGGAAAAGAAAGAAAGGAAAACAAGATAAAAAGAAAAGGGAGAGAGAGAGAAAGAAAGAGAAGTGAAATTGTTTTCCCCTATATTGAAAATTAGGAAGGACGAAAAAAGGAAAAGGAAAGAATTCGTCAAAGCGTGAAGAAGAAAGGGGATGAAAGAAAAGTAAAGTGAGAAAAAAAAAAAAAAAAAAAAAATGAAAGAAAAGGAGAAAGAACAGTGAATTGAATTGCCTTTTTTTTATGGTATTTCTATTCATCTCCCTTTCTTCTCTTAAGCGGGGAGGTGTCACGTGATGGCTCACGGAGACGAGGAGGTGGGAATGATACTCTCTCCCCGTTGAACTAAAATTATCTAGCAGTCAAAAAGTGACCGTTAGAAATGATTGTGGGTCACACAGATGTTTGCACCTAAGTGACCTTGGGTCGCCGGACATCAGACGGGGAAGGAGAAAATGAAGCCAAATGATTGGCGGGGGACCCCAAACGGAAGTGGGGTTCCCTTCCCCTCAACGGAAGTAAATACAAAAAAAGGTAGTTTTTGGACAAGTCTCGTGGCAGACGGACGATAGCCATTTCACTCCGGGCTAAAGACAAAAGACTGAGACATGAGAGACCTGAGTCTCTCAAGCCAGCATTAAAAACAGTACCAAGCCTATTAGCCCGTGAAAGAAGAGAAATTCTCCAGTGGAACCCCGTCAAAAAAATAAGATAAGTAACTTTGGGACATTCTTCCTTTACACCCAAATTTTGTTTACCATTCTCTCTCAATTTGAAAAAGGATAAAAGCCAAGAAAAGACATTTATATTCATGGACTATCCTATTATATATCTTTGACATTTTGAACGTATATATATATATATAACCGTAGTAAAGAACCTATGTATTTTCATTTTACCATGTGGTCTATGTTATTATTCCATGCTTTCCTTTCAGCTTCTATTCGCCTTATATTATCTTGCTTAGAACTGTCCTACTAATTCCTAAAGTATCACACGGGAAACCGGAGTTGCCGACGGTAGCAATATTAATATTATTACAACTAAGACCTATAGGCCCGTATTCTTCTATTATCGGAAGGGGAAGAAGTTTAGCGGCCTGGTGGGTGTGTGATAGTGTGAAATTTTGGACCCCTTTGCCAGCGGTGGCCAGTCTGGCCCTAAATTATTCCCTCACGTAATATGCCAGTTCTTATCTGCCTGAGAAAAGAACTCTGAACAGGACTTATTTCTGTAGGGGATCAAGTGCCAACCTGCCCCGTCTTCACACGTGCGAAAAATAAAGTCCCATTTTGGGATTTTAGTTCAATTTGCCGTCACACTGACTTTCCAGTAAAGAAAGCTGCAACAGGAAATAATGCTTCATTAAAAAAACTCTTTTAGAAAAATTCACTTTATTTACTGAATGACCCTCATATATATATGTCCCTTTTATATATATATATATATATATATATATATATATATATATAGCTCTCTTTTGGATTTTGAATTACATGGATATTGATGAAAGAAAATCCTAAAAATAGAATCATTCCTACCATTGGCTAACATGACATTGGATTATATGAGGAGATAGATAGATAGATAGATAGATAGATATATAGATAGATAGATAGACATTAGTTTTTATATATGGCTTTTTAATAGAAGAATTAGAAAAAAGAAAATACTTCATTTTATTTTTGAAAAATTGAAAAAGACAAATCTTCAAATTGACATCAATTTTTTTTCCTTTTTGTTTTATCCACTGAAATGTCAGCAAAGTTTTTAATTACTCCCTGATAATTACTTTAGCATCAGTTAGCCAATAAAGTCGTTGTCATACAGCTGAAAAGGTCATTGGAACTTGACCTTAGCCTATTATTTCAGATTGATTTCATTGATCCTAAATATCACAGGAAAATGATGGCTACTAAACAAAGGCTGCAAAGATGCTTTTTAATTTAAAATAGGAGAGACAGAACAAAACTGATGATTCTAATGTTTAACCCATTGAATTTGTGGACCCAGTATTTCAGTCTGAGTGATATTTAACTATACACTGTCAGCCTAGGAATGAGCACTACTTTATAATAAGTGTGATATTTTGGGCTTTAAGAGATCATATCAAATACTAACAATAAAAGTCAGAGTGACATTTTTGTCACCAACAGTATACAGGCATTGCAAATTTTTAGTCATTTAGCAATTGCTTAATGTATGGCATTTTCCTATTTGCTACTCATTAATCTATTCAATTTTAATGAATAGAAATATCACTAGGAGGCCCCACCGTGTTGTAGGATTGTGTAAAGGTTGTTTTGCAAAATATCATAATTAAAACTGAGTGTTTTATTGTTTTCATGCAATTCTATAGAGAATCAATTGCTGAGCAAATCATTATTTTATTCATTTTTTTATTTTTTGCTAGTTTTTTTTATATACGATTAATTGACTTGTTTAAACATACCTTCTATTTAGCAAAAATTTCAGAAAATAATCTGTCCACTCTACAAAAAATTTTTTAATTATCTACCCATGAAAGGGATAATGTAGCAATCATTCTCAAAATTTCAATGATTTGTCTGCACTATGAATGAAAGTTTGAATGTATTTTGTGATTGATTTTTTAGTATGAATTTTCCGAGCTCTGAGGCTTCCAATTCAGAAGGCTAAAAATAATGAGAAACATTTAAATATAATAAATAATATAATTAATGAATTCATATGACTACTAAATATCACAAAAATATCAAATGGTGCCTCCAACAAACCCATCATCTGATGGTGACCCTTGGGTCAGACCTCGTTTCAAAACTAAAACATCCTCTCTATTAATTCAAAGTGTTTCAGCAATATCTCACAAGTCATTGTTGCTTTTACATTATAGCCAAAAAGTATCAAGACTGAAGTTTTAATTTATTTTATTTTGATATTTGAATGAAAATATGTTAACAGCTGAACAACTTATATAATAAAGTGATTATGTGTCAATGTCTAGACTGCTGCCGAGACATCTAGACTTTGAAAAAAAAAAGCATCCTCCATACTCACCACATCTAGCTCAATACAACTTTTTCTTGTTTATTAAACAAAGAATTCATCTCAAGAGTCAGGGATTTGAGAACATAGAAGACATTAAAATTCATTGGAATAAGTGTATAAAATGCCAATGGGACAATTTTGACATTAACATTTTATTCTTATTTATTTCTGCTTTGGTAAATAGAACTTGAGTCTGAATTACTTTTTGAACATACTTCATGTAATATAGAAATAAAAATTGAATTTAATGTTGTTATATTTATCTTCATTTTCTATTTATTTCCCTAATTTTCAAATTGCAAATCTTTACCAAAGTTTATGATAATCTTTATCAGGTTTATTTATTATGTTTAATCTTAATATCAAAAGATTATACTGATCATGATTTCCTTACTATTGAATGTTATTTAAATTTCTAATTGTTTTCATCTAATAATATATGTGTTGTCATTGAGATTTTTCTTTATTTTTTATCCCTTTTATATCTCAAAAGTTTAAAAATACTAGTAATTTTAAGCATCAAATATTTATTAAAATGTTTTAAAAATTCATTATCAAAAAACTGAATACCTTTTAAAAACTGATCTTCATTCTTAGCAACATATTCAAGTGGAAAAAACATTTAAGACTATTTATGAATATATACGCAATAAAAAGTTTAAATATTTAAGTTTTAAAGTTTGAGTTGAATTTACAAACGAAGCCAATATGGCAGCATTCATAAACCTTTCACTTCTGATGATGATGAAAGTTGAAAATGGTCAGAATTAACAATTTATATATATATGAAAAATGTTTCCACCAACATTATGTGTCTCTTCTTTGGTTCATAACACACATGCACACACACACACACACACACACACACACACACACACACAAATATATATATATATATATATATTTACCGACCCCTCCGCTCGAGCAGGATATGACACAAGGTCAGTTTTTAAGTGGAATTTAATTGGTTTGAATTCAGAGTTTTCTTTCTCCTAGACTAGTTGCCTCACCAAGGCTGAAGAACCCAGTCTGCCCTACTATTTACCCATAGCTGGAGGGAGAATAATTGGATTCATACCTTTCCCAAGGGTATTAGTGCTATGTGAAATGCAATCAGCCTTGTCAAGGATTTGAACTCGTGTCGCCATATCCATTTCCTATGACAATAACCATTACCCCAAGAGCACCTCCTTCACACCACAGGCACCTCCTTAACACCACAGGCACCTCCTTGACACCACGGGCACCTCCTTCTATGGCTCTTTCATATATATATATATATATATATATATATATATATATATATATATATATGAAAGAGCCATAGAAATCTTTGGTAATGGATGCTAACAAAACACTTAGAGAAAAGCTTGATGGAAACTACACAAAAAAGTTGTGTACTGTTTTCAACAAATCCTGGAAGCAACTTTCCACAAATCAGCAGCCATACGGCCTCTAACTTCCCATCTCCAAAACAATCCAAGTAAGACAAGACATGATGGCACTGCTGCAGGAGAAATAAAAACAAATTCATAAGCAACATTCTTCTACTGACCCCTACTCATGGACAGGCCAGTGTTGGCTGACCAGCAAGAACTTATTTACATCAGCTGTGTGTGGACACTGGATGTAGTTTGGAAAACCTGCCAGAAGTGATGGATAATAGGGATGAATGGGGAGAGAGAATCAAGGAAATCCATTCAGTCAGCACAACTTGGTGATGATGATGATGGTGATGATGATGATGATGATATGCCAAAGAGAGAGAGAGTGGGGGGGTTGAATACTTGTGTACATGTATAAGGGTATTAAAAGAATAGGCATAAAGAGAGTAAATATTTTACCAGCTTTAACAAAATAATCAAATTTTGATTTAAGAATCAATATTTTAACCCTTTATAGTCAAAGCAAGATGAACATGAAACCAAAACTTGTGCAAAAATGAAGGAAAATATCAGTAAGTCTTATTTCTGATACGATTTTGATTTTTTTTCTTTTTTCTTGAATGTTGTTTTTTGTTTTCTTGTTTTTGTTTTTTAAACAATAAATCTTCATTTTTTTCTTGATTTTTCTGTTTTAGCTACCATGACACAAAACACGCAAACATTCTCAATTCATTGTGGATGATCTCTATTACATTTCTTTCTATTGGTTATGGAGACATTGTACCAAACACATATTGTGGAAGAGGAATAGCCATTTTAACAGGAGTCATGGTAAGTCTACAATAATTTGATACATTTTTGCTTTATTAAAAATTAGTTAATATACAAAACATAAGATTCTTAGATGATCCATTTACCTTTAAACTTTTATTACCCTGAAAATAATCATATTTTCTATATGAATTGATATTTCAGCAGAAAATATTTTAATCATGATTTTCTAATTTTATATTTCTTTGGTCAACTATATACATTATTATATATTATGTGTGTTGTAAAAACATTGTGTTTTTAATATAATTATTTTCTCACAAATTATGTGTGTTATACCTACGAATAAACAATATATGTAGGTACTTGTGTGTTTGTATGTAAATGTGGGCAGCATTTATATATATATTTATCTAAGCATGTTTGATTAAATAATAAAGACACATTTTGTCTATATAATTTTATTTAGACCCTTTCAAGTTTCCTGATAAATGTCTTGGTTTCAGATTAGAATTGGTGGATGAATTTACCAAAATTGTCCCAAGCCCTTTTGGACCTTTTATCAGCATCTCAGTTTTATCCAACTCTGCATTTACGTAATTTTGTTGTTATAAAAAAAACTAAAAACTGTCGAAACTCTTTTAAAAACACTCTTTCCACATGCAAGCAACCCTTGATGATGGCCTATGAAAAGTCTGAAAGCGCTCGGGACAATTTTGGTAAATTCATCCACCAATTCCAACTTGAAACCAAGACACTTAACAGGAAACTTGAAAGGATCTTAATAAAAATTTTTATAAACAAAATGTGTCTTTATTATCTAATCAAACATGCTTAAATGAAAGACTGCTGCCTAACTATTTTTTTTTCTTTTATATATTATATTGTATTATATTTTATTATATAGTATTATATCATATCATAATATATTATATAAATATATATATATATGTGTGTGTGTGTGTGTGTGTGTGGTATTTCATAAGGGATGCAACCATAAGAATAAGAGTATAGAATTTACATGCTTGTAAATTTTATGCAATAATCAAATATCAATACTAAGATAACAGTATTTTGCAGTTGAAATTACTGCATCATGCACTAGCCTCATTTGAGCACTCACTCCTTTGCGTTATGTTAGCCATATTATCACTTATAAAGTTTACCTTAGTTTGGCTCAATGTCAGAATTATAAGAGACCCATTGAGAACAAAACTCACTGACAATGGTCTGCTGACCCAAATCAGTAACCTTTACATTATATGAGATACCCAATTGTCTTAGCTATGTAGTTTTCCAAGATTTAATATATTTTTCCAATAAATCTTGGACATTCATTAGAGATGAAATACATGTGATACAATGATATTTTCACAAAATATTGCATTTGATTTATAAATCTTTCTAAAACTGGGAGTCATTAAAAAGCTCAAACCAGTCATCTTTCTAAACTGACAAAGTGCCCTATCATTTAATTCACTCACCCAGAAAATCATATAGAAAACTATCTTTGCAGATGGGGCTGTCTACAACTTCTATTTTGCAGACTACAAGGAAGTTCAAATAGTTTAAATATAAGTTATCATAAAGATGTTTGCATTCTTTTTGAAACACACACACACACACACGCACACGCACACACACAAGCATATATATATATATATATATATATATATATATATATATATATATATATATCGCTGATTTTAGTTCACATATTTTTATTACTTTTATCTCTTTTTTTTTACTACGTTTCTGGTCAATATTATTAATATTGTTATTGCTTCTTTTTTGGGTTTTTTACAATGTAAATTGTGAATTTATCATTTATTTTTGTTTCAAATGACACAAGTTTTAAAACTAATTGATTTTCATTTTTCATTGCATACTAAAAATTGTGAGGTTAATGTCATTTTTCTTTCACTAATTTTCATAAAATCTAATCCTCTTTTTAAAATATTGTAAAATAAATTCAATAAGATAAATAATGAATAATTATCAGTTGATCTATATTAATTATATAAGTATTAATCAACTTGATATTATTATTCTTGTATATATAATTTTAAATCGATATTTTAAAAATACATTTCATACATTTTTAACAAGTAAAATAAAACAGAACTCTTGATAAACAACAAACTAAAATAAATAGGGAAAAGTTGTGCACAGCAAATCTCATATCTACAAGATAGCAATAATATAAATTCCCTTCACAAAGATGAGAGTTCACTCCTTGGTACTGCCAACTCAATTGAGAAGTATATTCAGTCAATATAGGGATTGGAAAAAAAATCTCACACCCTTTGAGTTGTATTGTAACACATCAAAGGACAATATTAAGCAAAAATCAAAAAATTAAAACACAAACTTTTATTGTTTAAGAAATATTAGGAAGCAAGTAATAATGATCCATAGGAATATATAAATAGTTCAATATAGAGTTGATTTTTATGCCAAATCATATGGAACTTATTATATTTGACAAAGTATCGGACAAAGTTTATGTCATATGGAGTATATGAGATACTTGAAGAACTTTCCAAACTTGCCCACAACCAAGGGATGTTTAACCAAAGTTTGGTCTCAGAATTCAAGTAAAGGCAACATATACAGAAGAATTATTGATTGTGAAAGTGGTCAGTGTGAAGATAAAGAAAATAATTTGCTTTTTCACTTTCTTTCAGATGTTTCTGTCAGGTCCATGACTCAAAATTCTAATGATTTACATTGGATATAATTAAGTTTTTCAAGTGTTTGTTAACTCAGTTCCAAGTTGAGAAGAAAAGACTTAGTGAAATACTTGAAAATATCTAAAAATACACCAGTTGATATTCTGAATCATTTTTTTTTTGAAAGTGGGAAACTCTCTTCTAGAACATAAGATAAATTGATATTTTTAGATATATTATGCATATCTAAACCTGAAATAAAAATATATCAATAAGACTTAAAATTAAATCTACTTAATCTACTCTTTAGTTGTTGGAAAAAGAACTTATTAAAATAAGTTCAACCAAATAATGTCTATATCCATATATTTTAATATGAAGGATATATACAGGTACAAAAAGCAGATATATTTGTATTTTTTCAAATCAAATTAGTCAGTTTTTGCTTTAATATATATATATATATATATATATATATATATATATATATATATATATATATGAGAGTCATTCAATATATCATCATTCATGTTGTACTGACAACATGGAGTTTGCTGACTCTCTCTCGCCATCCATCCCAATCATCCATAGTTCTCAGCAGGTCTTCTAGACTGCATCTTGTATCCTCGCAGTGCTAGTGTGAGTCTTTGCTGGTCAGCTAACACTGTAATGTCCCTATGCAAGAGTCCACAGGAAAACATCACTTCTTTGCTTCTACAGCAATGCCCCACATATCTTGTTTATCTTACGGTTTGTGAGATGGGAGACAAGTGGCCGTACAGTTGTTGTTTTGTAGAGCGTTGCTTCATATGATTTGTTCAAGACAATGCTCAACAATTTTGTGAAGTTCACATCTTGTTTTTTCTCCATATGTTATTTTAGCGTCCATGTGGTGCATCTATATAGTAGTATGAACATTGATACAGCTTGGAGGAAATGCCATTTTATTTCATTGGATGAGAATTTTTTTCCATAAATGCAAATTCAACATTGTTTGGAATTGGATTAGAGAAAAAATTATTTTAATGTTGCAAAAAATTTCTTTTAAGGCTATTCAAAATAGTCACAAATCAAACAGAATTCTCCAGGCTTGAACAGCGGTCTTTCATCAAATTTTTCATGGCTAAGGAGTGAAAACCATGTGAAATTTACTGAAGAATGTATAATGTCTATGGAGAATCATGATTTAGTCAAAAAATGTTTATAAATGGGCTAAATGACTTAAATAAAGTTAAAATGGAATTCAAAATGAAGACAGGCCAGACTGACTTACAATGGTAAGCTCACCTGAAATGGTGGACTCAGTTAATGCCCTCATTTTGGCTAATGGAAGAGTAACAACAGAGGATATTTCTGAACAACAAGAAATTCCAGTGAGTACAACACACACAATTGTACATGATAGTCTTGCATTTTTTTAGGTCAGTTATCTTTTGGTTTCACCAGGATAATACAAGGCCTCATACTGCAACCAAAACAATGGAAACAATCAATCAGTTTAGTTGAGAACAGCTGCTACATCCTCCTAACAGTCCAGATATGGCCCTCTTTGATTTCCACTAGTATGAATCCCTCAAAGAATTTCTGCCTGGAACTAAGTTTTTTTAGTGATGATGAGGTGAATAGCCCTATGAATAAATGGATGACAACTCAATTCAAAATATTCTATGCTGAACGAATACAAAAGCTTCTTTTTCAATGGGAAAAATTTGTTTTAAAGAATGGAGATTATACTAAAAAATAACACAAATGTGAGTCCTAATATAGCAAAATTTACCTTATTTATTTATTATTTATTGAATGACCCTCATATGTACATATTCTCATCAAATCAGGATAATACATTCTGATATAAATAACAGATTTATTAAATGAAAAACTAAATTAGTTACTTGTTGCTGGTAATTTTTTTTTAATCCCTAAAGCAAATTTTACTGATTTAGTTTTAAAAATGAAGAAACAAGATTTATCTCCAACCTGTTTTTCTTCCCAGTTGTGTATGCAACATAATGATGTCTTAATGTCACACAGGTTTTAATGCCACACAAGACTTGTGGCATTTTTAAAAGTTTCAGATAAGAAAAAATTATGCAATATAATAATGTCTCAATGCTACACATGTTTTAATGTCACACATGACTTGTGGCATTTTTAAAAGTTTCTGATAAGAAAAAGTTTCTATAATGACAAAACTATGTGGCTAAACTGACAATCAACTTATTGCTCAAGGCTTTGTTTTATAATTTTCAAAAAAAATATTAATGATCATAAAAATAAAAAATTTTCTGTACACTTCATTTCTTTAGTTGCTCACGGGCTTTTTGATTCCACACAGGCTATGAAAAAATTGAAGGGAACATTGTCTTCAAGCAAATTTCTATCAAAATCTTATTTTTAAATGTTAGCTTGCAAATAACTCAAGGTGAAGCTATTTTTTTTAGTTTAATGGGTTTTTCTGTTATATTTTGTAATGTTACAAAAAAATGCTGAAAACAGCAAACCAGGTTGGAGGTTTTTTAATGAAAAATGTTTAATAGAATAAAATAGTATCAAGAAGAGATTGTACTACTTTTTGAATCAAATTAAAATTTAGAATACATTAACTCTTTATTTATTTCAATATTAGGGACAAATATATTTGCTCATCATGATTTTACATTCATTTCATAGTAACAGAATAATTGTTTTGGAAAACTTATATACTCGCGTTCTTTAACAAGGGAAGTAACTTTCAAAAAATATGCCTTTAAGTTATTACCCTTGTGTTAGGATTCCTTGAAGGCAATGAAAATGAAAACAATTCAAAAGAGTTTTTTCATGTTTTTTTCATACCTCTGATGTATCACACACACACACACACACACACACACACACACACACACACACACACACACACACAAAGAACTAGATCTTCTCAATCATCATGTGGAGGGGGTTGAATTCTGAACATTTTTGTATTTTTAAACTGAAAATAATTTTAATCATTCACAATGCATGCAAAATTTTTCATCAATGATTTTTTGAAGTTAATTATAAGATAATACAAATGCTGAAATTTTTAAGTAAAAGAGAATTGGTTTTAAGAGAAAGGCAAAGTTTTATACTTGCAAACACTTCAATTTTAATTTTCTTTTTAAAAGCTCAGATGGAAAGCAAGGATTTTTGCTGAATTCTTTTTGATATTTTTATTTGGTAAATCAGTTAGTCTTAACACAAATGAATATATTTTGATTAGATTAATGAGAATCCAAGCATTTATTAAAAAGAAAAAGATTTGTCCAATACTTTCAATTTCATTCTCTTCTACAAGAAAAAATAGGAATAACAGGCTGTATAACAAGATGATTACTTGTTAATTGACATGTCTGAAAAAAAACTTTCAAGGAAATAAACTTTAGTCAATGCTGGAGAATAAAGGGGAAGTACTATATTTGAATAAATAGCATTCTTCCTCTTAATGAAATTCTTGAAATTACAAGTTTAAAAAGTTGGGTGCCTTTTTCGCAATGGTCTACATGCTAGGGTAGCTGACTATTGTTAATGATTTTGATTCTCATTGGGGCTCGTATACTTTTGGCCTCATGCTAAACTGGGGTGGGCTTGGTAAATGACTGCTTTTAAAAAGCTGCTGTAAATCTCAAACATTTTTACATTATTCAAATCCAAATGGATGCAGGAGTCTCCATGGCATAATGGCTAAAGTGTTGGACTGTGGCCACAAAGTTAATGAGTTCAAACTCTAGTCACTCTATTACATTCACTTTCGAACTAATACCCTTGAGAAAAGTGGTACCTTATCTCCCCCCAGCTGGGGGGAGGATAAAAAGTATCACTGCTGTTTTTCTACAAGGATGGCTTTGGCTCTAAATAACCCATGAAGGTTAATATGTCATTAAACAAAAAAACTAAATCAAACCATCAATTTCAAACACATCAACAGATAAATACAAAATATTCAATATTAAATATCAAAGTAAATTGAAAAAGTTTATTTCTTATAAACAGTTCTCCAGCTTTTGATTATAAAAAGGACATTTGTGATTGTGGTGAAGTCTGCCCTTGGATCAGCCACTATAAATATTAAAAGAATCTCCACCTTAACTGGACCACAGTTTAGTTATATTTGAGTAAAGCTTAAATAAAACAATTACCTTGTTCATCATTTATTAGAGTGTCTTACTGATTCATAAAATATTCATATTTTATTAATTGCTAATCTTGCAGTATTATACTTGCTTTCAGCACAAAAACTAATGGTTTTTATAAGAAATTGTAATGGAAATAATTTTATTCTATGATACCATGCAAATATTAAAACAAACAGAAAGAAGAAAATTTTAGATCACTTAAAGATAATTCACAATATATGAATAAAGGATGTGGTATTCATATTTGAATCATATGGTACATTTGTATTTCATGATACATTTAGTTTTAAGATGTAATAAAACTGATATATTTTCTTACGAATTTAAATGCCTATGTCAAACCACAGATTTTATGTTTATAACTTTCTATATGATGTAATGTCTGCTGAGTAAATATTTATTCAAAGAGTAAATATTATCAGCAAATACTTACAACAAATGTCACGATACATTTTCTTAGAGAAACTTCACAACCTTTTAAAGTTTATAATATTATCAAAATATGTTATCTTACAATATTTCGCTATTAAAACACTCAATTATAAAGAATTATGACAACTAAAGTAAACATTTATATTTCTTTTATATTATAGTAATTTTTTCTCTTCGACTTATTGTTGCAGGAATTTTATCTACTCATATAATATTTTGGTTTGTCTAATGGTATGTGTATCTAGGATTATGAGTATCTAGGAGTATGTGCGTCTAATAATATGTGTGTTTTGGGGCACATGTGTTTAGCAATATGTTTGTTTAATAATATTTGTATCAAGGAGTATGAGAGTCAAGAAGTATGTATGTCTCAGAGTATGTTTGTCTTGGAGTATGTGTGTCAACAAGTACATGTTTCTTAGAGTATATGTATCTAGGAGTATGAGTGTTTATTAGTTAAGTGCATCAAGGAGTATGTGTCAAGAAGTGTGTATCTAAAAGTGTATGTATCTAGGAGTATGTGTGTCTAGGAGTATGTTTGTTTATATTTATATGTCAAGGAATATGAGTATATTTCAAGGAGTATGTATGCCATGGAATATGATTTTATACATAACTTTCTTGATCAGAAATCATTTTTGAAATAATATCATTTTACTGATGAATATTCTTTGTAATTTATGAAATTATTATCAATTTATTAAATCAATATTAGTCAATTCTCTTTAGCCACACATTGATTTACATTTTCAATCTGTATCCTTCTTATCTATTCAATTTAGGAATTTTTATTGCTTACTTGCAACCAGAGGATGATTGCATACAAGTTCAAAAGTTAATAAGAATTAGAAATTCCTGGTTATGATTCTTTTAATTTTGAATAAATTTTAGTATATTGTTTTATAAGAACAATTTCCTTTATAAATCAAATTATTTTATTCATATTCATTGACTCCAATTATGATTTTTGATTTCAAATTTATTTTCTGATTTATTCTTTCAGTATTTTTTATTTATATGAAAACAGCTTAAATCTTTTAATTTTCTTAATTTGTTTCAATTAATATTCAGCTCTTGAGATGAATGTATTTGGTTATTAATATTAAACCACATGATAGACAACTGGTTGTATAGTATTAAATTTTATCACTGATGTCGCTTGTCAACATCCATTCAAGTAGAAAATAAATGGTTCTGACGTAGACACAATAAAAAAAGAAAAAGAACCATTCAATTCCTGTAAAATTCATAATAGTATAACTTCTGCTCTGCTTTGTCAGGATTTTAAAAAATAAGGTTAATTTTAACCAAGAAACATATATCAACATTTTATACAATTTTCAAAAATACTTAAGCATTTTCAAAAATTACAAAATCTACAAAAACCAAATATTGTGGATATTTTTATCAAAGTCGTTATGTAAACAATTATAATGTAACAGCAAACACAACTACTTTTACAAGTTGGGGAATGTAAAAAGATATATTCAGAATATATCCAAGAATTTACTCAGCTTTTTTTAGCCAGACAGCTTGAGCACAGATTACCTAAAGTACCTGCTGATATAGATGGTCACCTAAGTATTGATCAAGTTCTGGGCTTAACTTCAGTGATTAAGTGAAAACTGATGCTTTAAGTATAGCTTTACTGTAAGTCACATCTAAAATATATCTTACTGGCAATCATGTATACCACTTGTAAAGAAGATATGACACTCACCACTATTAGTTGCGCAATTGTGTTATGAGCAACCAGATGATAACTTGATAAGAAGGCCTGATCCAGGGTCAGAGTGCAAATGATCATTTGATCCAAAAATGGTTGGTTGGTTGGTTGGTTCCTTTTACAGTGTATCAACCCATTTTGAGTCATTTAATGCTAACAATTAAGTTTCATATAAGTTTAGTTTTTTGTTTACTCACAGTTAAATGTCAAAAGTTCTATTTCAAACAATTCAATTTACCATAAGTACACATTTTAAAAGTCAAAATAGTCCTATTTCAAACAATTCAGTTTAGCATAAGTACACAGTTTAGTTCTATTTGACCCATAGATAGGACCCTATCAGGAGCTACTACTCAAGGCCAGAGGGAACCTGGGAGTGATGGCAATGAAGGGGTACTCTGTATTTCCCAAAGCTCCAGCATTACTGTAGCCTAACCATCAGATCGTTTAGTGTCATATCCAGGACAGAATTTATCTGACATCCCACCATGTCAGAGTATGGCACAAAGCTGTTTTACTGATTACAGCTGGTAAAAAATTCTTGACCCCATCAGCATTCCCATGATGGGGTGCCTCAGGCACCTAACAATAAATTTAGTCTTGCTGAAGCAGGCTAAGACCTGGGGGTATGGCAACCTGAGGACAAGTTATTGTAGCAAGCTCACAACCACCCATCATGAATGTCAAGCTGCAGCCCCGGAAGAGTGTGTGTGGGTGAGACTGATGGTCAACTCAGGACACTCATTGGGAAAGTCTTACCCCTCTGCAGAGATACAGTCGGTGTATTTTATAACCCCAACCAATTGGGCCAGATGCAAGGATGGAAAGTGCCAAGAAGATATTGATAATAATGAGGTTAGCCTCAAGTTTAGTTATATTTTCACACTATTCTATTGGAAATTTATATTATATCCAACCTAATACTTAATTTTTTTTGTAAATGTTTTAGAAGAAAAGTGAACACGTAGCTAAGTCAATTTTCAATCGCACATATTCAAGTATTTATACACATATATACATATATAAACCCAAACAAAAGCACAATTAAATTAACACTTAGCTTTGGTATAGATGTTCTTTTTTTGAAGAATAGTTGACACCGAAGTTTTATTCATTTTTTTGTGAAAGGTTGGTTAATTGCAATGATGTCCTTTAAAAATGCTGTCTTTCCATTTTGTAAAGTTTTTGTTGACTGCGTCTTTTAAAAATCGTCTGCTTATTCATTTATAAAATTGATATATACACAAAGACAGCTTTTTATTCTCAACCAATAAAAAACGTCCTTTTAATTATTCATAAGATCTAAGACTTATGAGAAGTTTTATTTATCTTATTTATTTATTATTAATTATTTATTTAAATTTTATAATTAGTTTTGTTTTATATTGCAAAATTATATTGAAGGAATATTTATTTCTAACAATTCATACTGGGTCTATTTTTTTATTAAAATGGTTTTAAAGTTATTTTCATTAAATGATATTAATACCTAATAAACTACATGCATTAGGTGACATTTTTTCTTCTTTTTTTTTTTCATCAACTATTGTTTATAATTTCATAGGATGAAGCAACTTCTTATAAAGGAAATAATTTTAATCTTAGAATAAATGAGTTTTACAAAGAATTATCAACCATCCAAATAAATTTTTTTAAAAAAAAGCTTAATTTCTTGAAAATGATTTTATATTAAGAAAATTCACAACATAAAAGTATCTTAAAAATTACATCATAAATCATTTATTGTTCTTTCTTTTCAATCTTTAATTTTGTAACAACTTTGATATGATTTATTCTTTGTATTTATCGACATCCTTTTATTTTTTTTACTTTTTAGTTCATTCTTTAATTAAAGTTGCAATAATAATTCATGACCACTAATAACAGTATTTAAAAAAATGGTTAAATGATAGAATAAAATATCAGCTTGAATTTAAATTATTTTTAAAATTCCAGTTCCATGAATTAGTTATTAACAATCAAAAAAGTATCAAGACTGAAATTCTACATTTTTTTATTCTAAAATTTTAAAAGTGCACAGCTGAGAAACTTATATGATGATATGATGATGTCTAGATGTCTAGACGGCAATACTCATCATATTCACCAGATCCCCTTGCTGTGTGCAATTTTTTCTTTTTTCCTAACATGAAAATTCAGGAATAAGATTTGAAAATATAGAGGATATCAAAAAAAATATGCCATCACTTCTTCACACCAAATCAAAAGAGGAGTTTCAGGGGGAACTTTAATCAATGGAAAATTTACTGAAATAAATATCTTAAAATGTTAAGAGGACTATATTAAAGAAAATGAACACTTCATTCATTGTTCCTTTCTGTCTTGGGAAATACAACTTCTGTTTCAATACTTTTTTAGCACATATTGTACCCATAGACATTTCTTGCTAGAAAAGTGTTGCAAAAAATCAGGTAAAAGCCTACCTTATCAGCTAAGTAAGTAACTGCATGATACTAGCTTTTTCTAACTGGTGCCATGTTTGTAGAAGAGAAAAATCACCAAAGTGTAAAGTAAGCATCCACTTTCTATACATGCAAACTATATGAATTTTCCCGTGCAACTAATCAATAGGAACTCAATGAAATAAAAACCCAGCACCAATTTACTTGGAGTTATTTTATCTTTACTAAAAGATATGTCAGGTGTGAGACTTTGATATGGCAAAATTTATTGGTGACAATATTTTCTAAAATTGATGAGTTTGTAATTATAGAAAAAAAAACAAAGCACATCTTAGATTTGGTACAATGCCGCAAGTAAGGAATGAACAAGGTAATAATTGAGACTAACTGGTTAACTATTACACTAAGATGAAGTGCTCAAAGCGAGTTAAACAAGTAATTGATCAAGAAGCTGTAATTGGTAGCTATTAGTAACAGTACATTTCCACAATTCAAACTATAAAAGTTGCCAATGTGTATTTCTAATCTTCTTGGGAAGACGTGGCCATGGGGGGATGACCGTGTCCTCTGGAAAAAGTATGGATGTAACTTGCAAGACACATTTAGGTTAATTGGCCGCACAATTACCATGATTAGTTGATTTGGCATCACTTGCGTGCAATATGAACTGGTGGCTCAGTTGTAGAGTTTCAGCACTGCAATCTGTGGTCGCTGGTTCGATCTCCAGTGGTGGAGATTACGGTATACACTGCTGATGAGACCTAATAAGGTCGAAACAGCTATCCAGTGTTCCCGTATGTCGTGCATAGGTGTTCGCTGGATTTTCTAGTTGTGGTAATTCAATTCACAATATTAATTCCTCTACTTAAAAAAGAAAAATATCTACGAAAAATGTTTATTTGATAAAAAGACTTAGTTTTTGAAATGTCTTGACAGTAAATTACAGGAAAAATATAGAAAAATGTCAACCATCATTAGAAATTCCATTAATTATTTTGAAAGTTTCAACTAAATCACTACTCATTCTTCTTCCTAGAAAATAGCCAATCCTAATTTCTGTAATCTTTCTCCGTAACTATAATCTTTTACTTTTTAAAATTATTTTTATCACTCTTCTTTGTATGTGATCAAATCTCAGTATTCCACTCCAATTTTCAGGCTTTGACATTGGACCCCTAATCGGAGTACAATATTCTATATGAGGTTTTATTAGGGTTTATATAGTTTTGAAACAACATTTGCCTCCCTTGAAATAAAAAAATTTCTAACCGTCCAGAATGAAAAGTGTCTAAGGTACTATTTACCAACCCCTCCGCTCGGGCAGGATATGACACAAGGTCAATTTTTAAGCGGAGTTTAACAGGTTTTGAATTCAGAGTTTTCCTTCTCCTAGACTAGTTGCCTCACCAAGGCTGAGGAACCTAGTCCGTCCTACTATTTACCCATAGCTGGAGGGAGAATAAGGGGGTTCATACCTTTCCCAAGGGTATTTGCCCGAAAGTGAACGTAATAGCGCGACTGGAGTACGAACTCGCGTACTACGATTCCGCAGTTCATCGCTTTAACCATTACACCACGAGGACACCCTCAAAAAAGTATCTAAGGTAAGCATTTTAAAATGGAGGAATGTTTTACTTGTCATTTTACAGGTTTACTTATAATAGAAAACTTATCATAGATCAACGCATAACCAAATCAAGACATGAACTTTAAAATTAGAAATAATTTAACAACAGGAAAATATTGCAGATCATGACAGAAAGTTCAACCTTGAAATAGAAAAGAAAATGTCTTTTCTTCTGTTTTGAGGACATGTGGAATTCAATATGAGAATGTAAGATGTAAACTGTACTCTAAGCTCAGTGAAGACCCAAGTGAAAAAGGAACAAACATACATCATCTTTTTATGGCATATTACTTCTCCCCAGTGACTGGTCCCTTGGCTTAGTGGTAAAGTGTTCACCAATGGCCAAGAAGACCAAGGTTCAATCTTAGGTCGAGTCATACCAAAGACTCAAAAAATGGTACTCGATACCTCCTTGCTTATCACTCATCATTATAAGGTACGTTTCAAGGGTAAAGTTGAGCAATCCAGGGAAAGGAGTAGCGCCCTCCCCTACATCTTGGTGTAGTAGCTATTGAAAAGGGAGCTTTTGGGTAGCCCTCGACTCTGGTTACCAACTTTACTTACTTTGACTTACTTCTCCCCACCCATTCTCTCAGGAAAGTAGGTTATATTACAAGTTTGACAAGAGAGAATTCAAAAAGGGGCAGATAACCAGGTAAAATTTTTTTCTTTTTCTTTTTTCTTTTTAAATTCATTTTAGGCACTAATAATCTTTATTCCTTTATTGTTACAAATTCTTTATTGTTTAGATTTGTCGTATATCAAGTTGAAACATCCTTAATATAAGTTTTGTCTTTTACATTGAATCTATTGCAAGATTAATAAATATGTCAATCCTACAAATCTTTGTAAATGAGTCATGTGACACACAAACCAGGCAAAGATGTCAAAGAAAGTGAATTTAAATATCAATTTTTATTTGGTGAATAATACAAAAAAAGGGAACTTGGATAAAGTTCATGTTGTGTCGAATGCATACACTCAGCAGTCAAATTGTTTTTGGAACAACGAGTCTAGATGAGAAGCCATTGGTGGAACTATGTGACCAAGTATCCATTGACAGTCGAACAGTCAGACATGTCAGATTCCAGAAGCAGACAAATCAACATCCTGGTCGTTGATGTTAGTTTCTAAGAATAGATTAAATGTTATCAGTCTGAGCAGTGTCATTAGCTCGAGGACTGGTCCTTTGCTTTGAGTGTTTGCTGCAACCGACTGGTTGATCTGTCATTGTACTTGTGATGCTAATGAGTTCACTCACCTGAAAAAGGCAGTAAAAAAGATTGTATAATTAGACTTGTAATCCTAAAAAGTACAGTTTAAGTTAATCCTGAAAAGGACTGTTAAGAAGAAAAGGCTAAACTGCTATCTACTGATTGGCCAGAACTCTGAGTCTACTGCAGGTAGCTGGGGAGAGGCGAAGATGGGCTGTTTCACTGCTAGGTTTGCATGTATTAGATTTTGGACAGGAAGCATCTCTTTAATTCTATTTGATAATAAAAGAGGTCATTACACTGCTAAGAAAAGCTTGCAAATATTACCTGTCATTCTCAACTGTCAGAAAATACCTCTAAGACAGCTTGCAGAATTAATTGTCTTGGAGATAATCTCTGAGTTTGAAATAGAAAATTTCACTCACTGATGAAAATGGCAATGGTGCATGAATTGATGCCATGTTTCTCTTCCGGATCAGTAAGAAAAATTCCATTCGCTGACAACATAGATGACGTGATGTTTCTAGCCATTGGCTATGATGTCTCAGTTACTGTACAAAAGTAAAATTTATTTTGATAGTGTCAACAACAAAAACAAAACTGAGATATTTCATTTTAAAATTCTTATTAAATTGCAGTCATTACTAAATTCTTTACAAGCAATTAATTTATTTTCAAGTAATGGCAGTTTTATAGATTTTTCCCTCTATAATTTGATAATTAGTGCTAAAAACACACATGTTCATTTCTGCTATAGCAGTTAATTAATCAAAAAGTAAATTGTTTTTACAAGGTGTGATCAAAAAGTATTTAGATTGAAGCTTGAAATTTTTTTTAATTTTAAAATTCAATTGAAAATATGTGCACAACTAAGCAACTCATATTATAAAATCATGTTATTTAGACATCTGGACAAGAGGAATTTTATTCTAGATATAAAACTTTGTACTTAAATTGGAAACATTAATCTTTGGTAGTTGTATCTCTTACAAGGATAAACTGACCAAAGAAAGCAATATTAAAAAAAGGAATTTGTATAGAACATGAAAAATGTATCAAGGATCTCTCCTCAAAGTTTAAAAAAAGATTAACTCAAGACTAGAAGATTTTTAAAGGTTAATTTGAAGAATTGCTCAAAATGTTCTCTGTGTAAAGCTTGGTCAGTAACAAAGATTTGTAAAACTTCATATCTTGGAAGGCTACTAGAAATATTTTCTGAGTAATAGATGTTGCTTTTTAAAAAATTTTTTTTGCTTTTTTTTTTTTCAAAATTGCATTTAGAAGGTTGAATTCTTCTTTTGCTGGAAAAAGTTGAATTCTTCTGCTCTCATGAAAATATATTTCTTCCAGAATATATTTCCTGGGAGAGAGCTTGTTGAAAATTATTTGAACAGTAGAGATAAATGTTAGTGAGAATTTTGCTAGTCTTTCTGACTTATTAAGAGGCAGTCCTCGTAGACATCATTGATGTGGATTACGAGTTACCTCCCTTGAACCATTTCTAGGTATATAATGATGAGTCAACTCAGCACAAAGAGGTCTTCAGTCGCAAGAGGGAAGGAGTAGTGTTGATATTTCAAGAGACACGACGGACTTTGAACACTTGGACAGTTGAGTTCCATTAGTGAGATCAGCAAGGATGAGAAAATTATGAAATGTTTTAATTGCAACACTAAAAAGCACTTTTCAAGAGACTGAAGATACGGTCAAGAAAATCCAAAAAGCTTGCAAGAGATTATTTAACATAGAACTCCATGCTTCATTTTGGTTTAAGAGAATTTTTACATGGACATATTGAATAGTGCATGCACAAAAACTGGATGTTTTTATTGATGCTTAGTCTGATCAAGACAAATTCTTAGTTGAATGTTTTCCAACTGAGACGATATTCAAGTTTGGTGATGGAACTGGCATTACAGCAACTTGGAAATTAACATTTCCAGCTGTTATTGGCAGAAAAAAGGTTGTGATTGAGTCAAGTGAATAATGAAATTTTATTGCTACTGAACAAACTCTTTGTAAAGAAAACTGGAATTATTTTAAATTTTGTGAATGATACAGGAAAGGTTCTTGGTAATACGAAAGATTTGGCTTGCACCACAACTATATTCCACTTACAAATCTATTATTTGACAAGCAGGATGAATTAAGAGTGTTTGTAGTATTGCACATCACTTCTGTAAAAAGCTTAACACTTGAAAAGAAAAGGCAATGAAGTTATACAGTTTTTACATACTTCTTAAAACATTGTGCAAACTTGTGAAGGGGAGAAAGGATCTTTGTGGTGCTGAATTCCTTAGAATAATTGAAAAATGTTATGATTCTTGTTAACTATGCATAAAATATAAACACGTACCTTTCAATCTAGTTGTAGCTATGTCCATGGCTGATAAATTTTACAAAGCTATGTAAATGAACATAAAGTAATATATTCACAATAAAACTTGGATTTTGATTGGTTTCTTTGTTTAATGGCATATCAACCTTTGTAGGTCATTTAATGCCAAAGCTATTCTCCAAGAAGAACAGTAGGGATACTATTTAACCCATATCTAGAAGGATAAGGGGGTTCATACCTTTTCCCAGGGTATTTGCTCGAAAGTGAACATAATAGTGCAACTAGAGTATGAACTCGTTTACTATGATTCCACAGTCCATCGCTTTAACCATTACACCACGAGGACACCCCCAGCTTGGATTTTGAATATGATTGATTCTGCCACAAGATATTTAGCAGCCTGTTTAGTGTTTTCTAAACAAGATGAAATTGGGGAAAACATTTACCACATGTGGATATCTTATGTTGATGCACTTAAAAAGTTTCTGTGTGATAATGGAAGGGAATTTTGAATGAAAAATATAGGGGAAATGAATGAGAAGCTAAATATAGAAACTGCATCAACAGCAGGTGAATCATCATTTAGTTATGAGATTATGGAACAGCATAATCAGATATTGGCAGAGGCATTTTACAAAGTTATTGCAGATGTGAAATGTGAACCAAAAATTGCACTTGCATGAACAGTAAGTGCCAAGAACACTTAACAAAATAATGGTGGTTTTAATCCAAACCAATTTGTATTTGGAGTTGACGCTAACCTTTCATCACTTTTAAAGCTTACAGCTATGAAGAGTTCATCTAGTGATATTACACATCACAATATAGAAGCTTTACACAGTGTCAGACAAAACTATATCATAGCTAAGTCAAGTGAAAGGATCAGAAGAGCACTCAAATGTAAAGTGAACACTTATTTAGACAAGCAGTATGATAATGGTGATGAAGTTTATTATTGCAAAAAAATTTTAATGGTGGGAAAGGTCTTGCAGTTGTACTTGAGGAAGAAGGACAAACTGAATTGGAATGCTATGGCGGAGTTTATTATCATGTTCATCCATGCCAATTAATAAAAGTAGAGTATAGAAGTAATATGTACCAGACCGAAAAGAGATTAGAATATAAGATAGTAGATAAAGAACCACCCATGAATAACTTTAGTGTGGATCATGAGAATAATACTCATAAATATTTTATGCCAAATGAAACTGATTCCCAGAAGGAAGATTTGTCTGACAGCAGATGTGAAAATTCACCTCAGAATGTAATAGCATAAAACCAATAAAAAATTCTTTTATCAAATACAAGAAAAGGGATAAAAAGGTATAAAAGTAAGTCATACAACCTAAAACAAACAGGAAAATATAAGTAATGAGTGAATGTTCATGTGGAGGGAAATGATGAACCAATATGTAGTAATTGGGATCATTTTAATGATTGGAAAGAACTACCTTTTCCAGAAAATATGGCACGATTAACTGTAGATCAAGAAATATCCCAGGATGTTGTGGATGCTAAGGGGAGAGAGCTGTATTTATCCTACGTCCCACCAATGTACGAATATGGCACAAGGCCGTTTTTAAGGTGGGTCCTGTCGCAGGGCCGAAGCCCAACGCGATAGCTAAGGGGAGAGAGCTGAATAACTTGATTGATGATAATGTATAAAGTAGATCTTTTTGAAAAACAAGTGACAACTATTTTCTTGCTGAATAATAGATGAAAAATAAAAGATAACAAAAATAAAACAAAAGCAAGATTAGTGGCCTGTGACTTCAAAGAAGACATTAGTAATCTTAGAAAATATTCGTCTATTTGAAGTAGAGAATGTCTACACTTGGTATTTTTGACTGCAGCTTTGATTTCCTAAAGGTTGTAATCTATTGATATAACAGCAGCATTTCTATGAGGGGGTCTTTTGGAAAGAGAGATATTTCTACATTCACTTCATGATGTCTGCCATCTTTAAATATGTATCTATGGATTGAATGATGCACTCAGATCTTGGTACAAAACAGTTAAAGAATTTCTCGAACAGTTAAGAGGTACAATTAATTTGTTCAACAATGCCTTATTCACGTGGTATAAAAGTGGATCACTTATAGGAATTTTGGTTAGTCAAGTGAATGATTTTGCCTTCTGTGGTAATGTTTTTTTTTCAAGAACAGATCATTGAAAACCTAAAGAAAATATTTAAGGTCAGCAGACATGAAAATGAATCATGATTAGAAAATGCAAATACGAGGTGAATACGATAAGTTTCCAGACTTTTTTCATATAGGCATTTAAAATTGTCATAGACTCTTGAAAATTCACTATGTTATTGTTATACATCTTATTAGATGACTGACCAATTCTTATGATTTCAAGTTCAAATGAACAGCTACAGCAGCAATTGGAATACACCCTACTAAAGCCTCATTGTCACAGCTGGTGAATTTCAAAAATGAAATCTGGACATAAGGACACTTTAGAAGAACGATACGCAATAAAATTCTGTTTTAAACTTGGAAAAAATGTCACAGAAACGTATGAAATGCTTCAGACTGCTTTTCAACCATCTTGCATGAATCAAGCATGAGTTTTTGAGTAGCATAAGAGATTCAAGGAAGCCAGAGAGTCTTTGAGGGATGATGAGAGGTGTGGGAGGAGTAAGGAAGTCAATACACCAGAGTTGATTGGCCAGAGAATTAGGGTTAGGGTTAGGGTTACTATGTTGAGGTTTTAAGGGAGTTCAGGAAGAGATTCCGTAGGAAGAGGCCGGCATCTTCAAATCGTGTCAGTGGCATTTCCACCAGGACAATGCACCAGTCCACAATTCCATCCTTGTCAAAGACTATTTGACCAAGATGGACATCAAGACAGTTCCTCAGCCTCCCTATAGCCCAGATATTGCTCCCAATGGCTTTTGGTTATTCCCTAAGGTCACAGGCTGTCATTATGAGACAATTGAGGAGATGAAAGAGGCTGTGATGAAGGTCATTGACACGCTTACACAAGAGGACTTCCATGGGGCCTTTCAGTAGTTGTTGGAACAGTACAACAAGTGCATTGTAACCAGAGGAGATTACTTCAAAGGGGACTAGAGTTTCACATGTGTACTATCAATAAAAGTGCCCATACAAAAAAAGTCTGGAAACTTATCATATGCACCTTGTAAAATAAGAATCATATATTTCCACAATAACACCAATTAACATAATAAAAATTTGTACCACAAGAAAGACAAATGAATTGACTGCAGCAGAGAAAGCTGACTTCAAACACCCAAGGGAATAAATGATGTGTATTGCTTCACAAACAAGACCAGATCTAATCTAAGAAACATATGATATGAGCGATATAGGAAAGCATTGAATGGTAAAAAAGCAACAAGAGGCAAACAAAGTGATGTCTAAATTGAATGTTAAGAAAACTGCTTGATATTTCCTAATTTGGGTAATCCTAAAAAATGAGAATCATATTCAAATGCTCCATATGCTAGCCTGGAAGATTGCTCATATCAGAGTGGTATTGTTTTTATTCAATACGAGAACAAGAAGGTGGCACCTATTTGCTGATAATAGAAAAAGTTGAACAGAGTAAGAAAAAGTCCATAACATCAGAAACTTTAGCATTAAGAGAGGCAGCAGATATAGGACTCTTGGTCTCTTCTTTGTTGCAAGAAATTCTTGGTGTGGCTGTATTGCCACGAGTACAGTGCCCTACAGACAATAGATTATTGATTAGTGCTTTAGGGACTAGAAACATTATGAGTAATGGAAGATTAAGAATAAACATGGCAAGATTGAAGGAAATGGTTTCATGGGGGAGGGGATTAGAGATGTTTTGAAAAGATGGGAAACTATAATTGGCATATTCCTTGACAAAAAGAGGTGCTCCAACACTGAAATTCTTAGAAATACTTAGTACATCTAAATTTTGTTAAAAATGTACTAAAAGAAGAGAACTGCAGTTTGGATTATGAGTTATCTCTCTTGAACCATTCCTAGGTATATAAGGATTGATTCAATCAGCACAGGGAACTCTTTAGTCACTATAAGGAAGGAATAGTGTTGACATTATATGAGATGCACAACGGACTTCAAACACTTGGACAATGTGGTGGGCAATGTATGAAATTTACTAAGTTTTCTTCTTTGAGGGAGCTGACTCCCACCAGAAAAGTTATGCTCCCTCTTTTCAATGCCAAAGAATCTCATTCAAGATGCTTATTTATGGATGAAGATTGGTGGATCAAGAAAAGTTTGCCCCAATTTAGTTAGAATTCTCTTTTTTAGTGTGAAAGGTTTTTAACCAATCAGGTCAAGGGTAACAAAATTGATTGGGTTTTTTTTTTCTGACAGTTAAATTTTGCCTTTGCTGATCCTTATTTTGCACAAAACTTTGACTAAAAGGAAAATTATGAACAAAAAGTTTAGTTGTTATTTTCGTGCAAATTCTTAATGGCCACCTCCTCACAAGTGAAGGGTGATTCATTTCCAGAGGAACTTTTTAGAACAGAGAAAGCTTTTGATAATTCTTTACATGTGAACTAAGAACTTTCAAATTGTTCTCTCTCATATTCATGGATAAGTTTTATTTTAGTTTTTTCAAATACTTTTCTTTTCTTTTTTTTTTATTATTCTTGTAAATCTATTCTTCAGACAAGTCAGTTGGTTGGTTGGTTGGGTTTTAGGGCATATCAACCTTTGTAGGTTATTTAATGCCAAATCCACTTTTGTGTAAATTATCAGTTCTATTTCAAACAATTCAGTTTAGCATGAGTACACAATTTAATTGTCAAAAACACTTCTATTTCAAGCCATTAAGTTTAGTCAAGCCGTTCTAATTCAGCTAGTTCAGTTTAGTATAAGTACAGATTTTGTTTACACACAGTTAAATGTCAAAACAGTTCTATGTTAAACAATTCAGTTTAGTGTAAATACAGTTTCAATGTCAAAAAACAGTTCTATTTCAAATAATTCAGTTTAGCATAAGCACGCAGTTTAAATGTAAGTACATTTTTAGTTTAGTATAAGTATGCTGTTAGCTCTATTTAACCCATACATAGGGCCCTATCAGGTGCTACCATGCCAGGCCAGAATGAACCTGGGAGTAATGGCAAAGAAGGGGTGCTCCGTATTCCCCAAAGCCCCAGCATTACTGGAACCTCACCATCAGATTGTTTAGTGTCATATTCAGGACACTCATTGTGGTTGGAGTCTTAGCCCTCTGCAGAGGTGCAGTCGGTGCATTCTACACCCCTAGCCGATTCGGCAGACAAGTCAGAGTAGCAATTAAAAAAATGTTGAAATGAAAATGAATTAATGTCACTTTTTTGCGAAAATGAATTCTTTGGATTATTCTCTACTTTCATTTCACAAAAATGGCAAATTTGAAGGAATCATTTTTGTCTATGTGGATGATTTTCTTTGATTTTAAAGTTCGTTGTGTTTAAAAAATGTATTATTTATTACTTGGGATATCTTTTCTTGATTTGAATCTCTGCATCAATATTTTTAGAATGTATTGGACTTAACCTTATCTTTACAAAGAATAGTTTATTAAGGGACCAACTTTTATACACATTCTCATAATTACTTGTTCTATCAGTCACCAATGAGCAGTTCAGAAAATTAGTTCACTTTCAGAAACAGAAGAAAAGCTATAAGTTCTTGGTAAGTCAACTAAATTGCTTAGCCACAAATACCAGAACAGTCTTGATATTAAGCCCTTACTGATGAGTTGGCACAACAAAAATGACAATGGAAAAATACAGAAGTGGGATTCATAAAAAATAAAATAAATAATTTGGCGATATGGGTGTGGAACTTGATCATCTGAAATTGGTGATCTGTGAAATTGTCCACAAGAATTTTCATATTATTTGGTTCCAAATCAATGGACTAAAGAACACAAGTTCCAATGCATGGACTGAGATCACTGGAATGTTTAACACTCTCAAACACACTGTCCTGACTTGGCTCCTTTAGATTATCATCTGTTTGAGCCTCCTCGTATTACATTTATCTGGAAAGCAGTTTTGCACAGAGGATGCTATTGTTATAAAAGTGCAAGAAAGGCTTCAGTTATTTGACACCATATTTTTCAAAGCTGGTATTTATGCATTCATGCATGAACGGGACATGTGCAACAATCTTGATAAAAATTAGGTAGAAAAGTAACATAGTAGTTCTGGTAAATGCACAATGTTTTATTTTTATACTAATAAACATGTAACATTAGTAAATCTTGTAACCTTTTTGGGGGGGACATCCCAACAAGTGTGTTCACCAGTGGTCTGGGAAATCGGAATTCAATTTGAGATCGAGTCATACCAAATACTCAAAACATGGTACTTTATGCTTCCTTCCTTAACACTCAGTATCATAAGGTGCATATCAAGGGTAAGTGGAACAATCCAGGGAAAAAATTAGTGCCCCCCCTACACCTTGGTATAAACGCTGTTGAAGAGGGAGCTTCTTGGTCACCCTCAACTTTGGCCTGTAATTTATTAATATATATATATATATATATATATATATATAGTTTATATGAGTATATATAGATATAAATTTACTTGCTCAATGGCAAATTGTATTCCTGACAAAATTGAAACCATACACATGACCAATATAAGCTTATTTGATTTCAATTTGATGCATAAGAATTAAAAACAGAATGAATATGCTATAAAAAATACCATTTAATAACTGCATATTCTTAGTGGTGGGATCCGCAAAAAATAATTGACTATGAAAAATTAAAAGCTGCCCTATGTCAAAGGATGAGCTGAAAGTATCCAAAAGATATGTAGTCCATATGACATCAGGACTGTATTCACAATTGGTTCAACTCTCCAGAGATATCTCTTCTGGATCAAGCCACCAACGGAATTCAACATGATCAAGAACTGTGTTTGCTCCATCCCTTGCAGTTGTGGTAAAATATTTAAAGGTGAGACAGGTCACCCACTAAAAGTAAAGCTTGAAGAACATCAGAAGGAAGTTGTATGAGGTGAGATTGAAAAGTCGAGTATGGCAGACCATATATGGAGGGAAAAGGGAAACCATCTGCCCTTACGGGATGAAGATGAAATAATTGATTGGGCTGAACATTGGAGGATTAGACGCCTTAAGGAATCAGTACATATGTTGGGCTACAATGACCTGCTGAGTAGACCAAGTATAGAGTTTAATACAATATGGGAACCAATAATTAAAAAAGCTAGATGAAAAAATAAAAATAAATAAATAAAATCTGAATATGAGCACAGGTAAAAAATCATGCATAATAGTAGTAATCCTAGTCAAGTAAGAACATTAAGTTTATAAGTCCCAAAAATTCACTCTGAATTGTCCAACAGGACACATAGCGTAACGGTTAAAAGTGTTGGTTCCCTAAGCTTCTAAGGAGACAATCACCTGGCGGTTGCAGGTTCAATACAGTAATGCTGAACACTTGTGCCTAGTTATGGTTAATGGAATCAGAACAGGCGACCCCTGTGGATTCAATAAAGGATGTAGTTTGAAGTTCCGTGAAGGTTTCTGAGTTCAACAAACACCTGAAAAAGGCCTGAGGACATATCAGCTGAAACGTTGTGGAAATAACAATAAAGATGAAGACAATAGTCCGAAAACCCTTAATGATAAAAACATTTAAATGAATAAAAAAATCTATGTAAATATTATATTTGTCCAATTTAATGCAAAATGTTTATTTCTTTTTGAAATGGCATTTACAAAATTTGGATAAGTTACAGCATGCACTCGTTCTTAAAGTAGCCTTGTAAACAGTATAATGTAATATGCCAGAAAATATGGCATATCAACATTCCAACACATTACCCACATAAAAGTAGATTATTTATACAGAGCCACAAAAAAGCACCAATCAGAAACTTTAAGAGTTGATTGATTAATAAGGCCCCTTATGTTGTTAATAATAGAGCTAGAAATAAATTTGAACTTAAATTCAGCAATAAATAAAGTTCTGTTCATATTTGCAAAGTATAAATGCATTGGATAATAATATTCCTTAGTCATGAGTACTATGTCAGAGTCACATAAAAGCATCGATCAGCACTCAAATTTGGAGTACTGGAAGGTTATGCCCTAATCAGAAATTACAAATTGAAGACCTTATTCATCAATCAACCCTCATTATATCTAGTTTTTACACAAGAGTTATTAAAACCATCCTCATAAGTAGTTTTTTTTTCTTAATACTTGAAAATCTACTCAGAATAATTAAGGTATTGAATTTTATCTTTAAATCTTGATCTCCCCCTTGAAAAGTGAACAAGGTTACAAAGGAGGGAGAAATATGAGTACAAAATAAAAATAAATAATAATGTTAATAAAAAACGAAGTATAAATTTAGTGTTTAACAATGTAAAAGAATAAAAACAGTCCAGAAAAAGATAGAGAAAACATAAAAAATGTATTTGAAAGATTCATGTTATTTGTACATTTCAGAATCAAACAAATCATTTTTAAAAATGATCTGTTCTTACAATTAGACAAAATCAGAAAGGAAAAAAATCTGTTTCTAATCAAACTATTTGATACATGCACTCACACACTTGCGCACACACATATACGCACACACACACACACACACACACACACATATATATATATATTCAATTTTTTAAATGCAAACACAGTTGTGATTAATAGGTTCATATTTTAGAATTTTACTGTATATATATATATATATATATATATATATATATATATATATATATATATGTGAGAATTTTAAATCTTAAATTTAGAAAAGTTTTCTTATATAAAGACATTTTCATTGAATGTTTTTATAGGGTTTTCTGTTTATTATATTCCTTTTTTTATTTTCTGTTTACTTTTTGATAATGAAGAAATGAACAATTAAAGTATTTCATTATGATCATTATTATTATTATTATTATTATTATTAATTTAGACTAGTATCTTTTTTTTTTTTAAATATAGTTGCTTTTTTTATTGCAACTCACTCAGATCATTATTTCTGCAACATTAAGGAACAGCACATATTGGCATAATGGTTAGAGTGTTTGCCAATGGCCCATGAGATCTGGGTTCAATCCCAGCTTGAGTCATACCAAAGACTCAAAAAGTGGTACCTGATGCCTCCTTGCTTAATACTCAGCATTGTAAGGAATGGATCAAGGGTAAAGTGGGGCAATCCTGGGAAAGGAGTAGTGCCCTTCCCTACACCTTGGTGTAGTAGCTATTGAAAAGGGAGCCTTTGGGTCACCCTCGACTACGGTCGCCAACTTTACTTTACTTACGTATCAGAAACAATAATAAAGGATATGTTGTTGGCAAGACACACACTTATGTCCCCTTTTGCCTCGGGGAAACCTGATTATCCATATCTGCTGCTTTACCAACTAAACCATCATAGCAATCAGCATCATTCATCCTACACTTCATCTTTGAGTATCTTATTTGTTATTGTTTTTATACAAAAGTTGTGCGTTGGGATTAAAGATAAAAGCAAATAAAATTGAAACATGAAATAAAATACTAATCAAAACCAATAAAATTATGATGATTGACAAATACTTCATCTTAAAAAAAAATTAATTTAACCAAGTTTTTCTCTACTACATATAATCCAGGATATCAATTTTGAACTATTTAAAAAATAGTTGTTTATATTAAAATATATATATCTATATTTCAGAACTAAAAGATATGTGTTTGCATATATATTCAGAGTGTAATTTGAAGACTAAAAAGCAAAGTAATCGGATGTCATCTCTTTTAAATGGAACAGTGGTTGATGAAGTCAGGTTTGTTCCTTGATACCATATAACTCAGTAGAACTTATGCTACTTGGAGAGAAAATGGCCATCATAAAGTAACTTGATTGCCCAGAGAGATGTAATGAGGGACAATTACATTGCCTGTTATCTCAACAAGGGAATTAGAATGATCCATATATTATTTATTCCACTTTTAATATTTAACTCATTTTTCTGTAAATTATAAAATAATTTTGAAAAGTCAACTTTAATCCTTTATAACACAAACTTGTAAATTAACTGTACCATTCAAAGTAAAGGGTGTTTGTCCAGAACAACCCATCCATGAAAACCTGTGTTAATTTTGTTTAATGCTCAAAAACCTATATAAAAATTTATTAGTTACTTTCATTATTCAGATAAGTGTAAGTTTTAGTCGTTTATGTTTTTTATTGAACAATTTCAGTTCAGACCCAAAATTATAAATCAACCATAAATCAACACCTTTTTACTGGTTGGAAGGAGAAGACAAAAGAAATATAGCCAATGGACAAATTGTGACTAATTGAAGACATAATTCTGGAATTTAACTTTTCATTTAAAAATTAAACAAATAACTGAAACTTATTCTCATTTGAACATTCTAAGCTTCACCGACAAAGAAGAGCCATAGCTGAAGATTTGATTAATCAAACTGTCTGCAAGAATGCTGATGCCAGAGCATAAAATTGGTCCCAAGAATGCTGATGCCAGAGCAAAAGCTGATAAGGGTTAACATTTCCAAGACTCTTCTGACTTTCCAATTCCTTCTGGGTGAGGCTTACAACTTTTTGAATGACCCTTATAAGAATTATAGTTCTATATAACTTTTTTGTACACCGAAACAAAATTGATATAAATTTTTGTGGATGGGTTATTCTGTATCGGCACCAAATAAAGCGCTAAATATATATTCAAAATGAATATATATTGAGATTATGATTTATGATTATTTTCTCAAAAAACACTTTCAGTAGCCATTAACTCAATGTCAAGTCATTTCCTATTTATACAATTTATATTATAATCAAATGAAAATAAATAGGTGCAAATCCAGATACGACCCTATTATTTTTTAAGATTGTAAATAACAGAAATTGCTTTATTCTATATGTTAGTGCTTTAATAGTATTGTTTTAGCAAAAATTGTACAACATAGTATAAACTTTTCCTGTGTTATTATAACATATAAAAACTTGGACCATTATAATATACATTAAATAGTTTATAAAATTAAATAATCTCAGAACATGAATAATGAAGTTTGTAAATATTGTAAGTGGAATTTAAGTTCTATTTATAAATGTTTTCAAATTATAAATCTTCCATAAATTTATATTTTACTCATCATTTTACCTTGAGATGATATGTAAGCTTGAGAAACTATTTATAAATCTAAGAATTATCAATTAGATCTCACATCAAACTTTCATAGGGCATGTCTATTACTGTTTGTTGTTTTTTAAATATTAAAAGAAAAATAGTTTTTCCTTCAGTAAATTTTGGTGCTTTGCATATTCCAGAAATCTGTTAGTTTTGAAACATTTTTTTAAGTTTTAATGTATGGTTCATTTTACAATGTAATTACGACAGTAAAGTGAACTCTAACTTTCTATCCATTCTTAAAAAGTGATGGAGTTAAATTAAAATTCTTTCAGTCAATCTCTTTTTCCTATGTATTTTTTCACTTTTCATGATATTTTTGATATTAGGGAATAAATAAGTTATACCCTTATGCTTAAATACACTAAATAGTTTATAAAGATTTTCAAAAGTAATGAATAAAATAAAACTTGTTAAAATGTCATCATTAGCCAGCAGCATGTTATGTAAACATGGTTTGATAAAAGGGACAGACAAAGCTGGAAATCTTATTTGTAACCGATAGCACTAAATGGATAAAGAAGTTGATATTTGAGTTTTAAAGCTGAAAATTGAAATGAGTCAACATCGATTAAATATAAACTTCCTCAGGTTATATGATCACCTATGACATAAAAAAAATCTTTCACAACCTGACCAACTGTTTTGATGTTAATGTACCCAATCACCTGAAGAGATGTATAAAAATTAAAATCTCTATATATATGTATGAATAAATAAAGATTTTAAGGTCGATTTTATCTAAAGTTAAAGAGCACTATATCAAAGAGAGAGTGTGTGTGTGTGTGTGTGTGTGTGTGTGTGTGTGTGTGTGTGTGTGTGTGTGTGTGTGTGTGTGAAGAAAAGGTGATAGCATTCAACAGAGGTCGAGAAGGATATCTCATGTACATGTCATTTTTTTAGCCTATTTGTTCAACACCTCTAGCTGGTTGCTGAAATGGAACTTTTACAGTTTGCAGGTCTTGGCAATTAACTTCTGAATTGATTAAGTTCATTACTTGAATTGTAATAAGTAGTAAGCATATAGTCAACCTAGCTCCCCTAGTTTTGTGTTTCTTAAACCTTTTATTTTTGTTGGTTGGTTGGTTGGGTTTTAGGGTATATCAACCTTTGTAGGTTATTTAATGCCAAATCCATTTTTATGCAAATAATCAGTTCTATTTCAAACAATTCAGTTTAGCAAGTGTACACAGTTTAATTGTCAAAAACATTTCTATTTCAAACTATTCAGTTTATTCAAACAGTTCTAATTCAGCTAGTTCAGTTTAGTATAAGCACATATTTTATTTACACACAGTTAAATGTCAAAACAGTTCTATATGTAACAATTCAGTTTTGTGTAAGTACAGTTTCAATGTCAAAGACAGTTCCATTTTAAACAATTCAGTTTAGCATAAGAAAACAGTTTAAATGTAAGTACAGTTTAATTGTCAAAAACATTTCTATTTCAAGCTTTTCAGTTTAGTCAAACAATGGAGCAATAGCAATGATGGGGTGCTCCGCAATTTTTGTTTGCATTGGCTTAGTTCTGAAGTTAGTATTTTATGGAAACACTTTTTCATGTTTACTTGGGAAGTCCCCATAGTATAATAGCTAATATGCTGGAATACGACATTCTAATAAGAAAGTTGAAACTCCAGTCATATTATAATATTCACTTGCTGACGAATACCCTTTGGAAAGGTATGTAATCCCTGATTCCCCCAGATATGGGTTAATCAGTATTACTTCTGTTCTTCTTCATGAAGGTTGATATCTCATTAAACAAAGAAATCAATCATATTTACTTTACAGAGTGGAATTTTGGTAATTAATCTTGTAGCTTAGAGTACCTAAAATTATCATTTAGACAAAGATAAGTTCACAAAAATAGTTTCATGCATTTGGTAAGCAACATTGACGAGGAAAATGTATACTCATTAGAAGTTCTTGGCTAGAAAGCATATGAGTAATAAACTACTAATCAGTAATGATCTAATTTAATCTTGTTGCATTTATGTACAAGGTGTATTCAAGGTGAAACTGTATTTACCTAGATAGAAATGAACAATGAACTATCTAGTCCTCTTGTTATTCAACACATTCCAACTGTTTTCCATCAGTAAAAGCTCCTGTGAAACTCTTCTATTGATAAGGTGTAAAGTTGCACCATTATATCTTTTTAATGTCCTTTACAACATCAGATCTTACTCCTGATATGAATTTTCATTTTAGCAAATAAAAAAATATCGGAGCCAAATCTGGTTAAAATGGAGAATACTGCACTTGTACAATCTCGTGTTTCATCAAGAACTGCTGTTCAAAAAGTATTGATAAAAAATTTAAAACTTCAGTCTTGGTATTTTTTATCACACCATGTACAACTAGCTTAATTCATAGAAATTCTATGGTTTAATTGAAAACAAGCACCAAGAACTAAACATCAATAAAACATTTTTAATGTTCTATTTATGATTTTGGTTGGATGGTTGGGTTTTATGGCATATCAACCCTTGTGGATTATTTAATGCCAAACTCCTGTTTATACAAATATATTAAATATATGACTGGTTGGTTGGTTGGTTGGTTTGGTTTTGGTTTGGTTTTGGTTTGGTTTTTTATGGCATATCAACTTTTGTAGGTTATGTAACGCCAAATCCATTTTTATGAAAATAGTTCTATTTCAAACAATAAGTACACAGATTAAATTTAAGTACAGTTTAATTGTAAAAAAAACATTTCTATTTTAAGCAATTCAGTTTAGTCAAGCAGTTCTAATTTAGCTTAGTATAAGTACAGATTTTGTTTACACACAGTTAAATGTCAAAACAGTTCTATATTAAACAATTCAGTTTAGTGTGAGTACTGTTTCAATGTAAAAAAACAGTTCCATTTCAAATAATTCAGTTTAGCATAAGCACACAGTTTAAATGTAAGTACAGTTTAATCGTCAAAAATATTTCTATTTCAAGCTATTCAGTTTAATCAAACAATTCAGTTTAGCATAAGTATGCTGTTAGTTCTATCTAACCCAAAGATAGGGCCCTATCAGGTGCTACCAGATCAGGCCTGAGTGGATATGGGAGCAATGGCAATAAAGGGATGCTCCACATTTCTCAAAGCCCCAACATTACTGGAACCTCACCATCAAATTGTTTAGAGTCATAATCAGGACACTCATTGGGGGAATCTTACCTCTCTGCAGAGGTGCTGTCAGCGTATTCTACAGCCCTAGCTGACTGGGCAATATATGACTTGTAAACAAATAGTTAGTAGGTAACAATTTTTAAACAATCCAGTGCTTACTTGTTTGTACATAGAAAAATGGTTTCAAGTATAGCGATCTAAAACTAATAATTCAATTCAAAAAAAGTATAGTCAATGATTAAACAGTTCTATTTTATCCATAGATGCGACCCTAATATGTACTACCTCTCTGGGTCAGAATGGACCTAGGAGTAACAGTAATAAAAGGATACTCCACATTCCCCGAATCTCCAGGACTGGAGACTCTCCATCAGATGATTTAGGACACTCATTGGCGAGTCTTAATCTTCTGCAGAACTGCAGTTGGCATATTCTACAGCCCCAGCCAACTGGGCTTTTATATATATATAAGTAAAGTAAAGTTAGCGACCTTAGCTACTACATCGAGGTATAGGAGAGGGCACTACTCCTTCTCCTGGATTGCTCCACTTTACCCTTAATACATACCTTATAATGCTGAGTGTTAAGCAAGGAGGTATCAGACACTATTTTTTAAGTCTTTGGTATGATCTAACTTGGGATTGAACCCCAATCTCGCAGACCATTGGCGAACACTCTACCCACTGGGCCAATTTTTTCTAATATACAAAACTAACAAATAAATTGAAAAAGTTAAAGAAATAAATTAAACTATTGAAAAGAATATTTGATCCATTGACAGAAAATGAGGATTTGTAAAATTCCACTCTCTTGACCGTTACTTAACCTTTCTTCTTTTTGGTTGAGTCAAAATACTGTGGTGACTGTTCTTTCCCTGAAATGAACATTTCATGTAATGGCAGTTGAAGCAGAGAAGTAAAATATTACAGAATTTAAAAGTAGAGTTTATTTTACAATCTAAGGGTCAAAAACATTAAAAAAATATGAAATTAAATATTGTTAACATTTTCAAAGAAATTAAAATTCAATTTTTAATCTCCACAATTAAATGTAATCAAGTTTTATTTATTTTGTTATATAAAATATACTTTGTTGCAATATAGATACATAAGTACCCACCCACACCCATACACAGAAAAAAAATGTTCTGGTTTCATGGGAAAGGAGCTCAGCTTCTAGGTTCTATCCTATAGCTAAGCACTTGAAAAACACCAATAGTTCATGATAAACTAAGTTTTTCACTGGAAAGAGAAACATGAACATGGGTCACCCCTGCTGTTATTCTATATTACAAAATTAATTGTGCGTGCATGTTTTATAGGCATAAAAATCCAGACTTGTAATTTGTTTATGCATTGAGGCATATTTTATTAATTTTCTAACTTTTAGTTATAATTTTTTAGGTCGATTTTAACCAGTTTAAAATCTCTGACGATTCCTACTTCAAATACTAATTATAAAAAAATGAAAATAAAAATAAGTATAATCTGTTTTATATGAAATTCAGTCTTTAATGTTTAGAAAATAAATAAGAAAACCGATTCTAAATGGTCTGCCATTTTTGTTTATTTATTTATTGATTACTTGGCCTAGTGGGTAGAGTGTTTGCCAATGGTCCGGGAGACCAGGGTTCAATCCCAGGTCGAGTCATACCAAAGACTTCAAAAATGGTACTTGACACCTCCTTGCTTAACACTCAGCATTATAAGGTATGTATTGAGAGTAAAGTGGAGCAATCCAGGAGAAGGAGTAGCGCCTCGGTATAGTAGCTATTGAAAAGGGAGCCTTCAGGTCGCCCTCGACTACAGTCTCCAACAACTTATTTGGAGGGGAGGGGATATAAAAACCATAAAAGAGTGGAAAATTTTGTTTGAGTTGCTAATGACAACTTTCTTTTTCATTTCATAAATTCTACTTTGAAATCATCCAAATTGAAATATTCAGACCAATTGTGAGCACTCTGACTTTGCATCAGGGAATTTTCTTACTTTAACAGTTCTTCATTCTACTTCATTTATTTCCTCATTTCTTCATTTGTCATAGAAAGACCTATTGTCCCAAGTACACATTTGTTCCTATCATAGGGTGAAGGAAGGCTGTGATTTCCAAATGGGAACAGGTTCAGCCCCACCCTAACATCTGGCATAGGCATGTCATTGCATACCAAATTTGGTAGTTCTACATCAGACTATTTGTCTGTTTAAAAAAAAAACAACATAATAGAAAACAGATACACTCTTCTCAGCTACAAATTACCAGAAATCTCATTATTTTTGTATTTAACCATAAACCAACAAAAATGGCACACAATAGCAAGATTCTTATTAAAGCAATGCTCTTAAAATGTTCTAACTTAAAAAATGAAGCAATTTCCTGTCCAATTTGCATCTGAATGATAATTCTGTTGGTTTTTCAGTTGCACTGGACATACTTTTTCAATCATCCAAATTCTTTATATAACAGTGATAACTCTGAAATGATAATTAAAATTTTTTGCCCTTTACTAAATAGAAGTGTTGATATCATCATGGACCACTGTTATAACAGAACCCCACAAATTCATGGGTTAGTTCTTTAGTCAATAATTCTTTGCTTATTTCTACAGTTTTAATTCTTACAAACTAGAAACATGGATTGATATTGACAGGCTGGTGATCATATGGAAATCTAATCTCTGATAAAATAAAATGATCTTTTTCAAGCTGTATTGGTACGACTGTATAGCTGCACCACCTTGACTCTAACAAAACAATAGGAGAAAAAGGTAGATGAGAATGACACAAGAATGCTACATGTGGTTTTAAACAAATCCTGGAAGCAGAACCTCACAAAACAGAAGCTGTACAGCCACTCGCTTCCCATCTCACAAACCATGTCAGTAAGATGAATAAGAAATTCTTGGTACTGCTGAAGAACAAAACATGAAACTCATAAAAAACATTCTTCAATGGACCCCAACACATGACAAAGACTTACATACACTATATGCAGTTTAGAGGACCTGCCAGAAGAGATGGACAATAGGGACAGATGGTGAGGGAAAGTCAGAGGACTCTGTGCTATCAGCTCATCTTGTTGATTATGATGATGATGATGATTATATGCATGAATTCTGCTTCATTGAGAAATTCAGATAAATGCATTTGAGTATATTATTTGATGAAGACGAGCAATTAATATCTTCACTATTTTCTCTATTTGATAGAAAAATATACAATGAGAAGTTAGTATATCAGAAAGAATTTTTTGAATTAATTTTAAATCTCAGACATGATAAATTATATTTTAAGCTGTGTTATAATCTGACATAACATATAATCAAATATAGTCTGTGAGTTAAAAAGATTTGCTCAACAAACAGATAATCAGATATCTGTCAGTTTTCAAATAACAGAAGTCAGAAGAGTATTCCTAAAATTTGATAAGTTTTCACTTTGTAAAACGATATAAAAACGTTCATTTCACTCTATTTCTTCCTTCCTTTCTTTCTTTCTTTCTTTCTTTCTCATTAGATCTGTTCTTTTTAACAAATGATCCATTTTTAGTCTGAGGTGATGACAAGGTATCACATACGTCTACGATAGGTATATAGTTACAAAGAAGTAAATATAATATAGACAATCATCATCATCATCACCACTACCACGGCAAAAAGTTTCTTCCATTCTTTGCTTTCTTTCTTTCCTATTTTTCCAATTCTTTTTAATGGATTGGTCTATTTTTAGTCTGAGCGGGTAACAGGGTGTGACAAATATTATAGGTACATAACTATAAACAAGTATATTGATAGGTAGATTATTTCAATGTTTGTACTAATATAAAGAAGTTGATATAGTATTACACTGATTCTACTTTTTTAATACATTTTAATTCAGTTCTTCTTGTATATTTAATTCATTATTTTTACTTTGATTATAATAAAAATCAAGTTGTCCAAGAATTCAAAGGAATATTATAAAAGTCCAAAATTAATGGAATTTTTTATTTTTTAACTATAAACAAAAGATATCAAGTAAACAATATTATTAAAATACGTTTATAAATTTTACAGATTCAACTGCAAAATACTTTAAATATGAAACTAAAATATTGATTTTTCTAAATATAAAAAAACTTTACAACGTGATATTATAAAATTCTCAATTACTTGATATTTCTATTGATGTAATTATAAGACCACAAAAAGCAAAACCTTAAAATATTAAATCATAAATATATATTTTTCAGGCCATGATATAATATCAATATGGTTTCAAATAATTAATAAACTCTAATAGTTTTTAATCAAATATCCAAGATTTTTAATTATTATAAACATTTGATATAAATAAACCCAAATTATGCTTGCAAGAATTTGTTATTAAAGAAAAGTTTTTTTTCTGCAAGATATTACACAATTTTCAAGTGCTTTTATTACATGTTATGAATTTGCTGACTTGGCATAAATACATGTTATGAAACAATAGATGCATATATATATATATATATATATATATATATTAGATTTATATTTTTAATGCCATAGAATTTAGATTGTGACCCCTGGGTTTCATGGAGTTTTTTACAAAACAACAATCATCAGGCAGTTAACAAACCCAGATATATTGAATAAACTATATTTTTATTCAAAAGCTAATCTTATATATACCTCATTTTATATGCCTTTTATTTTTCTGAACCCATATCTTATCTAAATTGAGGATATTTCTAGTCAATAATTTATTGCTGATGTTATCTGAATCCACATGAGTTGATTGGACATTAAACTGTACAGACTGAATAGATCCTCCTCAGACAGTCTATGTTGGGGATCTGCTACCTTCTACTGTAAACTTTCTCTGGAGTTGGTTGCCACAGTACTACTTTCAAATCGTCTCCTTTCTAGAGGTGTATACAGTGTCCAGAGAGTCCCACGCCTCTTTCTATAACCTTAGCTGATATTTCTGGACAGCTTCTATACAGCTCTTTATTGATTATATGGTCACTTCAAAAAACATCCATTTCCATTTATAACATCCTTGTGTACATTCAATCAAATGAGGTTTCTATTTATGTGCTGAGAATCCAGATGGTACTTCCATACAGCAATACCATTTTAACTGTTTGGGGGAGCCTGTCAGCAACTTCAACCGGGGTCCTGGATAAGCAGTCCTACAGAAGACAAGAAAAATATTCACATGGAAAACATGTCATGATCAGAGTAATAAAATTTTGCCAATTCCTTGGAACAGTTAAATTTACCCATAATATAACACAATGTCACACAAACTTATTTCTGGATATTATTTTTTAAATGTTTATGCTGCAAAAATTTAGAAAATGGCCATCATTCTCTTTAAACTTTGCTTTTGTGATCTTGATAATGAAATTTAGAAATTAAAGAATTTACTATATAAAAATAGGCTAATTCATTAATTTTGATTTACATCTGGATCTGGATAAAACAAAATATGAATCAAAATTTATATGTATTTATACTAAAGTTATATAAAAATGGATAAAAAGGAGGTTCAATAAGTTCTAGAAAATTCTATATCAACATTGAATTTACTTGAAATGTTCTAGAAAATGGGTAAATTCAAAAATTTCATTTCCAGATCACAGAAGCAAAATATGAAGACAAAAATATACCTTTTTCATTTACTTTAGGCTTAAGCAAGTGGAAAATAACAATTTCTGTCCATGAAAAAGAAAAGTAAAAATTTAGTAGCACAGTGTAATCAAATGCCAATATTCATTGACACTTATTGAAAAGAATATATATTTATATAATTTCAAAAGTAATAAACATAGAAAAATATTTTTTCCAGTCACAGCATATTTTAAAAGGCATTTATAAACATTAAACTATTTTCCAGTTGCTAGTATATCATTTCAGTTTTGAAATTTGCCCCATTTTTGTAATCATAAGATGTTTCAAAAAGGATTCAACAGGATTTTTGATAACTTTAAACTCTTTTAACTTCTTAGTAACTCTGAAAACAACTGTTGTAAACAACTTAATCTGAAAATGACAGTTGTAGACAATCTCATAGCTTCCTAAGATAATTCCTGAATCAACAAGTTAAACATTTGAACACAACATCAAAAACTTTGGTAATTAACAAAAATTGCTGGACAAATTTCTTTTGATTTTATATTTTCCCAATTTGATGAAGTCTATCAACCAAATGTAATATAGCAAACAGTCTGAGAAATGAACACAGGGAAAATTTCAAATTATCTCTCTCATATTTATAAAATTCAATTATGAAATATGTCTTAACAATATTTGTTCTGAAAAAAAAAGGACATAGCTGAGATAACACAAACGAATGGATGCTTGAATGAAGCTAGTTCATGATATAATCATTTTAACTTATATACACTGTTGTTTTTGATTTTAATGTTGTTATATGCTGAATACTGTAGAGTAAAATTTGCCAGTACATAAATTTAACTCTTTTATCTTTACTGTTATATTTTTATGAAATACTTCAAATATTTTACATGCATAAATGACTAAAAAGATAAAGTGTAATTGCTAATGTTTCAGAAAAATCTTTCTGAGTCAATAAATTGTTTCTATAAAGAACAGACTTGTCTACCTTGTTATGATATCATGATAGATTTGTCTATCATATATTGATATCATAACAGACTTTTCTACCCTATAATAATATCAAAACAGACTTATCTATCATATTATATTAAAGACTTGTATATCCTATTCTGATATTGCCTAATCAGCTAGGGCCATAGAATACACCTCTGCAGAGAGGTAAGACCCTACCCACCCACCAACAAGTATCCAGGATATGACACTAAACGATCTGATGGTAAGGTTCCAGTAATACTGGAGCTTTGGGGAATGCAGAGTACCCCTTCATTGCCATCACTCCAAGGTCCACTCTGTTCAGGAGTGGTAGCACCTGAAAGGGTCCTATCTATGTGTCAAATAGTACTAAACTGCGTACTTTTGCTAAACTGAATTGCTTGAAATAGAACTGTTTTGACATTTAAACTGTGTACTTATGTTAAACTGAATTATTTGAATTAGAACTGTTTAGACATTCAACTGTGTGGAAATAAAAGACTATGCTTATACTAAACTGAATTGTTTGAAACTTTTATCAAAATGACTTAATTCAGCATTAAATGACTCAAAAAGGGTTGAGAAGCCATAAAACAAAACAACCTATGTAATAATTGTGATATCATAACAAACATATCAATCATATAATAAGAGTAAGTTCACTAAAAAAATTGTAGCAGAATTATTTTTACAAAATGATAATAAAGAACTAAATATCACCAAAAAGAAAAAAATGTGACTTTTGTATCAAAATTTGTTTTTAACACAAATTCAGGAACTGTAACATTTTCAATTGCTAATAACAATAAGATTCAAAGTATGTGAATAAAAATAGCCACATATTCTTTGTTTTTACATTAATAATATTATGGTTTCCCCAGGGAATAGATTTTAATATATCAAAGATTTTACAGACATGCAAATGAATTGTGGCAAATGTAAATTATTTTCCTGTGGTTAAAGTCAACAAATAATGAAAAAATCCATCAATAGATATAAATATGTGGATTTTTTTCATCTTAAAAATATAGTTAATGTTTCCTAATTGCATATTTTTTAATATAAATAATGTCTGAAGTTAGTGTCAGAAAAAATATCCAAATTTCATGTTGTATCAAAATTTATTCATTAACATTTGTTCCATCAATATCAACAAAGATTCTTTTCAATAATTAAAAAGCTTCATAACATTTTTGTAAAAGTCTTTTAGTCAAAAATATAGTGGATATAGTTTCTATCTTTTTAGGAAATATTCCATCAAAAATAGTTTTGAAAACTTCCCCATCAATGATAATCAGGTGGATTAAGATCTTGAGAACAATAAAAGTGTGGAATTTTTTCCCAGCAAAAATTTTTGATTTTTTCTTTGATGATCTTTGCCATATAAGGTCATGGATTATCATAATTGAACAACACACCTTTGTGATAGATCAAACAGGGCCTCTTTTTATTCAAAGCAGTGTTTAAACAATATTGATAAAAAATGTCTGTTCTAATCATATCATTGAGTGAGAGCAATTCAAAGTGGACCACACCTACACAAACCAACCAAACTCTTACCAAAATTTTCCTTGGTCTATTTTGGGTTGTGTTTTAGCGTGTAAGCCATTACCAGCATAACTTTATATTCTTGTAAAATATCTTCATCACCAGTCACTAATTTGGTCCAAAATGATGAGTTGCATACACAAAAAGACAAAGAAACGCAAATGCCAATTCTTGCTTTACCATTGACTTCTATCAAATTAGGAAGAACCTATTTTTTGAGTTTAGTTTTTGATCTTAACAGTAATCCAGTGTCTGATACCCTTGAATAACCTCCCTACTCAATCAGATTACACTGCTGGTACAGGAACTAACCCTGTAAGGTTGGATGCCTGTTTCAGATTTTTCCTAGTGATTCTTTATGACAACATATTTTCTATTCTTCAAACCAGAATTGTGGATAAGAAATGACAGCCTTTAATTAAAAATTGTATCATTATTTCATGATAAATCTTTTCTGCTTGTTCACATTAGATTGTAAGAAATCACCTTTTTGCTCAATTTCTTTTCAGTAAAATCTTACCAAGGCTCATTTTCTTTAATCAGTATTGCTATTATTCACTTATCAAAATTTCTTCCAAAATTTCTTATAAAATACGAAACTTAAAATTCATACTCTCTTATTTTAAACAACAACACCAGTAGTGAAATTATGTAAAACTCAATCATTATTAACTCAAGAGGACAACCTCTTTTCTTACGAATTACTTAAGCTGAAATGACCTTTTTAAAACTTTTCAATACATCGTTGGCAATTTCCATCCAACTGAATATTTTGGATTGCTTCAGCAACATTTACGGATTTTTCTATATATATTACATGTCTTATGTTTACAGAATAATGTCTATCTTTGAAGGGTCAAATTAGTAAATAATAATATTACTTGTATTATACTGTAATAATAAAAATGACTCATTTGTATGTGTTATTATGATTTAGTTATCTTAAAATAACATTCAATCTGTCATTATTGGTTTTGGAGGTTACTTATCAGACGACCTTATAAAGAACAATGGTTTATTTCACTATTATTATTTATGATAATTTTGACCAGCATTTTCTTTTGTCTTAATTTTTAGTCGCTTTTTTTATCACTCAGGACATAAATCTATGACAATAAGGAGACAACACAGATCAGAAATTAGAAATAGAATAAAATAGAATACTCATATAACTACAACAAAAATGTATAACCACCCAAAATACCAAGAGAGAACAAGAAAAGAAGTGAAATATGAGTTTCAAGGACTCCTTGTGGCTCAGCTGATAGATCAACTAGTGTATTTAAATAGGCTTAAAAGAAAAGATACATGAGCTGAAATATTGCTGAGAGCTTTTCTTTTTATCTTTTATTGTTTCTGATTTGCATTGTTTCTTCATTGTCATAGATTGACAACCTGAGATTTTTTTTAAAAAAAGAGAAATTAAGAAGAAAGAAAATGCTTGCCAAAATTGATGATGATAATAATAATAATAATAATAATAATAATAATAATGAAGAAACCTTAAGAAACCCAATCTCTTCTGATAGCAGCACAAAATAATGTGATAAGGACTAAATATGTCAAAGCAAGAATAGACAAGATGCAACAAAATAGCAAATATAGATTATGTGATGATAGAGGTGAAATGACCCATCAAATTTGCCCAAAGAGAGTATAAGACTAGACGCAATTGGGTGGGCAAAATGATCGATTGGGAATTGTGCAAAAAGTTTAAATTTGACCATGCAAACAAATGGTATATGCACAACCCAGAATCCATCCTTGAAGTTGAGATGCACAAACTTCTCTGGGATTTTGAGATACAAACAGATCACCTAATCTCGCCAGATGACCAGACCTAATGATAGTCAATAAAATAAGAGCACCTGACGAATAGTGGACTTTGCTGTCCCAGCAGACCACAGAATGAAAATAAAAGAAACAAAAAGAGAGATAAGTACCTAGATCTTACTAGAGAACTAAATGAAACTATGCTACATAAAGATGGTACCAACTGTGCTTGGTGCACTTGGGACAATCCCTAAAGGATTAGTACAAGAACTAAAAGACTTGGAAATAAGAGGACAAGTAGGGACCATCTCAACTACAGTATTATTAGGACCAGCCAGAATACTGAGAAGAGTCCTAGAAACTTGAGGAGACTTGCTGTTACTCAAACTCTAGTGAGAAACCGTCAGCTAACACTGATGTGAAAAAATCTCAAAAGAGTAAATAATAATAATGATAATAATAATTTTTGACAATGTTTTAAATAAAGGAAACTCTTTTATTTATTTGGATAAATCCATATCAAAAGTTTTTGTCAGAGGCTGGTAAAAAGTTCTTGGCCCAACCAAGAAAGAAATAATTTTTTTTCATTTACATTGAATCATCTTTGGAAGGTTAAAGAAATTTGAGAAATGATGTGCCACATGTGAATGAATATAGACTTACCCAACTACTCCACTACAAGCAAGATATGACACAAGGTCAATTTTTATGTAGAGTACAGCTGGTTTGATTTCAGAGTTTTCCTTCTCCTAGACTGGTTGCCTAACCAAGGCTTAAAAATCCATAGCTGGAGGAAGAATAGATGTATTCATGCCTTTCCCAAGAGTATAAGTGAAAAGTAAAATGCAGACTTGTCTAAGATTTGAATTCTGATCCCTGATTCTACAACGATAACCTTTAAGTGCACTTGCAAGTGTGGATGAATCTGTGGAATCACCAGGAGGTTAATGATAACCTTTACACCATTCTTTTCTTGGTCAAGTTGAGAACTCTTTCACTTCCCACTTCACTAAGCAATTTGAATTTTATTTAAAAGAAAATTTAAAACAATCTCATTTAATGTTTATGATTTAAACATAGATTTATTTATATTTATTAAGAAAGAAACTTGTATCCATTACGCATGGACTATCCTTGATTCTAGCCAAGTAAAAAAAAAAAAAGTGAACTTTCTTAATCAAAATGTTAAGTGAATTTTTAAAATATCATTTAAACTGAGTTTATTTTCTACTTTTACAGATTTAGAAATATTTATTTTAATGAATAACAGTGTAAAACGTTTATTTGTTTATGAATGACAAGCCACATTCAGTACAAATGTCAATCCATGAAATAAAGAATAGATTAATCAGTTCACCAGTGTGAACAAGGCTCGTGGTGAAAGGTGGACTTAATGGAGAAGATTTTCCCTACATCAATATTATCATTAATCCTGTGAAGAAGTGGATCATTTCTGTTCATGTAGATTTTTATAAGCTCTGCCAATGAGCTTTTTGTTCATTCTTATGTACTCTGTATACGTGATAGTTTTCATGAAAACAAATGGGAAACTCTAATTTCAAAGTAACTAGGGAAATGATAAATCTACACACAAGATATATGTATTTATCTACAAGCAGGATGTGATACAAGGTCAATTTTTAAACAGTACACAACTGGTTTGAATCTGAAATTTTCCTTCTCTTAGACCAGTTACCATATCAGATTTAAAGAGCTCAGTCTGCCCTACTATTTACCCTTACCTCTGGAAGGAGAATAGTTGCATGCATACCATTTGCAAGGGCATAGCACTATATGAAATGCAAACAGCTTCATCCAGGTTTGAACTCGGGTTTCTGTGTCCATTTACCACAATGATAATTATTACACGATGAGATATATGGAAATATAAGTAATTCTTTTTTTTTTCTGAGGTAAGCTGTTCTCATTTATATATCTTTGATGTAACTCAAAACATGTACTCTGCTCTTGTTGAACAAAATATGTTATATATGAAGATCATTAAATAAGTTTCCAGACTTTTTTCATATGGGCACTTTTATTGACAGTACACACATGAAACTCTAGTCCCCTTCGAAGTAATCTCCTCCGGCTGCAATGCACTTGTTCTACCATTCCAACAACTTCTGTTAGGCCTCATGAAAGTCCTCTTGTGTGAGCATGTCAATGACCTTCATCACAGCCTCTTTCATCTCCTCAATTGTCTCATAACGACAGCCTCTGAGCTTAGGGAATAAGCAAAAGTCATAGTGAGCAAGGTCTGGACTATAGGGTGGGTGAGAAACTGTCTTGATGCCCATCTTGGTCAAATAGACTGTGACAAGGATGGAGTTGTGGACTGCTGCATTGTCCTGGTGGAAATGCCACTGACCCGATTTGAAGAGTGCTGGCCTCTTCTGATGGAATCTCTTCCTGAACTCCCTTAAAACCACACCATAGTAACCCTAACCCTAACCCTAACCCTTCGGCCAATCAACTCGGGTGTATTGACTTCCTTACTCCTCCCACACCTCTCATCATCCCTCACAGACTCCCTGCCTTCCTTGAATCTCTTATGCGACTCAAAAACTCATGCTCGATTCATACAAGATGCTCCAAAAGCAATCTGAAGCATTCCATACATTTCTGGGGCCTTTATTCCAAGTTTAAAACAGAATTTTATTGCATATCATTCTTCTAAAGTGTCAGATTGCATTTCTGAAATTCACCAGCTATGACAATCAGGCTTTAGTAGGGTGTATTCCAATTCCTGCTGTAGCTGTTCATTTGAAATCCTAAAAATTGGTCAGTCATCTCATAAGATGTAAGGCAATAACATAGTGAATTTTCAAGAGTCTATGACAATTTTAAATGCCTGTACAAAAAAAGTCTGGAAACATATTGAATGCACCAAGTATATATTCTTACTTGTAATGGAAACAAAGATTTACAAATTGGAAATTGATAGCACCAGAGAGTGAACTCTATTTTCTATTGTCTTAAATAAGTTTGGTTTGAATAATAAACAAAACAAAACAGACAATATCACCAATCTATTGAATGAAAATCATTTAGATCAGGAAAAAATCTGATGGATTATATCTTCACTAAAACATTCCCTGATGAGATTATAAAATCTTTCAGTAAAAAAACTACTCAAAACTTTCATTTCTCAATCATTCTTTTAATTCTATTTTTTGTATTCTCCACTCCAACTCAACTGTCATCATTAAAGCATAAACACACTTCTATACAAATGTAATCATTAAATAAAAAATTTGATAAATCATAAAAATTCTTTTCATTCCTTTCATCAAAAACTTATTTTTTTCCCCTTAAAGATTATTCAGACATGTTTAAATTATAGATTATCATTCCCTCTAAATATATTCATTTTAGTTTCTTTAAATAAGATTTCCATTTTCTGACACTTATGCATCTCCATATTTCATACTTGTCTCGTAGATAATAAATTTCATGAATTTATTTTTTCTATGTAAAGTAAAATTCCAACATTTCTGCCTTATCTTAACATCTGAATAAAAAACAAAATTTTTAAACAATTTAAAAAGATTTTAAAATTCTTTTTTGATTCAAGTCAAATACTTCATAATTTTAGTTAGAGAGCAAAACTCTCTCAAGTGGAAAACATTTCCCCTGTTGAGTTGTCTCCTTGGCAAAAATGTATGCAATTTCTTTTAAACATATATTATGTGTAATATTATATGACTCGGAATATTATGGCATTATGAACCATAATAAAAAAAGTTGTGGTGGTTGTGGTGGGATCCTTGTGATGTCCTGGCTAAAATGCCAGATTATGACATCAAAGTGAGTGTGAACTACGGTTGTACTATTACATTTACTCTCAGATTAATACCTTCAGGAATGGTATTGACCCCCCTTATTCCCCCAGCTATGGGTTAAATAGTACCCTTAATGTCTTTCTACAAGAATGGTTATTAGCAACCCTGTTAGTTGATTGGCATTCCACCCATGAATAAAGTGCTACATTTGCTATTGTATATGTGAGTATGATCCCCTGGATGATCCAGAAAAAGCCATGATCCAATGAGGTATATATATATATATAACCCGTTGTTCCAGGACAAATACCTTTCAGTCAATGCCTATGTCAGTAATATTGAAATGTATATTATTACTGCATCTTCATGTTTTCTTGTGACAAAAATTTCAGATTCTATTAATGAATTTTTAATATATAAATTATTAAAGAATTTATATAAATTTGCCAGGAAACACAGAAATCGAGAAAATATTTGTGCAGGATTAATATCTTTTTAAACTACTATAGATAAAGGATTAAAAACCAAATTTGTACATGATGATGCACTTATCAAAAAAGTTTCTCCAATTGACAATTAACTATTTAATCATATGTGACACTTAAATGAATTTTCATAAAATCATATCTTTAAAAAAAGAATTAGATAAAAATCTAATATGGAAATTATATCTTTATATCCTATGGAAACAAATTTATTGGGTATTGAAATTAATGTTCAAATTTGCAAAAAAACACATTCAAGCATTTTCTGTGCCAGATACCATACATACCCACACATCATACGACTTTCTGAAACTTAAATGTTTGCTTAATATTAGGGGATCACAGCTCATGACAGATACAAACTTAGTGTGTAAATAGTTAGCAAAGGGTAGGCCTAGGCCATCTGGTACACCTACATTTTCCAGCTGCAAAAGGTCTAAATTTAGGTCTCAGAAAGTCACATGATACATGTATATATATGGTATATACATTTTAAAAATCTACTAAAAGTCATGAATCCTAAAATTAAACCTTCTCTGATATAAAATTTGAATTCATTGATAAGATAACAACAGACCAAGGAACTGAGTAGTTAAACTGAACATCAAATGAAAAGTCAAGTTAATGTTCCATATTAATAAATGTGAAACAATTTTTATTCTTTATCTTTTAAGCTAATAGTTTGTGCTGACAAACAAAGGAATGCTGTGTACAGTGTTATTTTCCGATACTTACACCTTAAACTTATAGAAATAGAAAAGAATCAAGTCATAGAACTTTTTAGTAGATCAATTGAATCGCTTATTTTATTACTGCATTATATATAAGCTATAAATCTAATTTTCCAAGTATCATGACTGTAAACAGGTTTGCAATCAGTAATGTTAAATATTTAAAGCATGGGTATTATACAAAATTATATAAATTTGTTTTACATGCATTTTTGTAAATACTTATAAATGCATTAAACAAAATGTTTAAATTTGTATATTTTTCACCCTGATGCATATAAAAATATGCAAATTAATGATTAAATGTGCTACCAAATTTAAAGTAAAAATACCAAATCTAAGTTTTTTTTTTAAATCCCATATACCTACAAAATGATCAAAGTCTACATAGAATATTAATATTTCATTTAGTCACTATGTTTATTTTATAATACTTTCTTATAACAACAACAATATGAAACTTGATACAAATTGATTTCAGTTAAGTTTTATAACTAAAATCAAATTAGGAATGTGTGTATATGTGTGGGCGTGTTATTCTCTTATGTTCTGTATTTTTCAATTTGAAGCCAGATTTTTTAATGACTTATATTTTTATTCCATTTTTTCTGCACGTGACATCAGAAGGTAATGTCATTTTAACAATGATTTATACAAGCTTAATTAGTATTTGCTTGAAATGCCAGCTTTATTTGGGGCTGTTTTCTGTTTTTTTTTAATCATTTTTTTTATTTAGTTATTGTCCAGAATAAATAAATAAATCCATAACTTAGAAATAATGAAAATATACTACAGTGTGATGAAAATAAAATGCTTCTGGTAAAGTGAATATCTAATTATATATGCCAATTTTGTGTGCTGGTATGTTAAAGTATTGTCAATTCCTCATTGTAAGAATACAAATTACTAATTAGTTCTATTTTGTATTAAATATATATATATATATATATATATATATATATATATATATATATATATAGTGAGCATTCATAATATGTATTGTAATATATATATATATATATATATATATATATATATATTAAAATAGTGAAAAATTTATATAGAATACATGTGGGTGGAGGAATGTTTACTTGTGAAAAAATAAATTTACTTGGACTATTTCAATAAGATCATCAGTACTAACAACTGATTTGCTTATTAATAAGCAAACATATTGTTATTAGTTATATTGAATCATTTGAAAATATTGAATTTTTTTAATGAAATTTGGATAAAAAGGATTTCTTTTACATCAATACAACAATAACTATTTCAGTAAAAGTAAAACTTGCTAAAGAAGATGAACATTTTATTTCAAAGACTCACTCTCATAAAATAGAGATAAGCAAAGTTTATTTTAAAAAATCAGTTTTTATCCCATGAGAGTAAAACTAAGGAAGATATCAACTTCCTGGTACTTCATATTGAGAGTACAAATGCATTGTTTGCAGATGTATTTTAATTTCAAATCTGACAGAACGAAAAATTAGAATGAATTTTTAAATCCTTTTATCAACAAGACATTCATTTTCTCAGAAAAATTATTATAAAACAACCATTTTTAATTTGATACTGATACTTTAAAAACTAAACAAGTCTGATATTATTATAGTTATTCACTAAGCTAAGCTAAAGCTGACACAAGGCCACAGTAGCAGAGCACCTATTACACTAGCACCTTACTACACTAGCAAAATGGCTACTAAGTGCATCATGATATTATATCTAACTTTATATCATTTGTGATATATTAGTTTTAATAATAGTAATAGTTATGATGATAGCTATCCCACAACTAATATTATTATTACTATAACATACTCATTCTAAAGGCTATTATAATAAGTTATAATTAATAAATTTAAATGATCAATTGAATTGCATGGTATGTGGCATCATGTTTAATCAAATTTCTAAGGACTTTTTGCATGTCATCTCAGCATACTTTTAAAATCAAAAATGATTTTTTACTAATTACTTAAAACAAATGTTTTAACATTTTACCATAAAATAGTTTGACAAAAATTGTTTCAAGCTGAAACTATAATAATGTTGATTTGTTTTGTTTTTTAATCTGGAATTTCTTCATATAAAATTTATATTGATATTTTCTGATTAAAATTTATTTTTCAACAAGATCATCTCCCAGATAATCTATAGAATAGTCATTCTATAACTACAAATACACTTTAAAGTGTCTGATATTGTATATCAGTACCCACATTATTTCAAATTGTATATCAATAACCACATTATTAAAATTTTATATCAATACCCACTTTATTTAAAACTTAATACTGAAATATTATTCAAAATTGTATATCAATAACCACATTATTTAAAATTGTATATCAATAACCACATTATTAAGATTTTATATCAATACCCACTTTATTCAAAAATTAATGCTGAAATTTTATTTTATTAATGTTTGATTTATTGCAATTTTGTACAAGTGACAAAAACAAAGTGACTCACATTTTCAGCACAAAAATTTCACCTGCATTTTATTTTATCCACTTTGAAATTACTTCAACGTTAAATTCAGCTTTATTTATGAAAATGATTTTGAAATAAACAACAATATTGAATTAAAAAAAAGGGATTTCAAATGAATATGATATATTTTTTAAAATCTTAATTTCTTTGAATGTGTAAAAATAATCAAAATGAAGAACAAAAACATAACTATTTTCTTTTATCATCTACGTGTATTACAACCATGCAATATCAAAGTTTTATACATGGAAATATTTCAAAGAACTGTTACTATTCCTGTATTACACTCTTGATAAAATAAACAATTTAAAAAAAACATCACTATCAAATGGCAATATCATTTTACCTATGAGAAATATAATCCTGTTGATATTCAGGGAATATAAACTTTCTACAAAACAATAGAATTTTGTTATTCCTGTTCAACCTCCAGATTCTCTGACTAATTTGCTTATTATCAGACAATGAATTCTTCTTGGAACTGAGTTTTATAGTGACATGTGGATAGTTTGTAAAATCAAGGCAGGCATGTGGTGATCTAAATTACTAATATTGAAAAAAAAATTTAGAAAGTGACTTGTTTGTGATATACAATGATTACCAACAATACCTATTACTAGGAATCAATTATTTCCTATTGATCAGAAAGCAGAGAAAATGTACCTGTATAAATCAATCAGAAAGTGATTACAACTTTTACAAATATACTAATCTGTAAAGCATGAAAATACTTTTAAAAAAAAGAAGAATGTGGCTAAAAAAAAAAGAACAATAATTCTGATAATATTCAAAAGTTTTATTCCATCATTTTTTAAATCCTATTAATGGTCAGAATTTTTACACACATTATTTGTTTTTATTTCATTGAATATGAAGAAAAATACTTACTCTGCAAAGACTTCAGTACTGGTTCTTTAGTTACCTTAAAAGACTCAAATAAACAATAACTCTTGAAAAATATATTTGTCAATATAATTCTATGTTCTCTTTTCTGACTAAAATTCTGCATTTTGTAAACTAACATAAAGATATTGGTTGAATATTTTTTTCAAGCTTTTAATGAGACAAAACAGAAAAATGACCAAATAACTGTCGTATCCAGTGAAGTTTTAAAATCCCTACAAAAAATTTCTTTCAAAAAATCTTGATAATCTTGACAAAAAAATTGTATCAGAAAATATTTACTCCTCTGTTGGACAGCATTTCCATCTAAAAATGAAATTTTAGTATCTTTGGAGCAACAAGTTTTTATGTCTGTTAAGCAATTGAATGTTTGGCATGCAATTTCATCCAACAGAATTATAATTTTTCTGAGCACCTTTATTCTTTTTTCTTTTTTAAGTATTTTTATTCTTTTTTCTAATGAGTATTTTTGTAAAAGTTGAAATCACTTTCTGATTAATTTATACAGGTTCATTTTCTTTACTTTTTGATGAGTAAGAAATGATAAAAAAATTACATTTATCATCAAAATATGAGATTAGTCTTATGTGACAAAATTCATTAGAACAGGACATTTTTTATAAGTCTGATGGTGTAAAAATATTTTGTTTTTTTAAATAAACATAAAATGGTGTACATTGTATCATAAAAAAAAACTAAGTGAAAGTATATACATACTGCACTGTCTTTCATGGTAAACTTGAAACAATTCAATGTAAATTTATAAGTGAGAACTAGAAATTGGGAAAATGATACAACTTTTAAAATTTTCAGTATTAAAATTTATTTTCAAAATAAGTATCATTATATTCCACTTCCAGTCAAATAGTCCAGCTGCCTGCTTGCTAGGTCGATCATAAAGATAGCCATGGGTTAAGGTCATAGGAGTTTTGCTACATTATTTACTTTAATGTTTCAAATAAATCAAAATTTTAAATTCTTTTTTTTTTCAAACTTATTTTGATATTTGAGTATGCTGTATAAAACCACTGTTTACTGAGTTGCCCATTTTATGATTAACTTGAATTAATAAAATTATCAAACCATAATAAAATATTATGTCATAAACATATAAAATGGGACTGAATAATTTATTAGGTGCTCTGTTCAAAGTTAAGGAAATAAATTGTTTATAATTGGATATTCAAAGGTATGATTTTTATGGTAGACTGTAACAAAAATTAGAATTATAAATTAATAAAATAATTTTAATAATAATAATTTTTTAAATATATATTTAGGTATGGAAAGGAATGAAAAGAGACATGTCTTTTCAATACTTGGGCCATCATGACTCTTTTCCTTTATCAGTAAACTGTACATTGCAGTGGCTGTTCCTGTGAGAGATTGAGGAGTGGTTTTCCAATACTTTTACCATGGTTTGAATTCAGAGTTGTTCTTCTCCCAGACTGGTTGCACATCAGTATGACTAGAGAGCAAATTCAGCCCTGCTATTTAAACATAACTAAGAGAGGGTAGATTCATTTATGAGAAGATGCAAATGGATGCTAAATTTAATCTCTGTTTGATAATTCTGCTTTCTGTGCCAATGAGTGTTACATGACGCCACACCTCCATATTTAGGTATATCATACTATTTTTCAATGTAACTTCTAAAAGCTATTATAAAACTTATTCAGATACAGATAGATTTCTACTTACCATCTTCTTACTGTGATCAAGACTCTTAAAATCCAACATATCCAATATGCATGTTTCATACACAATAAAATATTGAACCTTCCATTTTCACTTCAGATTCTGGAGAGCTCTGTCAGGCAACAAAACTCTGGGTTTGCCTTTAAAAAAGAAAAAAAAAACATGGATCCAAGATAAATATGGCTCGTGAATATGTAAATTATGCAATAAAATATGGAAAACATTTTTCTTTTATTACACTCATTATGTAGTATGGTTTATAAAGAATAATTACTATGTATTCTAAGGGATATTCTTACCTTTAAGAATTTCCTTTTTGTATTTTGTAATAACAGCAGTCTATTAAAACAGAATATCTAAAACACTTTAAATAAAACATCAAGCAGTATTGAAATAATCATATCTATATAATTATGTGTCACTTGACTCAAAAAAATTATTAAAGAATAAGGAATAACCAAAATTGTAATTAGGTTTTTTACATTTAAAATATTTAAGTAAATACATAGTGTAAATAGTTTTTTTTTATATTTCTAGCTCTAATTCAAAATGTCTACTTCAAATAAGAAGTTATTTATTTCTCTGCTCAAAATCATGCTATGATTTCAGGAAAACTAATAACAATCTTTAATGAAGTAAAATTGCATGTATGAGCAGATTTTTTCATCAATTCACAAAGCTTGCATGAATCTATTAATGGTTTTTGATTTACTTGTGAAATTGGCTGCATGTGACAAACGTGTTGTGTCTCTTAGGTTAGCTGTATTATTGGTCAAGTTTTAGATCTTTGGTCAATTATTGTATTTACAAATTAGTTCTGTCTGTAGTCAGTAAAATCCAACTTCAAAAGTTCTTGTCAGATATTTACCAAATTCAAAAAGAAGTTTGTATCAGGTTAATAATAACTTTCTTCTTCTATGAATCCTTTTAAAAATCATGCAATGAACAAAGTTACACTATCTCTGTCCCATGGTAGTTGTTACATTTTGTGTATAAAATATATATACAAATGTAACAACTATTATGAAATAGTAATATATAAAAAGAATGTATTCATGGGAATGTGGTACAATATTTTTTAAAGTCCTAAAATAACAGTTAAGCAAATGTTTTATGAATAAAAGTGATTCTGTTTACATTTCTCATATTCCTATTTCTTATATTACTTCCTAGATTTTATGATTTAAATGATACACATTACAATTTGTTTACTTTAAATGAAGATGACTTGAGTTTTTAAAGATCTCTTATATTTGGTATTATTATTTAATATGATAAATCAGTGTTGAATAAAAATGGTTAATATTTAATTTAAACATCTCAAGATTAACTATTTTTAGCAAATTAAATTGTCAAAATATGAATAGATTTAAATTTCATATCTTGGCTCATTGAAATTACTCCAAAAACATTATATATCAAAATCTGACTAATCTTTTGAGACCATTCACATATCAGCATATATGTAGCAAATCTCTAGAGTAAAATGGCCAATGGATCAAGCTTCACCAATTATGGTTGAAAGTAACATAATCCTTAAATTGGATTAAGATACATTGATTTAAATGTATAAAACAATAGTTTTAGTATTATTCAACCAGTTCAATCTCACTGTGAAAAAAATTTTCTGGCAATTATTTTGTAATTTGAACTAGATTAGACCTTCAAATTCACACCTTTTTTCATTTTTCAAAAAGAAATTATTTTACATTTTTTAAGTGGGGAGTCACTTTCACATTCTAATTCAGTATAGAATGATCACTTATTTTAGGAACAAGTATTAAAATAAAAGGACCCCTCCTAACCGCCCATGGAAAAAAAATTAAATAATTCAACCTGTCTGGTTATTTGTCTTTTCCAATGCTAACTGTTACAGAAATGGGTGATCATTCTACATTGAATTAAAATTTGAAAATGAACCCCACTTTATAGAATGTAAAATAATTGTTTGTTTGTTTTTGTTTTTTTTTTTGTTTTTGTTTTTTTAATAAAAAAAAATTGCTGTGAGTTTGAGGGTCTAATTAGTTCAAATCACAAAAAAATTTACTAGAAAATATTTTTTCTGGGAGAACTTGAACAGGGGCATGTGAAGAATTTTACCATGGTATTTTTGTTGATTTTATATTTAAAAAACTTTTAATAAATAAGACAAATACATCATTTAAGAAATAGGCATTTATTTGTGAAATTCTTATTTACAAAGTCTTAATTAGAATATATAAGTACTTCTATCCCAAAATAGTTACATTTAGAGTATGAAATTTATATGTAAATACAACTCTTATGGGACAGAGTTAGTAATAACACAATATGATATGTAAAATACAAGGCAATTCCAAAGCAAAATATCCATTCTTTTTAAACGTTGACACAAAATTCATTAAGTGATTTTATCATATATTCTTCTTTTCTTTTTTGGTTTTCTTTTGTCATTCAAGCAATATTAATTAAGAAATACCATTAAATGGTATTTATTGTAAATAATAAATTCTTCATTTAACAAAATGATGTGGTTCTTATATTCTCAAATATTTCATTGTTTAAATGGCATTATGATATAGATATTCTTTTTTGAATATTTTTATTTGAATTTGTTTTAAATTTATATCAATATCTTGATAGAAGTAATAATAAAGTTTATAGATCAATGATATAGATGATGTTCCTTAACATGAACTTAAGTTTAGTGTTCAATATGTAAAGTTATTGATAATAAGCTTGAATGAACACAGACATGATTCATCAGACTATAAACTACAAAATCAATGTTTGTTCACTAATCAAAGAAAATATGAACCATATTAATCATAGTTCAATGAAAACCTTACTAAAAATTTAAGACATGGAATTGTGTGGCTGATGATGTCTCTTAGCAATCACAACAATTGCATTTCCAACAATAAATATACATGATGAGATATGAGATGTGTACTGTCATCTTAAAACATTCAGTTTTTGGAAGGGCATTTAACTAAAATCAACATAAGGATTTATAGCAAAAATATTTAATAATTAACAATGGAAAATAAGCCTTAATTTCTTATCAGTTGTTCAGGTGTCAAATGCACTCGTACAAGTAGACATGAAAGCTGAAAACCATACTCTGCTTATTAGAACATTAGAAACAAAATGATATTTCAAATGATGAATAATATGATAGTTGTTTCATTGATGATTGGTACAGCACACCTCCTTCGCCAGAATTTTCACTATATTGTATGAAAATTTTATACAAAACTGTATATCAATGTCTATAAAACATTTTGTCTGCAATGAAAAGCTAGTCAATAAATAATGAGAAAAACAATGATTCCCAAGAGGAATTGTTCGGAAGATTATCAGATCAACTGGATTGATTTTCACTGTATACAACTGAACAGGATTGTTTACAGTTTTTAGAGTGATTTAACTTAGGATCCATGGTAGAATTAAAGCTGTGAGAAAGGAAATAAACTCAGAATTGGTCAATTAAGAGTTATTTATTTTTATATACTGTGTGGTGTGTGTATATGTATTTAACAAATCTCCACCATGAGGTAGATGCAACAGTCTTTAAGTTTTTAAGTGGAGTTTAACAGGTTTTAGTTTAAACTTTCCTTTCTCCTTGGCTGATTACCAAACCAAGGTTCAAGAGACCAGTCTGCCCAACTATTTACCTATAGATGAAGGCAGAATAGTTGGATGCATACCTTTCCAAAGGGTATTATGTGAAATGCAAACAGCCTCATTCAGGATTTCAACTTGAGTTACTTTGTCCATTTTATCTGACAACAACCATAATTCCACAAGTGTGTGTGTGTGTGTGTTGTATATAATGGAATGCATATTCATCCTTTACATGGAGGTAGTTTTGAAGTTAACCTTCCTTTTTACTATTCAGAGTAGAATATAAAGTCTTATGAGAAAGGAATTCCAATTTAGATCCTTTCAGTTCTGAAGAGGACAAGCACTCAGTTGCACGACAAATATATAACATTGTGCATTTTTATCACTCAGTAGACCAGTCCTAAAAATCTCAAAAGTTATGTTAGTCTAGGATCATAAATTAAACCTACTGAGTAAGAAGCAGATTTTTGAGAGAAACAAATTGGCTAAGCAAAGCTAAGCATAATTCATTTTATTCCAAATTATCAGTATCTTACCTTATTAGGAATTACCTGTGTGCTATCTAGTTTACAAACAAGCTGTGGCAAACAGGAACATATTTTTTAAATTAAAATTCTTGAATAATATTGTGTGCAAATTAATCTTTTTAAAATCAATTTATAAACTATTATTAGTTTTGCTTTCATCTTTTAATTAGAAATTTACTCATCCTTAAGAAATCAAATAAAAGTGATTTTTGCATATTCATTTGGATGAGTGAACAAAATTACTACTCAAGTTGTCTATCTGATAATAAACAGAAAATACATAAACCAACAATGGAAATTAAAAGTCTTTTAAGCTTATCAGAATTTATATCAGCTGTCAAGGAACAGGGAATTAATTACTTTAGATTAAAATTGTTCTTTATAATTTTGTCTTCTTTACTTTTATCAAAAAACAAAATGTTCCTAAATCTCATTATTTTCTTCTTATATCCACAGTTAAAATGCTTTCCAAATCTCCTATATAATAGCATCCCTAAATATAGAGTCATGAAGAGGTGATAGCAAATTTTTTCTTTTATATGATTGTCCATAAGAATCATAAATATTCGAAATTTTACAAGATGAAATCTTTTAACAGCCCTTGTTGCATAGACAATACATTTATCTTCTGATTCCACCCAATAGATATAAATGTGTTTACACAACTCTTCTGCCACTGGTAGGATGTGAATCAAGGTCAATTTTTAAGCAGAGTATAGCTGGTCTGATTTTAAAGTTTACCGTCTCCTTGACTGGTTGCCTTACCAGAGTTAAAGAACCCAGTTTGCCCGACTATTTATCTATATCTCAGAGAAGAAGAGATGGATTCATGCCTTTCTCAAGGGCATTAGCACAAAGTGAAATGTAAACAGCTTCATCCACCCAACTGATGTACACCTCCTGTTGGATCTTGTGAATTCAACTAGAAGATTTATCATATTTACCCAACCCCTCCGCTCAGGCTGGATATGACACAAGGTCAATTTTTAAGAGGAGTTTAACAGGTTTGAATTCAGAGTTTTCCTTCTCTTAGACTAGTTGCCTAATTAAGGCTGAAGAACCCAGTCTGCCCTACTATTTACCCATAGCTGGAGGGAAAATAATTGGATTCATACCTTTCCCAAAGGTATTAGTGCTATGTGAAATGCAATCGGTCTTGTCCAGGATTTGAACTCGTGTTGTCTCTATTTCCTACAACGATAACCATTACACCGTGGGCACCTCCAACAACTAGAAGATTTGTGCAACTCATGATGGAGAAGGAAGACAAGAACACGCTCTTTTTTGTAGACATCCTTGTTACACATAGGAAAATAACACATAGCAGTAATGATTACAAAAAAAAACTGCATCTAGAATTATCTTGATTTTAATTTTAACCATCTTTTTTATCTTAAGAAATGATTAGTTTGTTGCCTTTAGTACTTACCGGTTCATTGTCTGAGTGGGTAGAGTGTTCACCAATGGTCCAGGAGACCGAGGTTCAATCCCAGGTTGAGTCATACCAAAGACTTTTTTAAAAATGGCACTTGATACCTCCTTGCTTAACACTCAGCATTATAATGTATGTAACAAGGGTAAAGTGGAACAATCCAGAGAAAGGAGTAGTGCCCTCCCCTACACCTTGGTGTAGTAGCTATTGAAAATGGAGCCTTCAGGTCACCCTCGACTACAGTCGCCTACTTTACAATTTATAAAAGAAAAGTTAAAGAATACAGTCAAATATAACAACTATTTATTCTTTATAGCTTTTAGAATATAGAAAAAAGAAAACTTTCCCTGAGTATCATTCACAACAATAAATATCTAATATGTAAGAAATTGAATAGAACACATCTAAATGTATTATTGAAGTTAAAACATATGAGGGATTTTTTAAAGTAAAATAATGATTTGCAACTTTCTTACAAAAACTAGACCTTTGCATGAGAAGAGTTAGACAAATGATTCAATTTATTACAACTAAAACAAATATGGAGCCAAACCTTTAAAGTTAATGTCAAAGGGATATAAATGAAAGAAGTAGAAAAATAAAAGTACAGAAGGCTATATTTGAAGAGAGAAAGACATTGATTACCCTCACTGAGATTTGATCTATAAAGTTACAATAGAGAAGGAATGGCTATATAAACAGCTTATCTGTATATATGTCAGGCTAGGATAGATATTAGTTTCGCTTTCAACACTATATGGCTTCCTTTCCTTAGCATGAGTGTTAGGAGAGTCTTCATCTATATATTTGATATAATACAAAGAAAACTGAAGAGATAGCTATAACATAAAAATAGCAAAAAATGACTTACATCCCTCAGCTTATTTAGTATAAAAAAATATTAAATTAGATCAACTCTTTTTTTTTCTATTATATTTAATAAGGCTGAATACAATACAATATTTTTTTATTACTTAAAGGCTGCCATTGATGGCCATAGAAATCAATGGCGTGGAATTTCAAATTTATTGAATTTCAATGATAAAATTATTTACATGTAGATAAAAGAAACTATTCAATAAATCGCATTTAATATACCTGGAATTATTGCCCTTGAAAATTATTAGATTAGTGGATTGAGTATGTATATAGACTCTATGCTATTATTATTATTATATTGTAAGCCAGACAGGAAAATGCATTATTCTTTAATTTTGAACATATTAACAATTTTCTATCAATAAAAATCTGCCGTTATGTAGTTCTTTTTACTGTGTTACTGTAACACAGATACTGATACATTTTTGCATCAAAACTAATCAATTAACTGTTAAAATAGGACAAACCTATTTGATTAATTAGAATTATTTACAAATAAATAAGAGAAACTACAATGTAAATAACATTTAATATACCTGGAGTTATTGCCCTTGATAAAATAGGACCATTGTAATACAAATCATTGGAACACATGCAAATACAGACACCACACAACTATTATTATTGAATTGAAAATTGGACTGGGAATTGCTTTATTCTCCAAATTAAAGAATTTTAAAAATCTTGCCATTTTTATTGTATTATATTAAAAAATATGATCATAGATATATAGTTACCATTATTTTCTCATGATATAAAAAATCAACTAACACTTTTAATAAAACTTTTAGATTATCTAATCAATTAATTCTGCAAAAACAAGATTCTCATTAAACTTTAATTGGTTTATTAAAAATTTAAATCATTTGGTATTTATTTAAGAACAGTCAACATGTGACAAATTACAACTTTGCATTTATTAAAAAGTTTCTAAAGAGAAAGTCATAGTAGACACTATTGTTCAATAAGTAAAAAAGCAAAGTTGGCGACCTTAGTCAAGGGTGACACGAAGACTCCCTTTTTGATAGCTACTACACTGCAGTGTAGGAGAGGGCGCTACTCCTTTCCCTGGATTGCTCCACTTTACCCTTGATCCGTACCTCATAATGCTGAGTGTTAAGCAAGGAGGTATTGAGTACCGTTTTTTGAGTCTTTGGTACAACTCAACCTGGAGATTGAACCCAGGTCTCCCGGGCCACTGACGAACACTCTAGCCATTATGCCAATGTCTGGTCTAAAGACCGGACATTGTTCAATAATCAGTTTTTATTTCTCTCTGTTTATACAAGCAATACACAGTTTTCAATTACAAAGAGTGCTTCATAAGTAATAGGTCTAATTTTTTTCCCAAAAAAACTTCAACAGATGCAAATAGCACAATAACACAGTTAAATACAGGAAGTTTTTCAGTTGTAAAACACTATTTTTCCACTACTGGCTGTATATTTTCACCAGCAGTGAACAAAAGCCTGAATGCTATGATCATAAGAGGTGTGCTCCAAAAGTAATGCCTCCTATTTTATTATATCATCTCACAATGTCAGAGATACATGTTAGTGGTATTTCAATGATTACAGTTTTTATCAGCTAGAGGAATTCATAGCTGTTTTCATATTGTCATTGAGCAAAAGAAAATTATGAGTTATGGATAAGAAAGTTGTACCACAATTACACAACAACATAAGTCACTCTAAGTAAAGATCCGTAATGGCTTATACATTTAATTATTTTGACTTGTGCCAGCAAGTGTCAGTGAATATCAATGAGTGGACTTTTTTCCACGTGGAAGAATTCAATCGCTTTCATGTCAGACGTGATTTTTGCCTGTGGATTACTAAGAAGGAGTTTTGAGATCAACTGCTTAACCATCAACTTGAATTTCTGATATTAGGGAACAACATAACAAAATAAGAGGCATTAATTTTATAATGTTCATCTTACAAGCATTGTATTCAGGTTCTTGTTCTTTGCTGGTGAAAATGCAACACCAATTGTGGTGACTATACAGAAAAAAGGTTTAATAACAGTTCAATCTAATGGTCCTGTATTTGCTGTATCTGTTGTAGTTTCAGTGGAAATAAATAGACTTTACTTTCACACGCACACACACACACACACACACACACACATATATATATATATATACAAGCAAAAGTACCAGGTCTATCACCGGACTAAAAGCATTTTAAGAACACAAGTGAGTTGGATAGAAAGGGAGAAGAGACAAGTTAGCAAAAATTTAAAAATGTCTCCTAATTTGTGGTTGAAAAAATTTGCTTGTTAATTCAAATGAAAAGTATTCTTTCATTTTATGAACTGTTTTGTTGTTTTTTTTTCTTTTTTTTTCTTTTTTAAGTTCATATCTAAAAGAATATATAAATATACCAAGCCCTATACTGGTGAAAGATTGAAAACATTTTCATGATTTTTTCTTTTTTTAGTTTCCAATAAATTTTAGAATTAGTGTTCAGTCACAATTTTTTTAGTTTATAATTTTCAAAAAAGCAGTAAAGTTTTAATTTAAATTTTTATTAACCATCTAAAAATTTAACTATAAAAAATTCAAAGAATTCAAGTATTTTAAGAAATTTTTTGGTTTACTTTGAAATATTATTTTTGAAAACGTAACCCTAAAGTTGTGAGTGGTTTGAGACATTATTATAATTTTATTTTTCTAAAAACTTCTTTTTAAATATGACAAAAATTTTTAATTAATTCTTAATTGCTTGTTGAGTTACAGTGACAAGAAAATAGATTCATTTCATTTATTCTACTTTTACCTTATAAAAATGTAACAATAAAAAAAAGCTAAGAACTAAAAATGTCTCCTTATTTTTAGGAGGAAAATTTCATCTATTAATTCAAATGAAAAGTATTCATTTATTCTATAAATAATTTATTTCTTTTTTAAAAGATATGTTTTTGAGTCACATTGATTAAACATTGATATATTTTGTCCTAAGAAATATGAAAAGTAGTTGTTTAAAAAATTAGGTTTTATGATTAAAATTAATTTTGGTGATTATTTCCTTTTCTCTCTCTAAAAATGTAACATCATAAGGCTGGTACAAAAAAAAGAAGCTAAGAAATAAAAACGTGTCCTTAAAATAAAAAGAAGCTCCAAATTAAAAAGATAATTTTTTCATATTACAATTTCTTTTTTTGGTTTACATTCAAAATAATGTTTTTAAAATGGTATCACTTGGTTTGAAACATTTTCATGAATTTTTTTAGTACTTCAAAAAATCTAGAATTTTTTTTTACAATGAGTACCACATTACAAAACAACATTTTTTGAAAAGTGTAAATTCAAATTTTGCCAATAGAATTTCCGTGATATTTTGAGTCTTTAGAAGAACTGAAGAGCTGCACATGCTTTTTGTACTTTCTAATGAAGAACTGTGAAGTATTCCACAAATTTATCAATTTCTAATTATTAAATTATATCATTTAATCAGTAAAAATCAAAAACTTAATTTTGTACTTTTCCTCATAATGAACATATTAAAATATCTGTACAATTTTAATGCTCAATGACATCTCTTTTCTGAGCTATAAGTCAACACATGCATAGCAAAACAGACTTGACTCCTTTATATACATAAATATATGAAACCAAGACAATCTCTAGCGGATTCCCATGGCATAGTTGCTCACATGTGGGTTTGTGACTTTGAAGCAAGCAAATTTAAACACTAGTTAGGCATTTATTTTCAGACTAATGCCCTAAAGAAAGGCATGAACTCCTTTATATCCCCCCTCCCAGCTATGGGTTGAATGGCACCACTACTGTTCTTCTACAAGGATGGCTTTGGTATTGAATAATCCGCAAAGGTTGATAAGCTATTAAACAAAGAAACCAAACCAAACCCCAAAAGACGATCTCTTAACAATAACATGAAAAAAGTTATTGAAGTTAAAGGACCGATTTCCACATCATAAATATATGAAATGAAAGATAAAATAGAATTAAATAATGAAATAGATATTTCTGTGATTTGATTTTTTTTTTTAATTTTAGTAAATTTTTTTTTGTATTTCAGTCATATCATTAATTCATATTTTCATAAGAAAGACCTCAACTTTAACAATTATTAAAATTTATTTACTGGAACTACAACAGCCACTTTAAGGTCAGAGTGTACAACAGATGAAACATTATGATTACAATAACAACAATGATAAAAACACTAGTCTCAATACATTACTTATGTCTTAAGTTTTATATAAATTTTAGTTTAGTTGACAAGAAATAAAAGTTGATAAGAAATAAAAGGTATAAAAATGATTGTTTTTTTATTAGAGAATCAAAGAATGGATCTAACAACTATCCATTTTTAATAATTATTTCTATTAGAGCAAAATCTTTTCTTGTTTATAGCAATTCATCCTGCTGCTCTGACACATGCTTCATTTTGTGCCACATTCCTTGCAATATTGAAATACCAATCTCCTTAAAATACCACCATCCTGATTTTCTTCAAATACCCATCAAATAACAGTCTCCCATTCCTCTAAAAGTTTTAAAACACATATCAACTGATTCACAATGTCTTAACTAAAGCTATTCTTTAATAAATTTTCAGTGTTTAAACTTCTCAGATTAATACTAACAAGTTTATTATTCATAACTTTGAGAAAAGTCATTACCAGAAATCATTTAAACAACTGAACCAATCCTTCATATACTTTTGTTAACACAACATTTCAGCTGATCCATACTTTAGCCTTTATCAGGTGTTTAATTTATTTTCCAAGGAAAGAATCAATATGGTGCTTATATACCTGGTGTATCTAAAACTGCTCAAATGGGTGGGTTCAATTAGAGACCATTTTATGTAACCATTTTGGCTTTTAACTGGGGAAAAAAATTATCTCTTTGTTTTGGATTATAAACCTAACAAGAGCTAAAGAATGATTTAACCAAAAAAAAATGATTTAAATAGCATCAATAGTACAATGAAGGTTCTCATTGTCCAAACAATTTCTGGTATGAACTAACAAATTCTAGATTCATAATACAGTAAAACAGTTCTGGACAAAAAAACAAACAGTAAAATAACTGAACCATTTTTTATCATTGCCACAAATTTTAATGAAATTTCAATGGCTTAGACATACATAGGAAGTGATTATTTTTCTTTGAGTTGTCAAAGTTCCCCAAGTTATAACAAAAAGTCATAGTTTTTTAATAGGAAATTCTCAGAAATACCAAAATAAGAAATTTCTTTGATTTTACTTTTCCTTGATTCCCTAATTTGCGATTAGTCCTTTGCTAATGACTTTTCACTCAAAGGAAACTTTAACAACAATGATCAAGGAAAATAATCACTTCCTATGTGTGTCTAAGCCATTGAAGTTTTATTAAAATTTGCAGCAATAATATAAAGAATGGTTCAGTTTGTTCACTGTCTGATTTTTTTGTCCAATACTGAATGTGTTTAAAAAGGAAATGCATTTTCAATTCTCATTGAGTCCAAATTCACGTAGGCATAAATTATTATGCATTTCAAAGGATAAAAACAAATTATGAAAGTCTTTTATTTTCTAAATAATTTCTTGCACAGATTTGTTCACATCTATTTATAAAGATTTATTTCAGGAATGAATTTTAAATGTCATATTTTTTTCTTTGAAAATATAAAGTTTTATCAGATCATTTGAAGATATCCTGAGTTTGACTATAATACAACATCATTATTAGAAGTATTCTTACTTACATTCACTACTTTTCTCCTGTTGTTTTTTTTTTTACTTCATATACATCAAAAATTATTTTTTACATGTATTCTTTATTTAATGCAATGATTTATTTGTACGCAAATATGTTTCTTGCAATTTTTTTACTCTTGGATTTGTCATATGATGTGAAACTTAAAGAAATAAGTATGCATTTTGACACATTTAAATATATTTAGGGAATATCTTTTTTTTAGAATGACATCTGTTTACACAGATTGGATGACATGATTCACACTGTATATTTGAAAAATAAATTCTAATGCCTATAACACTTATCTAGATTGATTAAAGTATGTATATAAAATCTTATTTTATATGCTGTAGATTTTAAAATGAATTATTCTACTATTTTTGGCAAAAAACATTTAAATCTTTGTCATAGCAATAATAAAATATCACCCATAAATACATATGGCCCTACCAATTTTTTTATAAAAAGTTTATTTCATTCTAAACCAAAGATACCAGGATTTTATTATTTCTAGAGGCACATTATGCAATCAAATCAGTTATTATTAGGTATTATTTATTGCCAAACTCAAATACATTAAAACTCTGTAACAAAAAATAAAATCACTTCATGTTCATATTTTTGTTTACAGAGTTTGAAAAGTGCAGAGTTTGGTAATATATGATACGTGATAATATCTATTTTGACTTTATAATGTTCTTCATGAAATCTTGGTATTTTTGGCTTAGAAGAAAATGAACTTTCCATTAAAAAATTTAAAAGTTGTACTTAATTATGGATGATATTGGATATACAACAACAAATAATATGAAAAAATGTATATACATTAATGAACAGGATTTGATAGTAAAATATAAAAATAAAATAGAACAGAACAACAATAAACCTATTACTATAACTTGATTGATAATCATAATTACAATTTTGATACTTTGACTATTAACATCCTTTGTAAAGTCTCCATTTAATTGCTATAATTAGTTTTTTGTCAGAAGGATTATATAGCAACCAAATTTTGCAGCAGACCACCTAAGTCCATTTTCTGTTCTCAGAAGATAATGACAACAAATGATTATTGGATATATACAACACTTCAAAGGGCTATTGTTGTGATAGGAATGAATTTACTATCATCTAAAACTTTTTAGTAAGGAAGAATCTGCCCAAAGACATATAACACAAATATATCTAAAGTTGGAAATTTTTAAATTAATGATCAATTTATTTATTATATTCCAAAAACTTCATCAGGATTAATTATGGAAATGAAGGAGAAATCCTTGATTTAATGATTTGATTTTATGCAAAATTCACAAAATTTATTCTAATGTACAATATATTTCACACAAAAAAGATTATAATTGTTTATAAACAATTACAATTGAAAGCAATAATAAACCATTATGTGTTTTATTCAAAAAACAATCTTTTAATATTCTATCTTGTAGCTGCATATTAAGAATTTTAAAATTATTAAAGTAGAAATTTACTTTTGTTTTACATTTTTGATATAGGAGCAATTGTATTCTTTCAACAACAAACATCTTTTGTAGGCTTCATTACACTTTAACATGTATATAGCAATATTAAAAATAATTGAATATGTAATTTCAATCTCATCTCTCTACTAACCAAATAATACCCATTGAAACAAAGGCTTTAACTTATTTGATACAATGAATATTTTGTATTCATTTCAGTAGTATCATTTCTCCATGTTTTTATACACAGCTTTAAAATCAGTTTTATATTTCAAGGACATTTACGCTTTACTCTGTTGAAAGATGTTACTGTAAAAAAAGTTGCCAAAATCAATTTAATAAGATCTTCTAGTAAAGCTAATAAAATAAAGTTTATGATATTAGTAATCAGACCATAATTAACACAAGAGTAAAAATAAACTAATCACTTTTTTTTTTCATTTAGAAAATAAGTGTTAATTTACTGTTGATAACTAATGTAGTATTAATACTTTTCAATGACTTTACAAATGAGCTTAAACCAGATGCCTGTACTAATAAAATTATTTTTAGGTGCCCTTATTATTATTATTATTATTATTATTATTATTATTACAGAGTTTTTTCACACTAGTAGTTATTATTATTATCATCATTAATATCATAATATCATCATCATAATCATCAACTGTCATAGCTTTCAAAATTATTATCAAATGGAATCCAAAGTAACATAGATTAATTTAAAAATTAATGTTTTATGACTGTTTTTAATAGCTGGGGTTTAAAATAAAATTATGTTTCACTCAAGTTATATCCATGAAGTTATACATGGCACTTAAAAATCACACTTTTCTGCATTGACAAATTTGATGCCAAAGAAAATCAGTTTTCTCCAAAGAAAGGCTAGCATTTTTGCATGCATCCTATATATATGTAGTTCCTTTATCAAGTAGCAATGGAAAAATTCTTCATTTCAGATTGACTTGTTAAATGTTGAAGCATGAATTAAAATAGAAACTAGACCAGATTCTTTGTTGGTTTTTTTATTCTGTTGTCAGCAATGCACAGTCAGCCTTTTGGCATGTGTAGTTCTATATTATTGTCTTTAAAAAAAACTTGCTCTACTTATAGAGAAAGGATACAAGAGAGAGGATATAAAAAATAGTGCTAATAATCTTGAAGAGGTAATTTATGAATGCTGAATATTTTATTTTTCTCAGTGTGTGTGTGTGTGTGTGTGTGTGTGTGTGTGTGTGTGTGTTGAATTAACTTAATAATTGCATCTTTTATGCATTTTCAGTTTTAGATAAAGTTTTGTTAACTATTATTTTATTGCTAATTTTAACGAGTATTTCCCTTAATCTTAATTTTTTTAGTTGATCTCTTTTTCATTAAAACTCACTCTATATTTCTTCTAACTCATATAGTTTGTCATTGACATAGATTGACAATGGAAGTAAGTCATGGAAAAAGTCAACTAAAAATTAAAATTAAAATTAAAGAAGATACTCATCAAAACTGGTAGTTGTCAATGTTACATCTAAAAATAGAAATAAAGTAAAGTAAAGTTGGCAACATTAGTCGAGGGCGACCAGAAGGCTCCCCTTTTGATAGCTTCTACACCGAAGTGTAGAGGAGGGCATTACTCCTTTCCCTGGATTGCTCCACTTTACCCTTGAAACATACCTTATATTGCTGAGTGTTAAGCAAGGAGGTATCAAGTACCATTTTTAAAGTCTTTGGTATGACACAACCTGGGATGGAACCCAAGTCTCCCAGATTATTGGCGAACACTCTACCCACTTGGCCAATGAGCCGGTAAGAGTAGAAATGAATAAATTATATTAATACTGTAAGAGTAAAACAGCCAACAAAAAAAAAAAAAAAAGGATAAGTTTAAAAGGTAAAATTTAAGTTTCTACTATCCAATGGATCCTCATAATTCAGACCAGCTACTTTAAATATGCAATATTTCCTTATGGTTTGAGATTAATGGCTTGAGTGAGCTGTGATTTTTAAAAAATAGATTAAAATTCAAAAATTAATGTTTGAGAGAGAGAGAGAGAGAGAGAGAGAGAGAGAGAGAGAGAGAGAAAGAGAGAGAGATCTGAAACCAAAATATAGATTCTGACTTTCATTCTTATCATTCCATAACATCATTAATAAATAATTATCAATTACTATAATAAAATTAAATACAAAAGAAATTATGTTTGGTATTTACTCTTTTCCATCTTCAATCAGTTAAACTTTATCTCAGCAGCAGCAGCAGCAGCAGAATCAGCGGCAGATGATTTTCTTTAAATATCATCCTTAATACAAAGGGTGATCAAACTGAGGCTCAATGGGCCGCATATAGTTCTTTGATATTTGATGTGCAGCTCATTGAAATATTTTGATTCTTATTGCTGTTAATATAAAATGTGAATAAGAAAAAAATTCAAGCTTCATAACTTTTTACAAGATATGTCCTACAAGCCTAAAAGTATAATGTAAGGTTAGTAAAAAATATTTAAGAATTTAATCCAGTATTTAATGCGAGATTTGAGTGAAGCATCGTTTTCAATTCTAAGAGAAGAATTGGTCAGAAGGAGAGAAATTATACAAATTTCAGGTTAGCAGGAGTTACAGAGAAATAATTATGTCTTGTGATATTCAAACATATCAAATTTATTAAACAAGGTGATTAAAAAAAATGTTAATACCCTTTTGTGATTATTTTTATCAGGTAATTTTAAACAGCCTCCACATGTTCACCATGCCTGTCAATTCATTATTGAAATCTCCTTCAGGTGATTTTTTTTAAAAACTTTAATATTTCTATAGGAGTATCTTTATTAAAAAGGCTGAACTGATATTATGGAGACCACTTGGGAAAGATTCCAATAATGTGTCGACTGGGATGATGAACAAATGGAAACTTTAAAATCATATCATAAAGGAAGCCTCATGGAAATGCTTACTTTATTTTGAAACAGCCTGTACATGGCTTTTACAGCAACAAGTTTGGCTACTCCCTGTCTTATACCAATACTGCATACACTCACAAGTAGACATATATAAGCTATGTGTACTGCTGTTTATGCTTTATTCTAATATAAGATATCCCTCTATCATATATATATATATATATATATATATATATATATATATATATATATATATATATATATGAGAAATATATATTTTATAATACTTGTATGAGTGAGTTTATTTTCATATTGTTCCCTGTATACATATCTAAGTCTTCGTATGTATGTATGTATAAATGTATATCTACATAATTCTGTCTGTCTTTATTCTTATTTTTGAAAGTATGAATGTGTATACAACCTATTTCACGCTGAAAGCAGATAACTGTCACTGATTAATGTATATATGCATGTATCAGTCTCTATGTACAACTTTATATATGTCAGTATGAAGTGAATTATCTCAGTACAACGCATGTATTCACCTACAAAAATATCCAGTAAATTAATGCATACACACATGAAATTGCATTGATAGTTTACAGCAGTATCAAATTTATTTACAGCATGGATAACATGTATGGAATTTTCTGTTGTTTTTTTTTTTATTTGTTTGTTTTTATCATTGCATTTATTTATTTATTTATTAAATTTATATATCCAGTTTTATTTTATTCCCTAATGTTTCAATAAAGTTTTTCTTTGATGATATGTAAAACTGAATCTTATTCTAATATTAACAAAGTTTTTTTATCAAGAAGATAATCAAAAATCTAAACTAACAAGAAATTTTTAAAATGTATAATCTAAATACATTATGGCATGAAAATAGTTACAACCGATAAAATTTGATTATCATTGCCTTTAGGGGTACTTTTTGGAGGGAGGAGTTTTATATTTAATATAACAAATAATTTTCAAAGGAACAGCAAAGTCAAAATACTTTAACTCACTAATATGAATAATATATCAGACCCTTCCCCAACTCCTGTAGTCAGGAAAATATGTTTATTGTTGGAAATCCCTTGCATACAGGTGAGTGCTGATCAAAATAGATTCAGCTCTGGCATCAGGGATTAACCTAACCCCTTTTTAAATAATGGAACAGGTATTGCCGTGGGGGGAAAAAGCCTCCAAAAGTTGATGTCAATGATTCTCCCCTCAGAGATATGATATGGTAGTACAAAGTTAAGTGAAGCTAATCTTAATATAAAAAATAGCATCAACCATCAAATTCTATATGTGTTATTCTGACTTAGGCAGAAAGGAATATTTTTGTATAAATTGTACCCTTTTATTTTTTTAAGTAAAACATCTATTGATTGTTTTTCTTTTACTCGGATTAATCAATTCCTCTTTACTGCAATAATATTCTTTTCTTTTTCTTTTCCAATGATTGTTCATTTTATTTTGGATCTTAGTGAATTCTTGACAGGTTTGTAAAGAAAGAGAATGTTTGGTTGTTTGACAAATCAATAAAATTTTATTAAAAAGCAGAAATGATTCATTTTTATTGAGTTTCTTAATTTTTTTATAAAGTTGAAATAAAAACGCTGAAGATATTCTAATTGCCAAATATTTCCAAGTACACTTTCCCCAAAAATTTATTTACAGCATGGGTAACATATAATTTCAACTATTTTATCTAAATAAATCTAAAAATTGAGATACTTAATTTATAAATCTTTCATTATAGTTTTTAGTATTTATATTCATAAAGGAATTAGTTTGCATGTATACGATCAATAAATTGATTCTGAATTGATTCCATATTATAACTAAATCTCATAAAGACAATAATCTTATAATCAGAGAAAAAAATGGAATATTCAAGAAAGCATTAGAAAAGAATTTAAAATGAGTTTTACAAAAAGATTGGCTACCTCACAACTGAAGCAAGATAAACTGTGTCATGTCAATATTCATTATATGAATGAGACATACAGTATAAGATGATGCCAATTGCATGCAGATTATATATATATATATATATATATATATATATATATATATTATTCAGTCTAGTTAAACCGGAGTCAGGAATAATTCCGTCAGGACAAAAATTCATTCAGCTATGAACATTTAAATTTTCCTGGTAAAGAGCTCAATGTAACTGACATCACAGAGCAATAATTCCTTTAAGAAAAACAAAAACCGGTCAAATTAGGATTATAGATTTATTTCCATCCTGTTATAGGTATTGATATGAATCAATAACACCAAAAATAACAGGACTTCTTCAGATCTAATGGATAAAATAATTACAGTCAGAATAGACACTGGAGGAAAGGGTGGGAGGCTGTAGAAGAGGGGTGAAGAGTTTCTTCCCCATTTACCCACTTCTGGTTTTCCTTTTTATTACCAGTTGGAATCACAATAAAGTAATTAGACGTATATTCAAAACTTACTTTCAACAGTAAATTAATTTTCTTTTTAAATTTTAAATTCTAAATACATTTCAATGTAGATCTCCAAATTTAATTATAATTTAATGATAATTTAGGGAATTACAACATTTCTTATTAACCTTACATAAAGATATATATATATATATATATATATATACTTCTATTTCCAAAATTCATCATGGTAATCTCCAGGATGGGTGCCATGGCCAGGTCAGCTGATATGGAAGACCTGAAACCTCCAATAAATCCAATCATAGAACATCACTAGGAACATATCCCAGTACATCTAGAAGATGTATTCATTGAAACAAACACACTGACAGCAATCAATTTAAAATCTTCAGATGTAAAATGATTCTGTTGGATTTTCTAATATTTGCTGCGTAATTTCATATAAAGACTTAAAATGTTAATCATTCTAAAATGTTGTTTCTAAAAGAAAAAAAAAATTGTGGAGGTGCCTGTGGTGTAATGGTTATCGTTTTAGGAAATGGACACGGTAACACGAGTTCAAATCCTGGACAAGACTGATTGTATTTCACATAGCACTAATACTGTTGGGAAAGGTATGAATCCAATTTATTCTCCCTCCAGCTATGGGTAAATAGTAGGACAGACAAGGTTCTTCAGCCTTAATTAGGCAACTAGTCTAGGAGAAGGAAAACTCTGAATTTAAACCTGTTAAACTCCACTTAAAAGTTTGACCTTGTGTCATATCCTGCCCAAGTGGAGAGGTTGGTAAATACATAAAATGTTGTTTCTATATTTGGTTACTTAAAATTAGATGGTTACATTGTTTTGTTTTGTTTTTCTCATTAGTCTCCTTTCAAATCCTATTATTAATATTCAAATATCTTTATACTACATTCTTTTTGTTTTACACATTTTTAAATTTTTAATAGCTTTTCACTTTGAAATTGAAAGCCAAAATCTTACTCAGGAGAGTGTTAATCATAGTTGATATGATGATAATATGTGTATACGTTTAACCCAACTCTTTCTCCACTAAAAGCAGGATTTTTAAATGGTGTAAAGTTGGTTTGAATTCAAAGCTTTACTTCTCTTAGACTGTTTACTATACCAAAGCTAAATGACACAGTCTGCTATAGTATTTACCCATAGCTAGAGAGAATAGATGGATACATGCCTTTCTCCAGGGCATTAGCATGAAGTAAAATGCAAACAGTTCTATCCAGGGTTTGAAGTCAGACTGCCAATTCCATTTTCTTACAACAACAATCATTATGCTATGCATGCCAATAATAATATGTGTATTTGGCAGGATGAGTTGGCATATATATATATATATATATATATACACACACATACATATTAAAAAAACAGAAGCTATATGAATTAAATCAAAAGTTGTTCTTGGCTTTAGAATGGTATTCAGATTACACATATATACATACACATATTCAAATTCAATTATTTTATAGTATTTTTACTTTGAATCTTTTGTGAAGTTTATGTCAAATTAAATTATTAATAATGTTTTTGATTTCCTTTGAGTATTTTGTGAAGATTATTTCTATACAGAGACAGCTGTAATAACATTGATCTATATTTTAAGCTACAAACTCAGAAGCACATTTCTCTATTTTGCTCTTTTGCTTGCATATATTTTGTGATTTAACTCATTCAAAACTTTCACAACAGAATGAAAAATCATATCTATTGTCAATTGTAATCAACAGACATGTCACCAATGAGTATTGAGTATGTGTGTAAGTGTATTGCATTAAGTATTAAGTTAACTTGTGGCCTGAAACAAACATTTTAATTTTGTTATAAAAACAGCTGTAATTTCAATATAAATGTCTGTTTATCTGAATTGCAAGATATTCTTGCTAATTTCAAAAGATTTTGCCTCTCCCTAAAATATTTAATGGTGAATATCTGTCTCTGTACTTGAGGATATATAGATATGTGTGTATGCACGTACAAAATATTTTTAAAATTCAACCCAGTTTCATAAAAAATTTACACCTCATCTTAGAGATTAGATTTAGTTTGATTTCTTTGGTTTAATAGCATATCAACATTTATGGGTTATTTAAAGTCAAAGCCATCTATGTAGAAGGACAGTAGTGGTACTATTTAATCCACAGCTGGTGAGTTAAGGGCTTTCATACCTTTCCTTTGGGTATTAGTCTGAAAGTGAATATACTAGCTTGATTAGAGTTTGAACTCACTCTCTGCAATGTTTCAGTACAGCACATTAGCAACTATACAATCGGGATTCCCCCTTCATCTTGTAGGAATTTTATCCCATGTAACTTTACATCAAATCATGAAGATTGATCAAAAAACATGAGATACAAATTTTTAGATAATTTTTAGATTGTTTTATTTGTTTGTTTGTTTTTATTAACAATACCACAATGATAACTGCAAAAAATTTAAGAAAATTCATCAAATTATAGGGTTGGTTTCGTGATAGGTTGGATATTTTGTTACATCCCAATTCACCAAGGTCCAATAAGTATATTCAAGTATATACTAACTCAGAAAAAAAACAGAAGTAAAGACAAGAGTAGCTCATTTACACAGATAGGAACATTTAACCCATAAGTAATATACATATGATGAGTATTAACAAGAATGCACAAATGTGTCCCAATTGATAAAATGTGTACATATTGTTCTGTGACCAAGCAGTATATGAAAGGAGTACAAAAATGGTAAAAGTCTTACTTGTCTTCAGTAGTTTAGTCATGTTAGCTATACATTTCTCTGGCAAGGTGAGACAAAATCTGTTACTCAGGTTGAAGACAGAGTCTCACTTCTGTTCAATGAACAGAGATAAAAAGGCATGTCTTAACCATTGAAAGAATGTGGATGAAAAGGAACAAGAAGGATTCTAGCATTGTCACATGTCCAATAAATACCCACATATTAATTAATATGAAACTATGTTTACATGGAATGTTTAATTAGATTAGTTGATAATCTAGACAAATTTTTGGAAATAATAAACATTTAAATTGAGTTTTTAAGATGTTTTCCTTAATATGAAAATGATAATAAAGATGGGTAAACATCTTTGTAATAAAATTTTTAATACATGTATACTTATAAGAAGAATAACTATCTGTACAATGTGTTGCTACTATAATTATATATATATATAACACATAGTGTTCACCAATGGCCCGGGAGATCTGGGTTCAATCCCAGGTCGAGTCATACCAAATACTCAAAAAATGGTACTTGATGCTACCTTGCTTAACACTCAGCATTATAAGGTAAGGATCAAGGGTAAAGTGGAGCAATCCAGGGAAAGCACCCTCCCCTACATCTTGGTGTAGTAGCTATCGAAAAAGGAGCCTTCAGGTCACCCTTGTCTAAGGTCACCAACTTTACTTTATATACATATATAACATGTGTGTGTATATATATATATATATATATATATATATACACACTCATGTTATATATGTATATATATGTGATAGAAAGATAGATAAAGTGAATGAGTGATAAGTATTTATAAGAAGTCTTCAAACCTATAAAAACAAGTTTTTGACTACATAGAATTATGAAACTGATATAAAAATTGTTAAGTTTATTTTTCTACTCATTTAGTGCTATACATTTTCCAAACTTTATATCTACTTTTTCATTTTAGCCATGAAAAAAACTTTCTTATTTAGTTTTGATACTAGTGTTCACACCAACTTTAACTTTAACATCATATGAAAAATGGTGATTTTTAATTTTATTTAAACACAGCAAGTAATTTATGTTGTTTATTACATAAAAATCAATGTGATTTTTGTAACCTTAGTCTTGTCATCTTTAATTTTCACATTTGTATATTTTACTGAAAATTGTTCTTCAGATAATTTTTACCTCCATACAAAAGATCATCTTATCTACAATGTAAATTCAATTATATGGTAAATAACTTATTAGGCAGTTTGAATGGATTTGAGCAGACTTTATTTGATATTTATTTCCATTCTTGTTTGTATATCAAAGCATATATATTTGTATACATTGAACTTATAAGTATGATATCATTGCAAAAGCTTAAAACAACACATAACACAAATATTTTACCATAAAAGTGACACAAAATAGTTAACTTTCATAGAATGTTTCCACATTTACAAAATAAGATTTTTAATTTTGTCACTCCACTATATATATAAACATACACACACACACACACACATACACACACACACACACATACATAACACCCATATATATAAAAATATAAATGCACTCACAATTCAGTTTCACATAATCGATCTTCAGGTGAGTCATGAGTGGTTTTATGTATATCTTAAAATATTTCATTATGGAAATATTATGATAGTTTTTCCACACTAATATTTTACTGGTTTTACAGCAGTGAGTTAACTAATTTTAATTGTATATATATATATATATATATATATATATATATATATATATATATATATATATATATATATATATATATTAACTACATTGTTGAATTATTTATCATTGTACACACACACACACACACACACATGTATATATATATATATATATATATATACTTAGTTCATAAAAAACAACCTGGACTGACTTATACTCCATTTATAGGATATTGATAGAGAAAAATTTTGTCGACACTGTATATTCTCCGGTGCATAGACAGAAAATAAATATCACTGATCAGCTTCTTTTGTGATGACATCAAGTCACAATATCGGAGGCATCACATTAAATGATGATTAAAATCATAGAAAGGAGAGACTATTCATAGATACTAGTAAAATCTCTTCTTAATAAAGATGGATACTTAAAGTGAATAGTTCATAAAAACAATAAATGACATTGAAAACACATTGTAATTAATTATTAGATAATTTTGCAAAATGAGGAAACCATAATCTGTCCTAGAAAATGGATTCCTATGATTTGATGGATTGTCAAAATTTGTGATGTTGTGACACACACACACATATATATATATATATATATAAATGTATGTGTATTTATTCAAAACAAATAGTATACTACTAAAGTATATTACTAATTTACTTGATATTGAGGAACAACTAACTAAATATAAAATACTCAATTCATTTCTTATTGCTTCAGAAATATTTGAGACACTTGCTCTTATGGTTACTTGCTGAACTGGTCTCTTTTTCTTGGAACCAACAATAGTCGCATGTGATACTTCAGTCCGGAAACAATACCTGACCCCAGGGCCACCATCTGATAAAGGCTATGTTAGGGGTACTACTACAATAGCAGTTGTATAAATTTATAATGTTTGTACTGAACTGGTCTTAATGCCCCATTTCCATCTCAGAAATATCTTCATGAAACTTCTCATTATGTTCATTACATATTACACTTTTATTGGTTTAAATTGCATTTTATGAGAGATTCAGCATCCAATTCTTTGTTATACAGTCAGAATATTGTTTATTAAATCAGCATCCTTTTCAGCTCTATAAATTCCAAGGGATTTCAGTATAACAGACACAAATGAATTCCATGCAACTAGCTCAAGTAAATTCAGTTTACAACTGAGCAGACCATCAAATACTGTATATATGAGTAACATTAATATAATCTGGGACTATTTGACTTTTGCTGCAGGAAATTATAGGTGTACTTGGTGATCTAGGCCTAACCATGGCCACCTATTTACACACACAAAGTTTGTATCTTGTGTATAGTGCAACCTCCTAATATTAGGCAAAAATTTAGGTCTCAGAAAGTCACATCATACATTTGTATATATGGTATCAATTTTCTTATCTTAGATTTATTGAAAATATCTGAACTTTTTTGTCACTTTTCTCTGTATTAAATTGCACTTTTAGATAGTGGAATTTACAATTATTCTTTATACAAAGTTTATGAAGTTGAATTTGATGTAAAAGGTCAAAGGAAAATATCTCAAAGGTTTACCATTAGCATATACAGTACAATGTACAAAACTCTAGCATGCTAGAACAATTTTAAACATGGATTTAGAATCAGTATAATCAATTTAGTCTAAAATACATTGTTGTTGCTCAGCGTAATTGAAAAAATAGAACAAAAAAACAAAACAAAAAATAAAAGAAAAATTTGCAAAAATTAATTATTCCTCATATCTTTATTGCTATTGTCTTTTAAAAACAATTCTCCTATTTTCCAAAATAAAAATAATTTTTACTCACAATTTCATTATCATATTTTTGAATCATGACTTGATATTCATTTCTTTGATATTTCAGTTTATACCATATTTATTTTATATTATGTCTATTTTATTACTATTTTACATGCATTATAATTTATAATTGATAATTTTGCACAATTTTATGATTTTTAATCATTTTCTATGAATGATTAAGTGCTGTTTTAATTTTATCTATTTTTGTTCTGCTTTAAATTCATTCATTTCATTGTAGGGGGCCGGCTGCACTGCACTTGTTGTTGCTGTCATAGCACGGAAACTAGAATTAAGTAGGGCAGAAAAGCATGTACACAACTTCATGATGGACACACAACTCACAAAACGGGTAAGAATATTTTACTTCTTCTTATTATATTCTATTTTGTGCCAAACATATCACATGGGTTTAAAGATATTTATCATTAATTGCATAAAAGTTGATAGGATTTTAATCCACAAGCATCATTTTTTTTTTTTCATATCAATAAAACAGGAGATTTATGAGTCAAAATAATATGTTGTAACTTTCTAAGGCAATAGCTTACATTCATTTTTTTTTAATGTAGCTCTTTTGCAGGGAGATAATTTTTTAAATTTTTGTAGAATCCCAAATTGAGGATATATTCTAATGAGTCAAAAAAAAAACAAGCAAAACATGATAATTTGATCAGCAATTTTGACTTAAATTACAATAGCATAAAAAAAATAACGCACTCATTTTTAATTATGATATTTTGGAAACAACCTTTACAAAATCCTTCAGCAAAGTGAGATCTTTGAGTTATGTTTCTATAAATTAACATTGAATTGGGTATTGAACCACAAATAGGAAAATGCCTTACATTGAGCTGTTACAAAAAGATATAAATGTTGTTCTATTTGTATAATGTTGGCAACAAAAATATCACTCTGCCCGCAAAAGGGTTAAAGACATTCTGTTGTAAATTTATATCATGTAGTTGTGATTTTGCTATGTCATTTATCATGATATAAGCAATATTGACTTAATATCATTTTCATGCTAATATTTTGAACGGAATTCACAGTTACACTCTTTTTGTCTGTTTAAAATAATCTTTATTTCAATTTTGAATAAACTTAGTATGCTGATATTTCTCACTTATTCATGCTATTTATTATCTGTTTCTTGCCTGTATTTCATTGCTTTTAAAAGTACAGTAGCGTCCAAAACTAAGGGACAAAATTTTAAAACTTAATATTTGTTAGAAATAACAACTGTGAAAAGCTGAAATTTTGACAACTGGTAGTCGTTATCATCCATAATAACATACTAAAATTTGAATCATTTGCAAAGGATAGAAAAAGAATTATAACAATTATTTATTTATTTTCGAAATAAGATCGTCCAAAAGTAAGGGACAAAATTGAGAAAAACAATGTAAACAGTATGCTATATTCAAATTTTTTGATTTCCTCTAAAGAATAAGTCTTACTTAGTCATTTGTAAATGTTGCATCAGCCGGCACCGTGGCGAAACGCCAAAAACTTGATTACTCTATGAGACAAGCTATTGTGAAGCTACACAAGGAAAAGCACACCATTAGAGAGATTTCAGAAAAAGTGAAATGTTCCAAGAGTGTTGTAGGCAGGGTTGTTAAATCCTACAATGATACTGGCAAAATAGTTAGTGCTTTTAAAACCGGCAGACCCCACAAAACTTCGGCAAGAGAAGATCGAATAATGCAGCATATGTCATTAAAGGACCGTTTTAAGTCTTGCACAGAAATTAAAAGGGTTATGAATAGTACCTCATGTGTTAATGTGACAAGACAGACTGTTTCTAGACGACTGCAAGAAATAGGGCTGTTTATTCGAACCCCAAGGAAGAAAACACTTGTTAGTTCGAAGAATAAGAAGAACAAACAGGTATGTAATTTGGACATATGAAAATTGGGCAAAAGTATTTTTCAGTGATGAAAGCAAGTTTAATTTATTTGGAAATGATGGAAAAAACAATGTAAAGAGATGTATTGATGAAAGATTAAGTACAAAGTGTACTAAGAAAACTGTCAAGTTTGGGGGCGGAAGCATCATGGTATTTGGAATGTTTTCTAGCCAAGGTACAACGCCTCTTGTCCAGTTACAAACTCGTGTAAATGGACAGATCTATAAAAACATTGTTCAATATCATGTTGTGCCAATCATACAGAATTCAGGTTTCGATAGGGCTACCTTTATGCAAGATAATGCCCCATGTCACAAGGCAAAGGTGGTAATGAGTTACCTTAGTGAGCAAGATTTCAAAATTATGGATTGGCCACCACAAAGTCCTGACTTAAACCCAATAGAAAATCTTTGGAAGACCTTAGGAGTGAAAGTTATGGAAAGAAATCCCACTAACACAGAGGATTTGTGGGTGAAGCTTCAAGAAGAATGGTCTAAAATTAGTATCGAGGATTGTCAAGAACTGATTCGTTCTTGTAGTCGATGTGCAGCTGTCATTGAGAGCAAGGGCTCATTTACTAAATATTGATTGTACATGTATTTTTATTGTTTTTTGGCTGTTTACATTGTTTTTCTCAATTTTGTCCCTTACTTTTGGATGTTCCAAATTTGAAAATAAATAAATAATTGTTATAATTCTTTTTCTATCCTTTGCAAATGATTCAAATTTTAGTATGTTATTATGGATGATAACGACTACCAGTTGTCAAAATTTCAGCTTTTCACAGTTGTTATTTCTAACAAATATTAAGTTTTAAAATTTTGTCCCTTAGTTTTGGATGCTACTGTATGTTAAAATCCCAATAGAATTACAGATTGGCTTTTCTTTATTGTGTTATATTTAAATAATTCTATTGTCAATTCTCTTTATTATCATTAAAAAAATATTATAGTACTACAAGATGCACAATTACTTAAATATATTATTTAATGTAGTGTAAGCTACTATCATCTTGTTACTATATAAGTAAAGTTGTCTCCCTTTAGTCGAGGGTAACCGGAAGGCTCCCTTTTCAATAGCTACTACACCAAGGTGTAGGGGAGGGTGCTACTCCTTCCCTGGATTGCTCCACTTTACCCTTGATCCGTACCTTATAATGCTGAGTGTTAAGCAAGGAGGCATCAAGTACCATTTTTTGAGTCTTTGGTATGACTCGACCTAGGATTGAACCCAGGTCTCTCGGGCCATTGGCGAACACTCTAACCGCTTGGCCAATATATATATATAGATATATATATATATATGTATTAAAACAGGAATTCTGCAAAGCTATAGCTGTGTCAGTACTACTGTATGGTTGTACCACTTGGATGCCAGAAGAAAAAGCTAGACAGGAACTATATAAGTATGTTGTCTACTGTTTTGAACAAATCCAGAATGCAGAACCCCACAAAATAGCAGCTGTACAACCACTTACTTCCCATCTTGGAAATCATTCAAGTAAAATGAGGAAGACATATTGGATACTGCTGGATAACTATGGATGAATTCATAAGTGATGTTTTTCTTTGGATTTCTACACATGGACACGCCAGTGTAGACAGACGAGTAAAAACTTATACTCATCAATGTGGTTACTCGATACCATCAAGAGGATTTTCCAAGAACAATGACCAATAGAAATGGATGGCAAGAGAGATTCTTAGAAATCCATGCAGTTTGCATGACAATGATGATGCACTGAACAAAGGCATGAACTGCTATTGATAGACTATCAATCATAGGGAAGTCAGACCTGTTCCATAAAATAAAACAGAATTTCTTCCAAGTAACAGTGGTGTCAATAATACTTTACAGATGCACCACATAGACGCAGACAAAACATTTTGAGAAAAAGCTAGACGGACATGCCAGTGTTGGTCAACCAACAAGAACAACAACAGCTCAGAGCAGACACAGGATGCAGTCTGGAGGACTTGCCAGGTGCAATGGATGATAGGGATGAATAGCAAGAGAGAGTTAGCATGACTTGATGATGATGATACTATTTACCCAACCCCACTGCTCGGGCAGGATATGACACAAGGTCAATTTTTAAGCGGAGTTTAACAGGTTTGAATTCAGAGTTTTCCTTCTCCTAGACTAGTTGCCTAACCAAGGCTGAAAAACCTAGTCTGTCCTACTATTTACCCATAACTAGAGGGAGAATAATTGGATTCATACCTTTCCCAAGGGTATTAGTGCTATGTGAAATGCAATGAGTCTCGTCCAGGATTTGAACTCGTGTCGCCGTGTCCATTTCCTACGACGATAACGACTACACCACAGGCACCTCCATAAATGATGATGATGATGATGATATATACAGGATGTAGAAGCAAAATTCAGAATATTTTTGTATCATCATCATTATCATGTTGCGCTATCAGCGCGGATATTCATGACCCTCTCTTACCACCCCTCCCTATCATCTATTGCTTCCAGTAGGTCTTCAGGGCTACATCTCATATTGGCACGGATCTGCGGTATGTAGGTTCAAGCTGGTCGTCCTGCCTTTGCTCATTTCCATATGACCGATAGCCTATCAATAGCAGTTCATACCTTTGCTAGTCACATGTCGATGTCTGTCTTGATTGATGAGACACTGCTTCCTAAGTAGGTGAACTTGTCAATTAGTTTCAGAGAGCTACTGTTTCGTGTGGAGATGTCGCCTGTTTGATTATAGCACATATATTCCATTTTGTGTGCATTGACATGGAGGCCGATGCCTGCAGCAGCTCATTTCAGACTATGTAGCTGGGTTTTGGCTTGGACAGGTGCATTTCCCAGAAGTGCTATATCATCAGTGTAGTCGGAGTTAGTAATTGTTTTTGCGGGGTATCTTCTGCTTTTTTCTTTTGTTAGCTTGAAACCGTTTTCTTTGATTTTATCAATAGATATTCTAAGCACGTAGTCTAGACCGATGATAAAGAGGTATGGGGTTAATGTGTCTCCTTGCAGTACACCTGCTACAATGTCAAAGTAGTCTGTGTCTCCATCCGGAGAATTGACTTTTACTTTTGTGTTTCTATAAAGCATCATTATGGCTGCAACGGTTTCTTTTGGTAGCCCGTAGGTGAGTAGAATTTACTCAATCTTTCCTCTGTGAGTGGAGTCAAAGGCCTTTGTAAAGTCGACAAATAATATTGTTGCCTCTAGGGTTTTTGTGCGTACACCTTCAAAAATTCGATGGATGATCAAAATTTGTGACACCGTGGATCTATTTTTCTGGAAACCATTTTGGTTCTTCCTAAGTATGTTCTCAATTTTGGGTTCTATGCGGTTGTGTAGTAGGTTGCATAATAATAAACAACTTTAATTTAAAACAAGATTAATTTTAATTTCAAAAAATAAGCAACAAAATAAGTAGACACAAAACAGTAAATTTATTCAATATGACCATCATTTTTTCAATTATTGTATCAACTCACCGTTGAAACAATTTGCCTGCTTTCAAAATAAATTCCTCAGCCATACAATTCCATTCCTCCTCAATAACAGTCCTAAACGAACCAATATTTGGATGATAAGTTGCATTTGTGTGTTTTCTTAAATGCCCCATATAGCGTATTCAAGGGATTTAAGGTCTGGGTTTGATGGAGGCCAGAAAGAAACTCCAGTTATTTCAGAAATTTTTTTGGCTTGATTTTGTCATTAACCAATTAAGCAAATCTTCATTGTTTTTTTTCTTGCTCACTCATATTGAGCTGAATTTTACTGAAAAAGCACTTGAATAATAGAGTTAATCATGAAAATTTAAATTCATTGTGTTTTTTCAAAAATTGGACTAATCAGACTAAAAAAAATTTTTTAAGATTATTCCATATTTTACTTCTGCCCCCTATATACATATATATATATATACAAAGTGAAATCAAAAAGTATCAAGACTAAAATTTAAGTGAAAACATACACAGCTGATAAGCTTATATAATAAATGGAAGATGTCTATATATCTAGACTGCTGTCAGTGCCAAGTCTCAAAACATTTTTTGAAAAGCAGTCTTTGCAAAACAGGGTTAGTACTCTCCATACTAACTAGACTTTACTCTTTGGGACTTTTCTTATTTCCTGAACTGAAAATTCATCACATGGCAAGATTTGAAAATGTGGAAGACATTAAAAGAAATAGAACTATAGAGTTTTGTGCCATTTAAAAAGAGGTGTTTCACTGATGTTTCAACTCACTCAGTATTGAATGCTGAGGGAAATATGTATATATATATATATATATATATATATGTGTGTGTGTGTGTGTGTGTGTGTGTGTGTGTGTGTGTGTGTGTGTGTGTGTGTGTGAAATGCAAACAGCCTTATCCAGGTTTTGAAATCTGTTTGTTTAGTCATTTCCTAAAAAATGTTCACATCTTTCAATGAACAATTAACCCCTTAAACATTGAGATCCACAGACGAGTACATAATTTTATATTTACTATTAATATGTCATAAAATATTTCAGCATCTATGAAATTTATATTTTATTAAGTCCTTAGTATGTTTTAATATGCAAGTCTTTAAAAATTATTGTTTATTGTTTTGTTTTTAGTTTTTTTAATTAAATCAAATTTTATTGTACTGATTGCTTTATCATTTTGTTCTTATTGTATACTTCAAAAAGATGGTCAGTGTGAATATCTTGAAATATTTTTATTATTTAGCTAATTTAGGGTATTTCAGACAAAAAATAAATCTACAGATACATGTTTGTCTGTTTGTTTGTTTGTTATAGTACATTAATAATTCTGTAATCCTAATCATTTTTCATTCCCAGGTTTTAATGCCACTTTTTCTTCAACAGAAAAAGACACAGGATATATTAATATTGAAGGATATTTGTTGTGAATATTGTGTTCACTAGATTGATTTTAATATGATAATTTTATTAGATATTCTAAGATATCTTACATCAAATAAATCATCAGATTATCAGTTGTATCAGCCATTTGTATGATGACTGTCCTCTAATTTCAGCTTAAAAACGCAGCAGCTAATGTATTACGAGAGACGTGGCTTATCTATAAGTATACAAAACTTGTCAAAAAGGTGAATGCCAGCAGAGTACGAAGCCATCAAAGAAAATTCTTACAAGCCATCCACAGGTAAAAGAAAGAAAAAAACACTTATTAATTAGTCTAGGTTTAAAGCACAGTAAGAGTAACCTGAAGTTAAAATATTTTAGAATTTATATTTTCATTATTGGGAAATGAGAAAAGTTTTAGTAAATGGGTAAATTTTCTCAGTCCTCAATGATATCTGCAATGGAAAAATAAGATCTAAAAAATTTTGGCTTCAAGTTATCTTACGCCAATTTAAACCTGGACTAAATCTAATACAGGTAATATTTTAAAATAAGAAATTTTTGTTTTTGTTTTTTAATATTTTTCAGTCAATTTTTAAAAATCATTTTCTAATAGTCAGATGACAGAGTTTGTCAGTTTGAAAATTATTTCGTGTATGATAACTTTTCATGAGAAAGAGTAAGCTGATATTATATGAAAGAGTAATTTGAGTCACTGCAAAAGTAAAATATACAGTATATTAAATAAATTGATTACAGATATATCAATGTATTTACCAAACCATTCACATGAGTGGGTGACAACACAAGGACAATTTAGTTTAATCGGTTGAATTCAAAATTTTCCATCTCTTAGGCTGATTGCCATACCAAGGCTAAAGAGCCCAATCTACCCAACTATTTATGCAACACTGGAGAAAACACTGCTTAATGCATACCTTTCCCAAATATATTAGCGCTATAAGAAATGTAAACAGCCTCATTCAGGATTTGAACATGGGTCACTGTGTCCATTTCCAACAATGATAACTATTACACTACAAGCACATCCATAACATGAGATGTTGTTGACAACTGATAACTAGCCAGTGATTAGCAGAAACGAGCATGCATCAGCAACACCAACAACTGGTTCTTAAAACAGAACTCTTGATATTTATTTCCTTCATGGCTATTAAAAAGGTTGAATATGAGAGTTATGAGTCATAAGTTATATGCATTTGTTCTTCCATCATCTCTCAACTTTTCTATCCCCTAGTTTCTGTCTAACAAAAGCTAGACTATCCTTATTCACTCCCTCAAGACACTGACCACGAGACTCCCAATCTGTCTTATTCTCACAATTGATTACCTACAAGTCCATATATACAATCTATCCATTACAACCTTTTTTCACTTCACTGGGTCAATGTGATGATCTACACAGGAAATTTATATTTAAAATAATGAGACATTTTGATTTAAACATAAACATTTTTGTTTGCTGTCACCTGTTCACAGATGACTTTGGCATTCATCTTTGCTATTTCAATTAGCCATCTTTACAAAACTAGTCAATTTATATATACTAAGTCATCATGAAAAATTATGAATGCTCTGATGAATTTTTCCATTTTAAACAAAGTTAGATTTTTTTTTAAAACATACCAAAACTTCCATATCAAACCTGTGATACATACCTTAAAAAAAAATGTTAAGCTTGTATTAAGTTATAAACAGCAAAAATCATCACTTGATTATATAACTTTTAAAATCTGTTTTTGTGTACTTATATCACTCAACAACTCCTCTCAAATGATTTTTAAATGATTTCTGGGGTAGATATAAGGGCTATTCAATAAATTAGGGGAATTTTGCCTAAGTCATTGACAATAAGAGGCACTGTTTACAGATGCAACTTTTTCAAGGAAATCAATAGACACTGGTGATTTCATATCCCAGAAGATTGTCAACATTACCTGTTTTAATGACTGCTGCACTTGGAAGTTTTCTTTACCTGAGAGTCAGTGCATTTCAATTCCATGTACTGTCTTATCAATTCAGGTTCACTGTAGCAAACCCATGTTTAGCCAATTCACAAACATTATTTTTACTAAAATATGCTTCTCCATACACATGAAATATTCTTCTGTAAATTTCACATGATTTGCCACCAAAATTTCACAACAGACTCCTGTTCAACCTGGAGCACTCAGTTGGATTTGCCACCATTTTGAATAGCCTCAAAACAAATATGTTTGCAAGATTAAAACAATTTTTGCTATAAACCAAATTCAAACAATGCAGAGTTTATGTTTATGGAAAAAATTCTGAAAAAAAAAATTTATTTTGATTTTTCAGAAAAAATTTCCCTTATTTATTGAATGAATCTCACATATTAATCGATTTGGTTGCAATATCTTAGATTTATTTAAATACAAAATTTAATTTGTTTTAATCTTTCTTTCATTTTCATGCTATTTTTTTTGGTCACCATATGAATATTTTCCTTTTTTTTTTTTTTTGTTTCTTGCTTTTAGCTTACGAAGAGTAAAAATGGACCAGAGGAAATTAAATGAAAATCAAAATACATTGGTGGATATGGCAAAGGTGAGATTTTTTAAACATACATAATGTTGGTGATAAAATGACTAAATGCATTGACAAAATTTTATATAAAAAATGATGCTAATTTTACTGTTTAAAGAAATTATAATTGCTAATTTAAAGATGAATAATGCCATGTTCAAGATTAGTGAGAACCCACAAAGAAAATGAGTCTATAAAGAAAAATTACAGACATATTCAAATTACATCTCATTAAGGCTATGTACACTGATAAACTATATATATATATATATATATATATATATATAAAGAGGGAGAAAGAGGAAAATAAATAAATAAATATATATATATATATATATATATATATATATATATATTTCTCTCTCTCTCTCTCTCTATATATATATATATATATATATGTATATATATATATATATATATATATTATGTTACTCATTAAATAGAAAATATTTAAGTTGTCAACATTGAAACAAATCTTTTTGCATTTAAGAGCAGTTATATATATATATATATATATATATAGGTGTGTATGCATATATATATATATATATATATATATATATATATATATATATATATATATATATATATATGTATATTCATATGTATATATGTATATTCATATGTATATATGTATATGTATGTATATGTACATATATATGAATTTATATATATATTTATATATATGAATAGATATGTATACATATATATATATATATATATATATATATATATATATATATATATATATATATATATATATATATATATATATATATATATTTCATATTCTCACTAAATAAGGCACTTTGTAATGTCTGTTGTCTAGTCAAAATTATATCAGTCATTATTCAATTGATCTTCAGCTGAATTTTTTTTCAGGATTGTCTAGAATGTCAGACATTATTTTCCAATGATTGTTTCTTTATTTAGTACATCATAGAATTTATAAAAAAAATATTTTTGTACCAAAACAACAATTTGTTTTTAATAGTTCTTAAATTATATCAATATTCAGAACTTAAGTCTCATTTTTTATGGCATCCAAAAGTTCAAATTTGTAACAATATCTTTAATCAATTCTGATTTTTTTTTACCTATTAATATAAGTTTACATTTCGTATCAAATGTGATAATTGTCTGTTTTGACTCATGGAAAAACATAAATTGTCTATAGGTGAATTTCTCTACATTTATTACTTTTAAATATATTTAACTCTATCAGGTAAGTAAAACATCTGAATTAAGAGGAACTGAAAGGTATATCTTATGTACTGCATTTATATTTTCAGATGAGTAATTATTTAAGAATGTAAGATTCGTTTTTAGGATGAAAAAAATTGAAAAAAATTGAAATAAATTCATTATCAAAAGAAAAAAATCAAAATGATATTAGACATGCATTTACAATAATTCTTCATGGTTCTTGATTGTAAGAAAATAACATTAACGATATTCTTCAACACATTTTTCCTTGTATCATTTTCTTACTTACACATCTTACATGAATAAATTCAACTGTTTTTTTTTTTGTTGTTTTTTTTAATTTTTATACAGATTATTGCTTTACTCTTACAAAGGCAAAGTTGAAAAATCTTGATTGATCACTTTTTGACTTTTTTTTTTTAAATCTAAAATGTATTCGAAAAAATCATCAGATTTATTTGACATATCTTTAACATTTCTAACAACAGAAAAATATAATACATCGTCATACAAAAAAATAAAAAGCTTACTTTTATTTCTATATTGAATTGATGCAATTACAATTATTTTTTCATCAAACAATTTTATGTATAGTAGCTTATAAAGTTTTTATAAAAGCAAATATGATTGGTGAGGATGCTACCTTATGTTGTAGCTGAAATTGTTACCAAGGTGGAAGTGAGAAACCATTATAATTAATAGTAGCAATAATAGTTATGGAGAAAGAAAAATGTTTACTGGCCTTACCTAAATGAGCATTTTGCCTTTAGCGAAGGTTATATAGCAACAATGTAAAAATTATTATTAAAGATCATTTCATTGTCTTTTTTTACTGGTAAAGTGGATCCCAGAAGATACAATAATTGGTCAGAAAAAAATTTTGGTATAGAGTTTTGATTAGCTAAAGAAATGGTGCAATACTGTGGACTGAGTCTTATTTTACAGTATATCATAAACCCTATTTTGCTATACATTATTAAATTCCATTTTGCCATATTCTATAAATCTTACAAGTTAAAAGGGATATAACTTGGAAACTTGGATATAAAACTATAAACCTAGAAATCATTTCAAAACCTACCTCCAATCCAAAAATACTAAATTTAAATAAAAAATGTGACTATGTCTGATGATATAAAACAATTGATATCAAATGAATAAAACCAGTTTTAACAAAGTTCCTCTCAACTTACTTTTTATGTTTTATTGCCACTTATCCAATTTCAGTATCAATCTCAAATATTATTTATTAGAACAGCATTATTGTTTTGTTTTTTTTGTTTTTTACCTATCCTAAATGTTTGTAAATTCATTTTCTTGTTTTCAGTTTCATTTTGTCTTCAATATTTAATTATTTTCTTTTATCCTTGAATGTATCTTTTTTTATCTTACTTATTATTTGTTTTTATTTGTTACAATTTTGTTTTTCGTTATTTTTAAATTCTTCAATGTTTATTTGTTTTATCCTTAGTTTTTTTTTTTTTTTTTTTTTTTTTTTTTTGTCTTTTGATAAATATTGTGCTTTCTTTTTATATTCAGTTCCTTACCATTTTGTTGGTTCCTTACCATTTTGTTGGTTCCTGCTTTTAAACATTATATATTAACAAATCCAAAAAAATCTAGTGAGTATAACTATGAAAATAGTTGAATATATCAAACAAAATAAACTATTGGTTTATCAGTGAAATATTACACATTTTTGTGATATTAATAGTGTTTTCTTGAGTAAGGATTTTTTAAATATTCATTATTAGAAATTGTTTAATATTTAAGCATGAAACACCAAATTTATTTAGACTAATATCTACATTATTTGTAAGGTATAGCAACAAGGTTGGTCTATATCACAGCTATGAGTTGTGTAGTTCTTGCCTATTCAAGAGAGATTAAAAATGTTTGCAGATTATATTTCAAGTTAAGCTTGCAAGAAAATATCATTTGCTCTCCTTTTCTATATTATCTCTAAAAATATTTGATAAGACAAATGACAAAATGCAGTGAGGAGAAATTATAAAAAGAATATTATCAATAAACATTTCCCATGGTAAGTATTTCTCCTTCATAGCATCTCTCGGGGGTAATGGGAATTAATCTTTTCTCCAAGTAACATGAAATAAGTTATATATGCTTTCCTGGCCTCACCAATAAAATATTACAACACATTTAAATTTGAATAATACAAGATTCTTTTTAATTGCAAGTCAATTAGACTAATTATTTAGTATGTGAAAGTATTAACTATAATCCTATTTTCAAGATGTTATGTAAAACTAAATTTGACAACATTTATTTTTGTTAATTGTGACTGGCATTTTCTTTCCTCTTAATTTTTAGTTGTTTTAACTAAACTCAGTTGGGTAATTATTTTTATGACTGCAAGGAAGAAAATGTGTCAAAGACAATAATAAATGATAAGCTCTCTGTGAGACTCAAACTTATACCCCTGAAGTTATCTCCCTTAGATAATTTGCATTGGTTGGAGTCCTAAAAATCCATCCTTGATCTCTTTCTACTTCTGGTCTTTAAACTGCAGGGAATGGTAAAGCTACAGGGCTATGTTTTACCAACCCTAATTATGTAAGTCTTTTGCTATTTAGGATCCCTTCCACATACTGATTGTTCATGAAATAATGCGTAAAATTCTAGCTGTTGGGACATATTTGTGTATTCTTTCTTTCTAATTCCACTTGTATGCATATTACAAATATAAAATGCTAAATGTTCCTGTATGTACTAATAAGTATATTTTGTCTTTCCTTCCATTGTGTTCAGTGTTAGTACATCATGGTCATACAATGGCTAATATTGGCCTTTGGTCAGTAGGGACTCAAATATCTTCCCTCCCACCAAGCATTCCAATACTCCTTTTGCCTTAGAGAAGCTTGGTTATCTTTACCAGCTTCTTTTCATCATATGCTAAAAGAGTCATGGTATTGTGGGATGCTAAATTACACCAATAACTTACCCCATACTTTGTCTCTTGATATCTTAGCACCATGTTTTTTTGTATTTTTGTTCAGTTTTTGTCACACTGTTAATAGTTTTTTTTTTTCTTTTTCCTTGCTGTTATAAAAATAAAGACCTGAGTGAGTTACAATATAAAGTAAAGGAGATTTTTAAATTTGAAAGAAAATTCAAGTCAAAATTAACGATTGACAATGCTTGTTCTAAAAGATAAAAATAAAATAAGATAATCTAAACTTGAATTGGGATCCCTTATATGTTCTATTCACTGGCTTAATAGTGTGACAATATATGTGAAAAGAGAAAATGTGTTAGACTTTGTTGCCATCACAGAAAGTACTTCACTTCTCATTGATGAAAGTCAAAGGAGGCAGAAATGAAGCTGATATAAAAATTGACAAATTTAATATATTAAAATTAGCAGATAACAAATTTGTTTATTATTCCTCTGGATATTTGCCATCAAGAAAGTAAAATAAGTTAGAAATGTGTTGGCAAAAACAATGAGTGTAAAATCATAATGCCAACAAATGTGGAATAGACATGTAAGCAGTGACATTTTCACAATATTGCAGGTAAGATACACGCCCTGGGCACCACTAAAAGAGGGCACTACTGAGAAGTACTGGGAGTAAGACCATTCATCTGCATAAATTAGGGAGATAATCTAGAATTTTATGCAAAATTTATTAGATTTAAGGTTGATTTTATGATTAAGTTATCTAAAAAATGAGTCAGATGTTTAGACAGGGGTGTAATTCCAGCGCTTGTCTTACCCTACATCTTTGGTAAGATGTTGGTGAATCATTCTGTGCTCAACAACTAATTGCCTTTTTGAACTAATGTTAAATCAATTTATATACTTTTTTTATGAGGTTGGATTGAATTAGAAAAAGGAAAAAACTGATGGTAGTAAAATATATCAAAATATTTGGTACCAATACAATTATTTTTGTCATTTTTCTTGGTGTTAACTCTTGCTACATACAATTAAGTCTACTGTCTGTAATAATAATTTCTAGGGTGATTCAAAAGTTTTGCAATATTTGCACCTGTCACTAAACATGGACATTTCAAACACAAGGTGATGCTCTACATCTGATGGAACTATGAGGGAGTAATTCGCTACTAGTTTATTCCAGACACTCAAACTATTGAAGGCAATCTGTACTCTGAATCACTGGAATGGATGTATGCCATTTTGCAGCAAAACTACCGGACAGAAACAGGAAGTAAACTCTTCTGCAGCAAGACCCCATACCACTCAAACAATCCAGAAACTTGAGGGAATCAAACTGATGCCACACTCTGCATATAGTCTGGACCTAGCTCCCTCAGATTATAACACATTCTGATTCATGGGTCATTTCCTACACTCATGATACAATCAAGATGAGGTGAAGGAATTCTTTGTCTCAAAGTAGAAGATCCAGTATCAGCATGGGATCAAAGAACTGGTAGAAAGATGTCTTGAGATGATGCAACATGATAACCTCTACTTTGAATGCTGGGATACTTTTTTGGTGTAACTTTAAGACTAAAGCAAATAAGTTATCGAAATATTGCAAAAGTTTTAACTCACCCAAATGTAATTTCCACTTACAAAGCATATATAAAGATGATTAAGGGATTTAACACAAAAATATTACAAGAAAATAAAGATTATATTAGTCGAGTTATCATAGGTCGTGAAATTAATTATAATTAACAAATATCTTTTTAATAGTATATTATTCCAAATATTAAAGGTGCAATCAAGTTGTATCATCAGACATTCCATTTTGAATGAAATCATCTTTAAATGCAACAACCTTGTTTGCCTGATATGACTATAATAAAACCAGAAATATTAGATTATATTAAAGATGACTATATATACGTAAGTATTGATATTACTTTATATTCACCCTGTAGACTTTAGTTCTAAGACCCAAAATGAGAACCTCACTGTTGAGTAGATGTGCTATAGCACTATATTTCAAAATTGGCATTTAGTTGCTTATTTTGCCTTCCTTCTTAATCCTGCTTTTATATTTAACCTAATTAAACCCCATTTAATACAAATCATTCATGCTTACAGATTAGCCAGTAGATGTTCCTTAGATAACTTCCTTTCTTAACACACACTTCAATGTAGAATTAAATTTGCTTTCATTTTTCAGTGAAATTCTTGCTATAGTTTTTACTATGATGAATAAAAGCGCATTTTATACATTTCAACTATTCTTCCTATTGACAATAAATTTGTTGAAACATATTTATAATTGCATTGAGGAATTAAACTACTTGTTCATGAAATTTAAACAGTTTATATTTTGTTACAACCAATGAGAAAGAGTTTATAAATGAATGTGAATATACTGACAAAGACTAAAATTAAAATACATGAATATTCATCTCAATTAAATCAAGATTAAATATACTGATAATATAGTTGGATTGCAAAATATGATCTCATGATTAGATCAGTAAACACACACAGGTTCCAAAATAAAGGGGGAATCAACAGTATTCAGACATACATATTAATAGACTGTAAATTCTCCTTAAATATTAACAGTTTTGTTCACTTGAATTCTTACAATTATACAGTTGATGAGTGAATGTTACAAGATCACAGGTTGTTAGCTCTAGACTAAATATTTTATCAGAATATCTACAATCTCAACTAAGCAGATTCTATAACTAAAGTAACATTGGCATTATTCTTCAGAATGTTGGAATTTTATTTTTCTGTCAGTACTTTTTTACAATGATACAAATGAGAATAGATTTAAAATCTTTATTTTTATTATAAGAAAAAGGAAAATTTAATTTTCATGACTTAATGTAGAGTCAAAATTTAAATAAAATTACTTTTGCTTGTATTCACTGGAATTTATATTAATCAAGTTAAGAGTTTTGGAAATTATGGTAGCTTTTTTATTTGAATTATTACTGGAAAGAGAAAATATTCTGTCTTTGTATTAAACGAATAATTGATAACAATATAAACAAAACAGGTGTCTTTAAAACAAACATCCTCAACTTGACAAACTGATTTGTCAGTACTCAATAAAGGAAAAAATAGAAAGAAATATTTATATATCAAAATCCATCTTTTATCTTTATAAATGTCAATGATTTTGCAATAATAAACTGAATTAATAACACAACATTTTAAAAACAACATTAGAACAGAATAATTACGACAGCAAAACAGCAGGTAAGTTAGTAAAAGTAAATAAAATGGAGACTTAAAATTATTTAAGCTAAGTATATATACCCAGTGCACATTTTCTAAGTGGATGAGCACTGTTGGGTTAGAATAGGTTGTGAAAGAGCCATTGAAGGGATACACTCTTCTGATATATATATATATATATATATATATACTTCTATATGATGAGTGTGCATACTAAATGGAATTTCAAGTAACAGATTTCAAATGTTCATAATTATAATATTTTTTAGGTTTTATATCTGCTCTGCAATAAAAGTAATGAGCACATTTTATGCAAAATTTTTGTATTTGCATTTCTTTTTTTAATTGATATATTATATGTTAAGAGGAGCCAACAATTCTCATTGGGTCAGGACCTATTACCTTCTTTGCACTGTAATGAAACTACTATGATTCAATTAAATTGTCTAAAAAGAGAATCAGCATCAGATACTAGAAAAAAAAGGAGCTGGCAAATTACTGCTTTAAATGTTCCCAAAGAACCACTGATGTTCATCCTAAAAGATTATCTTGTCATGGGGGTGCATAACACATATACGCCATTTAGCTTTACCGTGTTGATGAATTACCACAAATGAGATGCTTTACTGACTTGAGAGTGTAGGACGGCACTCCTTGCATATTTTACAAGATTTTTTACTTATTTTAGTAGGAGTCATGAGTCAACAGAGTCTCTTCAAGTTATATTAATCATGGAGGGAAAGAGTTTCTAGAGTTTAAAAGTAAGAAACAAAGTGGTAAAAACAAGGCCAATCATTATGGCTTATGGTAAGAGACTTCTCATTCTGGTGAGTTTTTGAAAATGACTGTCTTATATAGGCCTTGGCTGGATTAAATCTAAATTTGAGCAGGAAGTATTTTGATTGGTTGGTAAATTGTATTTTTTCTCTATGGAAATGGCTGTATGAAGTGTAAGCACAGAGACTTTATTTTGGTCATTCTTATCCAGGATTTTGAGGTGTTAACATCTGGTTAAGCTCAGATAAGCATGTTATTGTGAGGTAAAGATGGATGATACGAAAAACTCTTGACTTTTATTCCTGTGCGATTTTCCATTCAGTGTCAGTACCTTTTTCCAGCTGATATATTGAAGAGCTTCTATTCAGCACTTGCCCTCTCATAGGTTCATTGCCTGATGCCTGAGGCACCTCCTTAGTGGAGATTGTGAGTGGAGACTAAGCATTTTTTGGCACAGCTTTTGTACATGTATTCATGAATGGGAGGGCCGACAAAACACTTGGAAGTCAAGTGTTTCTGGAACCATCTTCCTGTCACCCACACATGCATGATATTATAGAGAGTTCACATCATTTTGATAAAAACCCATTACCCCTGAGAAATACATAGCATAAAGATGTGTAAATGTTATGCAGAAAGATCTGTGTATGTCACACCTAATAATGTGACACTACGTGGGTGTTTGCGCCGGGCAGACGATCTCATTGTCTGTTTTGACACGAAACCCAAACAAAGGGCTTGAGCTCGAGACCTCCCGTGAGATCGGAAGTGGACAAGGAGAGGAAGGTTCCAGAAAGGACAGAAGGTCAGTTGACAAAGGAACCCAGAGAGAGCAGTCAACAACGGAGAGCAGAAGAGACCAGTTGGCGTGAGATAGCAGTCCAGGGGAAGGACAGTCAGCAGAAGGCGGCAGTGAGGGAAGACAGTCAAAGATGAGTAAGCATTTCTAGTGGCTTTTGTAGAAGTTTCACAAAAAATACATGCCCACGATAGTCTACAAATGTGTGAAAAGCTGCACAAAATCGTCACACAAAACTCCCTTTCTTACGCTTGGAGCTGACCCAAGTCCATATTGTTCATTTGTTCTTCCTTCCACCCCCTGGGTTGTATTTTTGTGGCCGTAAAGAAATGTGAAATACCCCAGTGGAAACCACTAGATGAATCAATGGCCAGGAATAGTACAGGTTAAAAGAAGTTGATAAGTCCGGGGCCTGGCTGCTAGGGGTGGTTTTAGAGCTTTTTAGAGATGGCCATGGTCAACGGTACACCCATGCCACTTTCGGATACCGTCACGTGCATGGCATTATTACACACGTCATGGGGCAGGCAGAGCCATTGCTTTACCCTAGTGTGGACTTGTTTATCATATCCTTTCAGTTCATCCTGTCAAAATTTGCAGAGCACTAAAGTATAATGCAACCTCGGGAGAAGGAACTTGCACAGGATTTCGTATTTGTAGTATGGCTTGAATGGGACCAGTTGGTTCAAAATCAAGGTGCCCCGAGGCCACATGCAGGGATCCCCCCCCCGGGCTAACCCACAGACACAGATCTTGTGTCACAGGGCGGTGAAGGAAATGTGGGAGCACTTACCTTAAGCTCAGCAGCAGACCAAAAGGCCCTTCTGCCGTCAGCAGTGGATGATGGGGGTATCTCAGAATCATATATCCCCACATCCCTCCTTTCATTTGCGGTGGCAGCCACATCATTGGTAGGCCCCGTGGCACCCAATACAGAATTGTGTGCCAGTGGGGTTGGATTATCCGTCCTACTTGAGGTGCGACTGGAGGTTCCTCTCAGAATCAGGGCACGTAGTTTGTCTGTATTCTCATTTTGAAGACAGTCTAAAATGACTTTATAGCATTTCTCCCGCCATTTCCTATACACCGAGTCTATCGGATGGCCCAAGCAGGCCGCAATGTAACATCCAACACCATTGTTCTTTTCCCTCCTGGCCACCAACTCCAAAGCAGCCATCAACTCCAATTCCGACTCAGTCCAACGTTTACCAGCTCTGGATCCCCGCGACGCTCCAAGTCTCTATCCCCTACTAACCTATTGTATTCCTCTGGGTGGGCATGCCTTAGATGTTGTGACAAGCCTCTTTCAGACCCAAAGGCAAAACTCACAATCGAAGCCACCATTTTTTTTCCCTAAAACCCCATCTTGTGGGGCTGTTGAATTTTTTTTTGAATTTTTTTGTGAACCTTTTGCCAATGGCCCCTGATGTGGGCTGGTAACCCACAACAGGGGGCGACACTAAGGGTGCCGCTTCCTTCAGCAACATTCGCTGACAGCCCATCACCGAGCACCTCCAAGCACTGCGCTGCCCAACCGTATGCATTAAGGATCAACCGTAAATGCAATGGATTATTCCACTGTTAAGAACGGGATCCAGATATAGTCCTTAGCCACATGTATACTTAGATTAGCCCAGGGAAGTTTGGTCATTGCCCGGCAGGTACCATGAGGAAGAGTCGCCACAGATGACATTCCCGGATATCTCATGAAGGAAGTCACAGCAACTTATGCCCTCCTTAAGAGAGTCATAGTTACTCCAGTTTTGTGTGACAATTTTGTGCAGCTTTTCACACATTTGTAGACTATCATGGGCCCGTGGTGTAATGGTTATCGTCACAGGATATGGACACGGCGATACGAGTTCAATTCCTGGACAAGACTGATTGCATTTCACATAGCACTAATACCCTTGGGAAAGGTATGAATCCAATTATTCTCCCTTTAGCTATGGGTAAATAGTACGACAGACTAGGTTCATCAGCCTTGGTGTAGCAACTAGTCTAGGAGAAGGAAAACTCTGAATTCAAACCTGCTAAACTCCGCTTAAAAAATTGACCTTGTGTCATATCCTGCCCGAGCGGAGGGGTCGGGTAAATAGGATCATGGGCATGTATTTTTCATGAAATTTCTATAAAACCCACTAGGAATGCCAACTCATCTTTGACTGTCTTCCCTCACTGCCTCCTTCTACTGACCATCCTTCCCTTGGACTGCTATCTCACACTGACTGGTCTCTTCTGCTTTCCATTGTCAACTGCTCTCTCTGGGTTCCTTTGTCAACTGACCTTCTGTCCTTTCTGGGACCTTCCTCTCCTCATCCATTTCCGGTCTTGCGAGAGATCTCGAGCTCAAGCCCTTTGTTTGGGTTTCGCACCAAAACAGACAAAGAGATCGTCTGCTCGGGGAAAACACCCACATCGTGTCACACTCCCCCCCCCCTTCTTACCCTTGTCATTTATTCACAATAAATTACAAAACATATAAAAAAAGTAAATAAACAATACAGACATAATTGCCACCATGCAAGGTGTCACACCATTCAAACGGAGCCCTCCTTGCTTCTTCCACAAAAACACAGGCAATAGAGGTTACTCCACAAAATTACACCAAAACCACAATGTGCTGGGATGACGTGCTCCCTCACTCCCTGAAATCACTCTCAAGAAGAGCTTTTGACCACCCTCAACCAATTGGTCGAGAAGGACTGTTAACCTGCCTTCTACATTTCTCTTTACGGGTCAAGGGCATTATGGTCTCTGTGTTTAGCCAAATGCTACGTCAGGACTTAAACACCCTCAGGGGCCTCCACATATCTGACCCTCACCACCTTGCCTCTACATTTCATTTCAGAGGACTTTTAAACACCTCCATTTTTCATCCTACCCCCAACAATACTCCATATCCAGAAACCTTGGAGGACTTTCAAATCACCTGCATTTTTCATACCACCCTCATCAATACTCCATATCCAGAGGGCTCACTGCAATTGTGAGCAGCATCAATCTCAGCAATTGTTTATGTGTTGCATCAGGAGAAACCCTCTTGAGGGGTCACAGCATATGTGGCCCCTGGCCCCGTAATTCCAACCCAGTAACAATTGAGCTAGGAACACTTTTCACCAGTAATCTCCATGGATTTTCAAAAGGATAAAAAAAACAATTGATACCTTCTCCCAGATTGGCCAGCCATGACCAGCCAGAAGGGGGAGCAACGGAACACCGCCTCATGCACTGGTATTGTCCTCCCAACCCTGCTATTAACCGTCTCTTCAAAGGACCACATTCATCAAAACTCGTTAATCAGGCCTCTTGCCTTCCAAAATCATCAATTGCATAATTCACTACCCCTCAATACCCGATCTCGTATTGGAAGTGCGGTACAACCTACCCTCAGGGGGGACATGACCAGACGAGGAGAAGCGCCAAGAGCAATTAAACTTACAAAAAAAAAAGAAAATCCATGAAGGTAACAAAACAACAACAAAAAACAAAGAAAGCAAATGACAAGACAAGCTCAACCCCAAAAATCAACAAAAACAAAGTAAAGCTTAACGAAAAGAATAAAAATCTACTCTCTAACTAAACAACAACAAAAAAAATAATTTACACACCAACAAAAATAAATAAATAAATAAATATTTCAAGAGCCAATATATAAAAAAACAAAACAACAACAAAAATCATTCTAGAGGAATCTCTGTCACGTACCCCACTACCTGTCTCGCCTCCACTTTCTAAATTTTGTTTCTCTCTTTCTCTTGTGATTTCTGCCCACCTCCACCATTTCTCTTTGCTTCTTTCTTTCTTCCTTTCCTGTCCACTTTGTCTTCTTCCCTCAACCTGAGGTGGTCAGGGTTGGGTGGAGGTGACAGCGTTTGCCGCCAATCGTTGAAACAAAGAACTTTTTTTTTTTTTTCAAATTCGACAAAAAAAACTTTCTTCTTTTCTTTTTAAAATCCAACAGTTTACTTTTTTTTTAACAAGACTAGCATGGATGCAAGGACAAAGAATTCCTTACCCTAACAATCTCTCTTTCTCCTTTCATTCTCTTTGTCTTTTTTTTTTTCATTCCCTTCTTTCTTTTATTCTTTTTTCTTTTTCGTTCCTTTTCCTCTTTTTCACTCCTTTGTTGCTTCTTTCTTTCTCATTTCTTTATCTGTTCTTCCTTCACTCTTTTTCTTTTTCTTTTTTTTTTCCTTTTCTTATTAATTTTCTTCATTTTCCATTTTTTCTTTTTTTTTTCTTTTAAATAGTGGGAGTTCTGTATTCACTCAATAAGTTTCCAGACTTTTTTGTACAGGCATTTAAAATTTTCGTAGACTCTTGAAAATTCACTATGTTATTGCTATACATCATATGAGATGACTGACCAATTTTGATGATTTCAGGTTCAAATGAACTGCTACAGCACCAATTGGAATACACCCTACTAAAGCCTGATTGTCACAGCTGGTGAATTTCAAAAATGCAATCTGGACATAAGGACACTTAAGAAGAACAATATACAATAAAATTCTGTTTTAAACTTGGAAAAAAAAAACCCACAGAAACGTATGGAATGCTTCAGACTGCTTTTTGACCATCTTGCATGAATTGAGCATTGGTTTTTGAGTAGCATAAGAGATTCAAGGAAGGCACGGAGTCTGTGAGGGATGATAAGAGGTGTGGAAGGAGTAAGGAAGTCAATACACCAGAGTTGATTGGCCAAAGGGTTAGGGTTAGGGTTACTATGTTGAGGTTTAAAGGGAGTTCTGAAAGAGATTCCGTTAGAAGAGGCCAGCACTCTTCAAATCGGCTCAGTGGCATTTCCACCAAGACAATGCACCAGTCCACAATTCCATTCTTGTCACAGACTATTTGACCAAGATGGGTATCAAGACAGTTCCTTAGCCTCCCTATAGTATAGACCTTGCTCCCTGTGACTTGGTTATTCCCTAAGCTCAGAGGCTATCATTATGAGACAATTGAGGAGATGAAAGAGGCTGTGACAAAGGTCATTGACACGCTCACACAAGAGGACTTCCATGGGGCCTTCCAGAAGTTGTTGGAATGGTAGAACAAGTGCATTGCAGCCGGAGGAGATTACTTTGAAGGAGACTAGAGTTTCATGTGTATACTATCAATAAAAGTGCCCATACAAAAAAGGCTGGAAACTTATTTAATGATCCTCGTATCTACTCTCTATTTTAACTAATCATGTCACATTTATGTCATTTGGCTGAGTTAGTGGAAGAGGATGAAACCATCCAATGTAATGCTATCTCTAATTTTTTGACACATCAGATTATTCCAAATTTTTTAAGCATTTCAAGTTTGTAAAGAAAGTAATTGCATTGATCTTTGATAGAACAAAATCTATTGATGCAGTGGCCTCGTCAAATGTTTGTTTGATGGCATCAGGATTTTCATTGCAAGGTGAAACTCTGATTTCCATCCACAGTTTACCCATTATAATTCTTTTAAGAAAATAACAATGTCTTTGTTGATGGAGTTAACTTTCAATCCATAGCAGTATTGATTTTCAATCTGGAAGAGCATCATTCTGACATTCCATGTAATGAGCACAAAAAGCTCTCTATGTAGCAATAGCAGTTAAAAAATGCATGATATGCACCAGTTTGAGCCATAATCATGATTGGTCATGTCTGAAAATAATTGTACAACTTAGCTAGATGTAGCTACCATTGCCACTTGCCTAAGTTCTCTTGCCCAACACAGCTGACAATCTAAAATTTGTGAGGTATTTCTGCCATACCCTGTAAAATACAAAAATATAAAGAATGTATTTTTATTTTAATTCTTCCATCATTTATAAAATACTATTTTTTATCATTTGAAATACATACATTCAAAATGAAATACATACATTCAAAATAAAATACATACACTCAAAATGAAATACATACATTCAAAATAAAAACATACATTTAAAATGAAAAATATACACTCAAAATGAAATACATACATTCAAAATGAAATACATACACTCAAACTGAAAAATATACACTCAAACTGAAAAACATACATTTAAAATGAAAAATATACACTCAAAATGAAATACATACACTCAAACTGAAAAACATACATTTAAAATGAAAAATATACACTCAAAATGAAATACATACATTCAAAATGAAATACATACACTCAAGAAGAAAAATATACATTCAAAATGAAATACATGTAACAAAAATGATTTATCAGACTCATAAGTTTCTAGAAAAAATGCCAACATCTAAGTAATTGTATTTACAAATCATAAATTATATGAAAAATATATTCATTAATAAAGATTTCTATTAACAATCAATATTCAATTTTAACAAATACTTTAATATTTTCATTTTGGTAACATAATCATCATTATCATCATCAAGGCATGCTAACAGCACAGATTCCCTTTACTCTCTCTCTCTCTCTCTCTCTCTCATTATCTGTCTTCATTAGTTATCATTCTTGGCAAATCTTCTAGATGGCATCCAGTGTCTGCACAGAGCTGATGAATGTAAGTTTTTGTTGGTCAGCCAATACTAGTACGTCCATGAATAGGAGTGCATAGGAGAACGTCACTTATGAATTCATTCTTACTTTCCAGCAGTGCCCAGCATATCTTAATTGGATGGGAGGTAAGTGGCTATACAGCTACTATTTTGTTGGGTGTTGCTTCCTGGATTTGTTTAAAACAGTATGCAGCATTTTTGTGTAGTTTTTTCTATGGGCATTGCATTAGAGTTCAAGTGGTGCAGCCATACAGTAGTACTAATAAAGCTGCAGCTTAAAAGAATTAAACATTAACACTAGCAAAAGAAAAGATTACAAATCTGATTTATGATGAAAGGTAATTTATTCAAGAGACCAGAATCAAAATCATTGCTTATTTATTTTTCTCAAATAATTATAAAATCACACATATACACAAATATTACTTCTTTGTAAGTTTTTCTTATTAGCTCTGTAAGTTTTCATATATAGGTACAGAATTGTATATAAACACATCTAAATAGATATGCAAATTTACACACACATACATATATCTATATAGATAAGCAGGTATATGTTTGCTATTGGTGTGGTAGGCTCAGTTATAGAAAAAATTTAAATGAAAAATGTGATCATTTCAAGATATAAAAAAAGAGATTTTTGATCCTTTATTGTCAGCCCCCGATGTCAGCTCAAATTGATTTTTTCTTTATTTGTGTGAGAAACCTTTTGACATATTTGTCTTTTAGAGTTCTAAAGAAGGAGATTCTTATGACGCATAAAGAAGTATTTTCATGATTTTTGACTATGAATATAAATGTATATATGCACAGAAAAAGTTTTAAAAAATTAATATACCCTGACTTATACTGCATAAAAATACTACTTTATGGGGCCTTCCAGAAGTTGTTGGAATAGTACGAGTGCATTGCAGCAGGAGGAGATTACTTCAAAGGGGACTAGAGTTTCATGTGTGTTCTATCAATAAAAGTGCACATACGAAAAAAGTCTGGAAACTTATCGTATGCACCTCGTATATATATATATATATATATATATATAACTGAAGTAGAATTTATTGTTGGAGACATCAGTTGACTAAATCAGACTTTGGATGCCAAATTCTCTGACAATCAAAAGTTTAAAAAAATGTTTAACTCTTTCTTGCTCAGTACAAGGTTTGTATAATGAAGTCAAACATCAAATGTTCATGCTTACTTTATACATTATATGAAAGTTGAATGGAAGACAAGCACTTGCTCTTCTTCTCCTCACAACTAAATGTTGTTCCAAGGATAAACAAGAGCTGATACAGTGTCATCACAGGAGGTACCAGAATGGCATATTGCTTAGAGGACTTCCTAGATTGGTTGTCTACACCAGCTAGGAAGAACAACATGTCTTATATCGCAAGGTCATATAACACAAAATGTCAGTGTGCTCAAAAGTGGTTATCATAAACTGCCAGGAGGTTTTAAATTTTAAAACCAAAAACAGAATGTATATATCCAACCACTTCACCATGGCCAGGATGTTATACAAGGTCAATTTTTGCTCATTAAAAACTCTATGCCTATATACCTATATACCTATGTTGGTGGTACCTGTTAGTCTTATAAGACAGTGACTCTGTATTTGAATTTGGGTGCAGGCATTGGAAAGCCTGCATAGAAGACTAGCAATTACCCCTGCAGCATGTCTCTCTTCTCCATGTCAATAATGTTATCCAAAAGAAAGGCAAGGCTTGATACCATTCGGCACCAGTGTCATCACAAAATATGCCAGAAAGAGATTGTAGGCAATGTTGGACTGCTTTACAAACTGTACTTCCTTGTTTTGACTTCAATGTTATTCTTCTTCTAAACTGATTACTCACTATTGATAAGAGATCCCAATTGGCCTTACGATTTTATTTATAGTTGGCCTTATTTAATATTTATTGTTGGTCTTACTATTTTATCTACAGTTAAAAAAAAGATGGATTTATGCTTTTCTAAGGGCATTAATGTTAAATAAACACATACTGCTTTGGCCAGAATTTGAATTCAGTTTTATTTGCTCTATACCACACACACACACACACACACATATATATATATATATATATATATATATATATATATATATATATATATATATCAAATCAGTTATTATTAGTAGTATATGAATGAAAGATAATATTTTTAAAAAACAACCAATACCAATCATTCATGATGAAGTATCATTTCCAAATTAGATTAACTTAATTTATTTAGTTTTACAACGGTTCATATTTGCTTAATAAAAATTTTAAAAATTATTATAATTGTTACTGGGCACCTCATATGGTGAAATGGTTAGCAAGCTAGATTAGCAGACCATTGTTAGTGAGTTTGATTCTCACTGGGTGTACCATACTTCTGGCCCTGTGCCACTACTAAGCTAAGCTTAGTAAATTATAATAATTATTACAAGATTATTATATGTATGTACATCTATTTAGATGCATGCACCAAAAATAAATAAAACAGATAATTTGTCAAGATTTTACACTAAAACAAACTAATATAAAATGTATTGATTTAGATATGTATTGATTTAGATTTATCAATTGATAAATACAAGGTTAGGCTGAAAAATTTGTATGATGACTTTTTTGACCAATAAGATCCAAGTGCTACAACACCAATGGAAGAAGTGTGTGGACCACTAGGAGTCTATACTGAAAAATAAACCTTGCTTGGTCACATTCCATGAGAGTATCTTGGTTAGAACTTTTCAATCAATCTTTGTATACGAATAGATATAAAATACAAATGGATTAAATGAATTGCGATAAATAGATAAATAAATCTACTTATAAAATGCCATGTGACTATAAGTATTTGATAGATATTTATCTATCACTCAACCTGGTCTTACTACAGAGTAATAAAAAATTATATTGTTATTGTAACCAAAACATTACTTGATACTACCCAGAGAGAAAGAGAAAAAATAGGTAGACAACACTATTTAATATTTCTTTCTCTCTCTCTCTCTCTCTCTCTCTCTCTCTCTTATAACTATCACCTTCTATGATTTTGTCTTCTTCTTCACTGGGTCACTTTCTTTATTTCTTCACCTTACTCAAGTGTGGTTCCAATTGACCAATGCTCTTGCATTCTCAAATATGACAGATGCTACCATCTTGAAAGCCATAGACAAGCAGAAGTACTAATCCATATGTAAATAATTCCATTAAAAATTATAGGTACTATGCTAATTTTATCATAATTCTGGCTTATTCTTTGTGTAAGTAGAAAATATTTGTTTGAATTAATTTGGTAAGAGTATTTATCAAATGACTGAAAAATAAACGTAAAATGTTGGGCATTTTATGATAAGCATGGTAGCAGAGGAAAATTTTGGTTGATATCTACAAATTATATGTGGTGAATTTAATAAGATTCCAGACATTTTTGTACAGGCATTTAAAATTGTCATAGACTCTTGAAAATTCAGTATGTCATTGCTATACATCTTATGAGATAACTGACCAATTTTTATGATGTAGAAGAACGATATGCAATAAAATTCTGTTTTAAACTTGCAAAAAAGGACACAGAAACATATGGAATGCTTCAAACTGCTTTTCGACCATCTTGCATGAATCGAGCATCAGTTTTTGAGTGGCATAAGAGATTCAAGGAAGCCAGAGAGTCTTTGAGGGATGATGAGAGGTGTGGGAGGAGAAGGGAAGTCAGAACACCTGAGTTGATTGGCCAAAGGGTTAAGGTTAGGGTTAGGGTTAGGGTTACTATGTTGAGGTTTTAAGGGAGTTCTGGAAGAGATTCCGTTGGAAGAGGCCAGCACTCTTCAAATCGGGTCAGTGGCATTTCCACCAGGACAATGCACCAGTCCACAATTCCATTCTTGTCACAGACTATTTGACCAAGATGGGCATCAAGACAGTTCCTCAGCCTCCCTATAGTCCAGACGTTGCTATCTGTGACTTTTGGTTATTCCCTAAGCTCAGAGGCTATCATTATGAGACAATTGAGGAGATGAAAGAGGCTGTGACGAAGGTCATTGACACGCTCACACAAGAGGACTTCCATGGGGCCTTCCAGAAGTTGTTGGAATGGTACAACAAGTGCATTGCAGCCGGAGGAGATTACTTCGAAGGGCACTAGAGTTTCATGTGTATACTATCAATAAAAGTGCCCATACAAAAAAGTCTGGAAACTTATTTAATGATACTCGTAAAACCTTTTTTTCATTTAGTGTATATATGTATTACATATGTATATATATATATATATATATGAAGGCACATGATATTGCAATTATCATCATCGGAAGTGAACTCAGCTATCAGAGTTCAAATTCTGAATGAGGCTGTTTGCATTTCACTCTAAGGAAAAGTCTGACTGTTCTCCCTCCAGCTATAGGTAAATAGTTAGAAATATTGGGCTCTTTAACTTTGATTTGGCAACCAGTCTAGGAGAAGGAAAACTCTGAATTCAAACCAGTTATAACCTGAAGAGGGATGGGTTCTGCCCGGTTATTTCTGCCTAAGACATGCTTATGAGATAAGTTTTTCTTTCTTTATATATAGATATAGATATACCTTGTCATCCACAGACTGTTTCGTTGTACCACAACTCTTCAGTGTGGCAAGATACATAAGATGCTTCAAACTGGGATCAAAATCCAACTGACTTTACATTAATCAGATATCTTACCCCAGAAACATTGTTATTCTCAGCACTAGTGAGGGAATTTTTATGTATATCTTTTTACATATATGTTATCAGCAACCAGCAGAGCTCAATTCTTCAACTTATAAGGTAGCCAGCAAATTTCCCCATTAGAGTGGTAGGGAGTGGGGGGAGCATATATATTTATATATATATATATATATATATATATATATATATATATATATGTAGGTATTCTATTAAGAGTTTTGATAACATATAAATATACATGTGTGTGTACATTTCACTCAAACTCTATTATAATGTAGAGATTTCAGTCATCAAAAAAAAACCATGTTGCTTTAAAATGTTCATTATAAACAATTTAATAATATCAAATTACAATATATACTCGTGATTTATGATCCTGAAATTGATTTATTAGATTAATTTTTGACAGCAAGGATTGCTCCAAATACATCCTATTTCAAGTTCCCTAAACTCATGTCAAAGGTCAACATCAATATTTTGCCTAAAAATTAGGTCTGTACAATTCAGCAAAATTTTCCACATCTTAATTATTTATTTTAATTAAAGATTGAATGCCCTAAAGAAAATAGTTTTCTTTTTTAATTTGGAAAAAAATCTACCGGTATTTTTACACTCACCAAATAAAATAGCACATAATAAAATTAAATTGAATTCTGGTAAAAAGGAATTTCAAAAACTTGTGGAAAGGTTTATTTACTTGGATTTTACATTCATGTTTTATACCAGACATGTGCATTTCTATTATATATATAAGTGTAGCAGAACCATCTATGGTATAACTAACCCAAGAACCTTTTAAAGATGAGACATGTGAAATGAAACAGGATAGGCAAGAATAACAAAATGAGTTATTAGGTTCTGACAGCCAACTTTTTATTTGGCATGAAAAGTGTTTTAGACAAATTCTTGTTTATGTCTAAAACATAGACTTGACCATTCTTGGTGACTGTGTGTCTGGATGATATTCAAACAGGTTGTTGGTGCAGCTATGTGGCCATGTTATCTACAGACATAAATTTGTTGGATCACAGAGGCAAGCTAGTGATTGAATTGGCACTTAAACTAGGATTTGGTTGGCATTAATTAGAAGTGAGTTGATGAAGTCGTTGTCAGTTCAAGTAGTGGCATTCAATTGAAAACCTGTGTTGTCAGTGTGTAAGGCTAGCAGCTTATTGGCCAAGGAATACAGACTGAATTACTTGGCATTAGCTACAAGTAGGTTGATGAAGTCATTGTTGTCAGTTCAAGTGGTGGCATTCACTTGCAAACCAGTGTTGTCAGTGCATAAGGCTAGCAGCTTATTGGCCAGGGAATACAGACTGAATCACTTGGCATTGCTGCACTGAGTGTGATCGGTCTGGACTCTTGTTGTTGCAGCATCAAACTGGCTGGCTGATTGTTAAAGCTTCTAATCAGTCATTGTCATCATTGGTGTCAATCTGATTAGTAAATGACTTTCTCTAAAAAGAGCAGTAGTAGTAATGGCAAGGTAAGTGCCTTTATAAGGACAGTTGTAGAAAGACAAGTGCTCTGATAAGGACAGTTACACCAATGGGAAAAGGAATGCCCTAAAAAGGACTGTAGTAGCAGTGGGTAGACATGAGCACCTGGAAGTAAACAGAAACTGCTGGAAGGAGGTAGGAATGGTGGAAACAGTGCCACACTCTGATACTTGTCACCCAAGGCCAAATAAGGCCACTATATATTTATAAGAAATGTGTTTCAAATATTCATGATGAACGGATTTTATTTGCTATAAATATTTGAAAAATGTACATGATTAAGCATAAAGCCTGAGTAGCCAGCAGAGAGTGAGTTGGGGAGTGATCATCAGTTATTCATGCTAGTCATACTACTCTGAAAAATCCTAGCTAGCCACCTTCACTAACCTAACCATATTATACAATAATCGCAAGACTGTACAATAGTCCCAAGGCGTATAGCCCCTAGTGGTTATACAATAGTCACAAGGCGTAGAGCCCCTAGTGGTTATACAATAGTCATAAGGCATAGAGCCCCTAGTGGTTATACAATAGTCACAAGGCTTAGAGCCCCTAGTGGTTATACAATAGTCATAAAGCATAGAGCCCCTTGTGGTTATACAATAGTCATAAGGCATAGAGCCCCTAGTGGTTATACAATAGTCATAAGGCATAGAGCCCCTAGTGGTTATACAATAGTCATAAGGCGTAGAGCCCCTAGTGGTTATACAATAGTCATAAGGCATAGAGCCCCTTGTGGTTATACAATAGTCACAAGGCATAGAGCCCCTAGTGGTTATACAATAGTCATAAGGCGTAGAGCCCCTAGTGGTTATACAATAGTCATAAGGCATAGAGCCCCTAGTGGTTATACAATAGTCACAAGGCATAGAGCCCCTTGTGGTTCTGATTTTTGGCTGCCTATTTATACTGAGTTGGGGACACAATTTTGTTCAACTTCCAGTTTTTAAGAAAACAGTAAATAACAAATATCGGAGGTAGCTTTGGGCTACAACAATTGTATTTTACTCCAAGTACAATTAAGTTATTTCATATTTATTGAAATTGTGTTGTAAGTTTAAAGTAAGGATGAAGGCTTTCATATTAGTTTCTTGATGAAGATTGTGTTACTTGTTAAATTTACAAGTATTTATGAATCTATAAAATTTTTTACATTAAGATATAAAAATCAACATTAAGTTTCTAGGCAGCCTAATTTGGCTAAGACTTTTATACTCAGTTTCAAAAGCGAAAATATCAACAATAGATATTTCTTCCTGGTATGTACTAATTTTCATGCATTTGAAGGAGAATATTGAATTGACTGTTGTGTTTTGATATAAGAAACATTGTTAAATAATCTACTTGCTAATTAAAACAAAATTTTGTTTTAAATAAAGTTGTATCAGTCTATCCATTAGTTTTTAAAATTTGTCCTTAAATAATCAATAAGCTTTACATGTTAAGAAAATTTAATTTTACCTATATTTAATTATTTGTTATCTTTATTATTTTGGTAAAGTTCATAAATATATAATTTCATTAAGAGTTTTCTTGTTTTAGATTTCTTACCCCTTGGCCTATAACCAGGGATGTAACAAACATATGGCTCAACTTAGGCTGTTGTCTTCTCAGGCAGCCTTTCCCTATTACACTTAAAAGAGAAGGTTTGAAGTCAGTCCCTGATGTCTGAAGCATTTCAAAGGAAAATGTGGATGGAACAGTTTTTGTTCCTACCAACTCAACCTTGCATCAAGTTTCTCCTTTTTGAGGAGGAAGATAAATCTTACTTATGAAAATATCCACTATCAACTGTGACATAACAGCAATGAATCGAACTTTATACATTTACTAAGACATTTGATCAGCCCATTGGCTTGATGGTAGAGTGTTCGTCAATGGCCCGGGAGACCGGGGTTCAGTCTCAGGTCAAGTCATACCAAAGACTCAAAAAGTGGTACTTGATACCTCCTTGCTTAACACTCAGCATTATAAGGTACATTCAAGGGTACAGTGGAGCAAGGAAAAAGAGTAGCACCCTGCCCTACACCTCAGTGTAGTAGCTATTGAAAAGAAAAGTTTCGGGTAGCCCTCAACTATGGTCGCCAACTTTTAGGACATTGAGGATATTCAATATTTAACATTTTAATGGTTGAATTCACACAAAGCAAATTTTATAATATTTGAATTATATCAGTATGACATCAATGTGTATCATAAAATTGTTTCTATACTTGTTGCAATTGCTGTTTGTGTTTGTCAGAGTCTTCAGTGTACAACCCATGTGCCATACATTTCATATAGCGGTTTTAGAATTTTCTCAGTGTTAAATTACATATCAAGATGAAAAAAGGCATTAGAACAATCACATAAAGAAACAATTAAAAAGCAGACATATAGTTATAATACCAAAATACATTTAATTACAAAATAGACAAATAGTATGCTGAAAAAGAATTTACATACTAGATTACAATGTGAGCAAAATTTAAAAGGGAAGAGTAAAAACTAATTCACCTATCTATAAAGAGATATTGGTCTCAAGGCATATATTTAATCTTCCAAATACACAGAAGAGAATTCACTCTTCTACTTGACCAGTACAGAGTGAGTGATAAGCTTTTACATGTCCTTATATTCAAGGGTCATTCAAAAGTGTCTAAGCCTCACACAGATTTTAGCTTTTTGCATATTTCTCACTTTTGTATTGGCCTAAACTGCACAGAAATTAAGAGTTTCCAGTAGAAAAAATTGCCAATCATTTAAAAATTCTGTGTTTCTTCTTTATTTTAATTTTATTTTCATATATTAAGTCCCCAAAAGAATCAGTGCATTAAATGCCAGTCAGGTCAAGGAGAAAACTTTTGATAATATTTCTATAAGCTATGTGATTTCTCTGAATACAGCTGGTTACATATATGTGTGTGTGTGTGTGTGTGTGTGTGTGTGTGTGTGTGTGTGTGTGTGTGTGTGTGTGTGCAATTCCTGGATTAAAAAGACACATAAAAATTTGTAAAAAATGATATTCTGCAGATGAATCCTATTAAACCAATACAAAATTCAAGTCAGGTTTTTTATATTTGCTTAAGCATTGTAAATCAGTAACTGAGCTTAAGAGTCAATTAAGAGCTCATAAACAGGAATTAGTAAGTAATGTGGATGTTTTGGTGGTAAAGATTGCTATCATCTGTCAAGATGTGTCCTCATGTATGTATGTATGTATGTATGTATTTTGTCCTTCACCTTGTTGGACAACCTAACAAAGAATAATGATGTGCTAAATGGCCGTTGAGCCAAAAAAAGTTTCCCCAGCCCTTTGACAGGTCTTGTTTTTCTCCTGTGGGTGTCTAACTACCCTCCTTACCAGTAAAACTTGGTAGGGTAACTAGTTTAGTTGCCAATGACTGACTATGAAACAAGTAGTACTAGGTTACCAGTAGTACATTGAGTAACCTGACACTTAAATCAGACCTAACCGATAAAATGAAACGCAGTTTCTTCCAGGCAGCGGTCACATCGATACTGCTATATGGATGCACTACATGGACGCTAACAAAACGGCTCGAGAAGAAACTAGATGGCAATTACACAAGAATGCTGCGTGCAATCCTCAACAAGTCCTGGCAGCAACACCCAACAAGACACCAACTGTACGGCCACCTGCCCCCTATCACGAAAACTATTCAAGTTAGGCGAACCAGACATGCAGGACATTGCAGGAGAAGCAGAGATGAACTCATAAGAGATGTACTCTTATGGATCCCTACACACGGCCGCGCAAAAGCAGGACGACCAGCACGAACGTACATTCAGCAGCTGTGTGAGGATACAGGATGTTGTCCTGAAGACCTGCCTAGGGCGATGAACGATAGGGAGGAGTGGCGAGAGAGGGTCCGGGATATCCGTGCTGCCAGCACGATATGATGATGATGATGATATATATATATATGTTCAGGCGCTCTTTAAAAAGCAACATATCAAGAACAAGGACAGGTCTGATATAAAACTGCACCATGATGTACACAGTTGTACTCTATTTGGGAGTAGATGTTGTTATATATAAGCGTGTGGTTGCAAGAAAAATAAGACTAACAAGAAGATTTAGTTTATTTTGTTTATTGAATAAATAAAATAAACAAACAGATGAAATATCTGGCCGGCCGACAGGGGGTTACCTATTCGGTGACAAGCGGTTGCTTTGATCTTGTCAGACGGTGTTGTCAGGTGACGCCCTTAGCACGATCAATGATTCAACTGCCTATGTGACTTCTGCTTGGCCTATTTATATGTTCCCAACTTCAAACACCGGCTCCAGAAAATACTACTTGTGGGAAAAAAAATGATTGGTTGAAAAATAGACCTTTTTTTTTATAACTGAGAATTTTCTGGGGATTTGGGATAGACTAAGCGCGGAGCCTATGAGCAGAAGCAATGATTTTCTCAGTTTGACACTGGCCGGTGTTGGGTCAACATCTGGTAGCTGTTATTTTTTTCTGCAGTGTCAATGTCTGTGGGTCTGTGTTTAGTGTGTTTTAGTTGTTAGGTGTGTAAAGAGTTAAGTGGGTGAATCAGAAGAGATTTGATGTATTTTACTATAACAATGTGGACTCGTTAGCCACAGTGGTGACAACCTGTCAAGGAGAGGGAAAGTTCTAAAGCAAAACCTGAAAGTCTGATGTGGACCTATTGTCTCATTTTATGTGCCATTGGAGATTCTGCAGCTTACTCAAAAAGTGGATAGAATGCAGTGCAAACTCAATTCACCATAAATAAACTCATGCATGGATATTTCTTGAGGGTTTGTGTATTCTGAATCACAAAACTCAATAAGTGGTTGCACTCGAAACTGAGAGGACAGCCTATTTGTACATATTTATCATCACCTCCACACAAGCAGGATGTGACACAAGGTCCATATTTTTTGAAGTGGAGTTTAACAGGTTTGAATTCAGAGTGTTCTTTCTCCTGCCAAGGTTAAAGAACCCAGTCTGTCAAACTAGAAGGTGAATTATTGGATTTATATCTTTCCCCAGGGTGTTAGCATTATGTGAAAATGCAAACAAGCTTATCCAGGACTATCCAACTATGATAACTATCATACCACAAGCACCTCCGGTATATATGAATGTATATATTCATAATTCTATTGTTGGGAAGAGCAGGCATTAGAATATATATATATATATATATATATATATATATATATATTACAATCAGTAAATTGATACTGACAGGATGCATACATGCTTCTAATAAGCTATTAAGACATCTGGATATCATACCAAATGTTTCTCTTATAGCAGTGATTGAGGAATTACACTATAGATTTTTAGGCACACAAATGAATTACGAAGCTCTGCTTTAACACACACAACAACGAAAGTTTTTATTTGCAGCTTTGAGGCGGTTTGTTCTTGGTGCTGCAAGACTCGTGGTGGTTAGGCTTGTTGGATGTTTGAGACGAAATGGTTTAGCGGGATGTTGAGATGGCAGCGTGTTGTTGGACGTGTGAGGGAAGTATTCAAGGTCACCGTGTAGTTTTGTGTGTCTGGTAATTGGGGAGAGTAGGCGTTATCTCTATTAATGTGGACCAGAGGTGAAATGGGAGCTAGTGTGTCGAGAGCGAAGTGGCGCTCGGGTCGACATAGTAAATTTTTGTGGTGCTTGTGGAAGGCATGCCGAACGTATCTAATTCATATTCAACTGGGATTCCTTGGTCTAAAATATATTAGACGCAAAGAATCCATAAATTAGATGGTTCCCTCGTTGAGTGTCCATGTTGCTGCTGCTAGGGTTAAAGCCACAATGAGATGTCCCACTGGGTGGCTTGTTTAGCTAAAAAGCATCGCTAAGCAGGGATGACCAGAGACACGACTGCTCCGGTCGCTGTCTCAAGCTGAAGAGAGTGTTTTTGGCCGCTCACCCGTTTTGCTAGCCGGAAATGAATAGAATATGTCATCCTGATTGGGTGAAATTCAGTGTTGAATTAAATAGCGCGCCAAAACAAAATACGAGATTTTCCTCTTCTCTACACTCTTCATAGCAATTCAATGAGCCATACACTTTTCTTTATTGCGCCCATCTCCTCTCCAATTAACACATAACAGACTGTACTGGGTTACATGGAAAGAATAACACGAAACAATCCCTGACCTGAGCTATTATCTTGGGAGGATAGTATTTTTTCATTTTGATGACAAAAATTTAATAAAATCAGTGATTTTATATAATCTGACACATGATATATTATCCAAAAATGTTATTCAAATATAAGCAGAAATTTTAAAAATTCATTTGCACCAAATATACCACTATCAATATTTTAGGCCTACTTTATTTGAGAAATAAACGAAGCTGTTTTTTTTTTAAATAAATCAAATTTTGTCCAAGAGAGTTTCAAGAATTACCATTAATTCTCTCTCAGCATCAGGACCCAAATGTATCTGTTTTTATTAATAGTCCATTAATCAAAATTTCTAGTCTTCAATGTTAGGAAAAATTACAGACAAGGGTTTTAGTTTAAACCTTATTTTTAATTCGTTTTAAGCTTGTTCAGCTTGTTTTAATGGCGGAAGTATGTATAAGGGAGATAATTTATTTTAATTTACAAGGGAGATAATTTACCAGATCTTATTTGCTTAAAAATCTTTTAGGAATACCTAACTTAAAATATTTGATATTGTTTGTTTCTCCAAATAGTTTATTTATCTACCCTCATATTCTAATTTTCTTTATAATATTGAATTGTATAAAAATTGTTTATTTAACTATACATACTTGCCCTTGAACTGTTCAAAATACGATCACAATTATATTTAGTATATCAATTACTCATGTGATTTTACACATTAGATAATTTTAATAAGATTATTTCTAGTCTGAATTATATATATATATATATATATATATATATATATATATATACTGGGACAAAAGTGGCAAATCTTATTTTTTAAACTTATGCAGTTTTAGATATTTATCTGTACTGGATTTAGGGAACACATTTTAAATGATAATTACCATTATTATCATTAACATTTAGATTTATTCCTTTTATGTTTAAGAAATCAATGAAATTCAAATAATTCCTTCAAACGGAAATGATACATAAAGCTTTAATTTTTCTCATTATAATCAGCAAGGTTGTCTTAAAGTATTCTGTTTTAGATAAAACAATAATCTAATTCTCACAGAGATCAGAGTATATTCTGTAATCTCTCAGAAAATATTTTAAAATTTCATTAGAGACTTATTTTTAAATCCTTTCAATGAATTTCTTTAGTTTTATTCTTTAATTTTCTTAGAGAATATTCTTTCTTTCAGAAAGTGTTCTTTAATCCTCTCAGAAATCAAATAATATTCCTTAATTCCATTAGAGAATATTCTGTTATATTTCTGATAAAAATTCTTAATTCTTTTGAAGATCAGTGAATATTCTTTAATTCTATTAAAAGATATTCTTTAATCCTCTAAGTGAATGTTCTTTAAATATTTCAGAAAACATTTGTTAGTTCTTCAAAGATCAAAGAATCTTCTTTCATCCTCTCTAATCATTCACAGTGTAGAAACAATGTCTGAGTCCAAATAAAATAAATTAATTTAGAAAAATGTAAAGTCATTTAGTTTTAAGAAACATTCCAAGTTTTTAAGAGAAATATATTTTGAGATTTATACAGATTCATTATTAACCTTGTTAAATCTTTTTTTGCAATAATATAAATCATTTGAAAAAATTAGAGTTTAAGCATTAAGCAAGTGGCAATTTGAATAGGAAAAAACATAAAAATGCAACAGTAGTTAATAATAACAAATAGACATTTTGTAAAGGAAAATTGTTTATATAAATGTAATAGTAGGCAGTAAGCATAGATCACTAAATAAATACTATTAAAGATTATTATTTTATAAAATGATTGATAGACTAAGAAATAGTTCAAATTAAACTTCAGACTGATATTCAACATAAGGTATTTACTTATTTATCTTCACTCTTCAAATGTAAAATTTTAATTCACTCCATAATCATTTGGAGAACTTCATGAGAAATTGTTTATATTTTTTGAAAATATTTAAAGTTCTTTATATCATATTCTTTGATAATTGTCACTCTTCAAAAACTTTCTGACTGCTGGTAGTTGGATTCTTTACCTTACATCTGATGGTCATCTATTTATGAGCTTCTTTTTTTTTCTTTTTTTTTTATGGAATACATGATCACCCATAAAATGCTAGTTTTAGTCAGTGTGATCAGATATTCTTTCATTTCCTTCCACTTTCTGAATTCTGAAAACAGCTAAAGTAGTTGTGAAGTCCAGTTTGAAATAATTTAAAAAATAATTAAAATCTCAGTATTTACATTTATTGTTTATAACATATGAAACAAGAAATACACCTAGATAGTATTGATAATAATGTAATTCATAAGTGATAAATAATAATAATAATAATAATAATAATAATAATAATAATAATAATAATAATAATAATAATAATAATAAGCATGGTACCTTAAAACAACTACCTTGCCAGCAATAGTGGAAGCCCTGGGTATGATCAAGAAAGGGACAGATAAATATATTAAGAAGAAACTGGCAGTCCCAGCTTATATAAAATACAAAAAATTACACTTCATGGAACTGATCATTGCATTTAGGTGAGTATAATCAATCTGACTAAAAACATCACCCAAAAGAGACAACAAACAACATGAATACATAGAATACATATAATCATTATCTTTCATTACCCTAAGTTTTGGGTAATGACCAGGTAAAGGATTGTAAGAGACCATAAATAAAGCAGAAAATTAAATAATAATAATAATAATAATAATTGTAATATAGAGGAGTCATTGACAGTCCTTAGATGATGTCATGAAATAAGCTTTGGAGTAAAGGTCAGTAAAAAAATACTTTTGATATATTCTAATATTAAAATGGATTTTCATTTGAACATTTATATAAATTGCTTCAGTTTGTTTTTGTATGTTTCTTTTGTTATTACATGTAATTAATCAAATATTTACTCAAAAATTAACAGTTGACAATGTATAAAAAGTGCTGTCATGAAATTGGCATTAAAATTCTTTCAAAATGATTGAATATTTGACTTAAAGCATGATTGGCTTTCATGAGTTTATCTAAAAAATATTCCTATTTTTGATGAGTTTTAATATTTCAAGAATTTAATTGGCATATTCTGCAATCAAGGGTTTGTTTCAAGTGAATTAAACCTGACATACAAAAAGTTATATTAAGAACTTGTTCTTTTGTTGAAAGGAACTGTCATTTGGTTCCAGTTTCTAAATTGAATTATGTATTTCTGTTACCATACTATTGAGACAGGCGATGATCACAAAGGATGATGATAGTTCCGATGAAGAAACAGCAAGTGGATTTAGATGAGCAAGGAGTCACTCAGATCCAGACCCACCCTCTCAGTACCTCTTCCTTGATCAAGCCACAAAAGATTGTCCAGGACAGTGGAAGATCAATTATAATGAATTGCCTGAGCAAATTTAAATGCAAGGAATACCCTTCCCACATTTGATTTTATCTTTTTAGGTGTCTAGTCAGCCTACTCCTCATCAGGTATGCCTGATAAAGAAGCCAGTTTAGTTGCCAATCACTTGATTATATGGAATACCAGGGTGAGGTTTACCAACTTGTGGTCTCTTGACTCATCAGTGGGCCTCTTCATTTTACTATAGGACCAATATATATGGCCTACCTGTAAACTAACCCATGGCCCACTAATTGAAAATCACTGTTGGCCTATACTTATTGTATAGTGTCTCCATACTCTTAGCCCAATACTTATTGTACAAGAGCCTCATATTCCAGGTCTTATACTTATGGTACAGGGGCCCTATACTTTAGGCCCAATACTTATTGTGCTGAGGCCTTATACTCAGGCCCTATACTTATTGTAAAGGGCCCTTATGGTTTTGAATAAATCATATAATGAAATACTTGATTATAATTTGACACAGTACAACAAATTAGTTTCAGTGGGCCTCGAGATACCCATGGGCCTGAGGCAATTGGCCAACTATGCCAATTGATAAGTCTGTAACTTAGGAAGGCAGCACTGTGTTACATGGTGGCAGTAATCACTCTAAGCAACTGACAAGAGATGAAATGGTTGTATATTCCTTTAATGTCTCTCCAGAAAAAAACTTAAAATTCAGAAAATTCTATCAACCCGAAGTATGTGATTTAAAAGATATGAATAATTTACCGTCGTAAATTTCATAATGATTGAAGAATATGCCAAATATTGCACAATAATAAAACTGAGGATTAAGATGCAAAAATAAACTCATGAAAAATGTCTACTTATAAATTCTTGTGCATCCATGCAAAAAGCTGACATGGTTCATATTTTCTTTCATTATAGAATTCAAAACAGTTTAGTATTTGCACTTTAATTTTTCATTCTTTGAATTCCTCCACCATCCATTTTCTTTTCTTTATTATTTTATTGTAAATAAAGAATAAAGATAAAGAAGATGAATTCAAAAATTCCTATTTCTCTATCAATAAATTCTTATCTTTCATTATAAATTATAAATTATTTCTCTCTTTATTCTCTGCTAATTTTTTATTTCTCCAAGCAAATTCTTAAATTATATATTATTGTTATGAATAATTAGAGTACAATAATTTCAATTAATAACCTAATTTAAAAATATTTAGTTCACCTATTTTTACTCATATATATATATATCTAATCTTTCAGCAGTTTCTAACTTTTTAAAATTTCATCAGGTTGATAAGTTTTTTATATTTTTTTCTTAAAAAATTCAAAGAAATAGTGCATTAATTTAAGAGTAGTAAAACTGATTGGATTTCTCAAGTTATTGTTATGGAAACAACTTATTTTACTATGGACCACCTTTCCTTTCCAATTGTAGGGCATAGGAAATGCAGGGCTGGACCCAATGATCCGTGGCGTCTATATATCCATCCCGCACACCCAATACCAGCAGGTTTGCCCATTTCCCCAATTTCCCATATTTTGTAAAGTGGTCTGTGCACATTTTGGCCAATGCTTCCATCAAACTAATGATTTAATATGCTTCAAGATATGCTTTTTTTTTCTTTTTGTTGGCTACAGCTTGAAAAATAACCTGTAATCACAAAGAATGATACAAAAAATCTTGATGAAATTTTTCACCTGAATATCATGGAAAGCAATTTGAATGCATTTCTATCAAATCAATATGAATGCAATTCAATAAATGCTTCATGTTTAAAATTAGTTCTTCACAAAATAAAAACCAGCACAATTTTTCTGGATTTTTTAAGTAGTATTTTAATACATTCAAATAAATTATTTTATTTTTAGGAAAAATAGTACAATTCACCTCTATTTCTGGGCCATGATAATGTTTTGACAAATCTACTCATGTCTTTGGCCAGAAATTCTATACATCTTATTGGTTAAAGAAGTGAGCTGATCAAAATATGATCACTTTCCTCAAATTATAACATCTTCTTCCTTTTGGGGAAAGACCAACATACCATTCATTCAGATCATACACACATTAGATATACCTTTTTTTAAAAGGCATGTCTATTTTCATATCTGCAGAACTGCAGAAGATTTCATAAAACCAAAAAATTCCTGTTGAAAAATTGGGAGTAAATATTTCTTATAAAATAACGATATTTTAATATACCAATAAATGGCAACTTATTTTTTTACATACCTTATATACTTTTATATAACGTTCTATAATTTTAGAAAAAACAACAGAAAATAATTTTTAATAATGTAGACAAGAGTTTTCATAAAAACATACTTTTAAGAACTTATTTTAAAACATTATTTCTCACTGATTTTAATGATATAAAATTTTTGAATAACTGATCAAGGAAATCTTCTTTTAAAGTAGCATAAAGTCACTCAAAAATGTCATAAATTGATGACTGGTTCTTTGTAATAAAAAGACAAAAATGATCACCCAGGTCACCAATACCCAAGTGGTAAGTTCCATCAGTATTAACAATCAAGAAACTTTGACTTGGGTTCCTTAAGTCCAAAAGATCCTTCAGGATCAAATCATTTGTATAAATTTCAAGACTGAAGAGTCCAAATTTCAATAATTTCAAATTTATCAATTCACAATAACTTTGAATTTATAAGAAATACTGATAAAATTTGTAGCACACACACACACACACACACACACACACACACACACACACACACACACACAACATATAAACAATGTGGTTAAATAACATATCTCAAAGGCAATGTAAAGTTAGAATGAATAAAGCAACTGTAATTCATTTTAAGTAAACATTAACACTTCTCATTCATAAAAGTGTGACTATGAGTGATTGTGAGTATGTTTACCAATGTTTTTGTATTTTTTAAGCTGTTATTAACATTTTATGACTTATAATTTTTAAATTAGAAAAACATGCAAACTTTGAAAAAAAATAACTAGAATTCAGTTGTGAATAAATTACCAATTTGGAATTATAAAAAGATATATTTTACATTTATTTTATTAATAAATAGACTTAATATCCTTTTTTATTTTTTAATCTTTAGATATATTATGTTATTAGTGTAAATGATTAATTATCATTTTCCCCAAGCTTTATTATAAGTATCATCACTGCAATAGAGAATTTTTATCCTATTTTATCAAAATATGTCGATTAATAGTAAAGAAGATATTAGTCTCTTTTTCATCTTGCACTTTCAAAACAAATAAAAAATTTCACTATTCTTATCTACAGTTTTAAAATTAATTAATTTTTCTGTTCAATTTTTACCTCTTTAAATGAATGAATTTAAAGTTTATTTGTACACTTTCATTCTGATCCTATATGATTTGTAAGGATTTAATAAAAGCTTTTTTTAGGAGAAATTGCCATCAAAAGTTTCACTTTCCTCAGACACTCTGACAGTGATTAAGTTCAAAATTCATATTCTTTCAAATTCAGAATGTCAAGATATTGAAAATATTTTTCTCTTGAGATTTTGCTAGGTAAATGTAACAACTATCAATGAAATGCAAACACAGTAACACAACACAGTTCAGATTTGATTGTGGAGTTGATCGAATATTTCTGAAAATATTAAATATAAAAGTCAAGTAACTTATAATAATATGATATTCACAACAAAGAAGTGTGATATTTTATTTTAATCATAACTTAAGATATTTTATGTAATTTTCATTTGGTATTTATTTAAAATGAATTAAACATAAACCGATTATTTTGACAAAGATAAAAAAGAATTACTGAAAAAACATCTCTGGATTCAGAGATAATAAAAGCATGTATATTTTGTCTCTGAAGCATTTTTCAAGAAATAATTTTATAGATTTTATGAATTATATCAAAAATAAAAATAAAGGTACAAATTATTTTAAAGAGGCTGCAAATTAATGCAATATGGCTACATAAAATTAATGTTTTCCTCTTAATTTTGACTCTACTCTCATCTTTTCAACAGGATGTATATACATATATATATAATAACTACATTTATATACATAATTCATTAATGAACATTTCATATATTTCTTTGTGTCACTGCAGGATTGCTTGCTTATAGAAACTGCTTAGTAAATATTGAAGAAAAAATATTAGTCACAAAATGATAAAATGTATTGATTATTTATTGATTATAAAGCATGTTCAGTTCCACATGGCTTTTCCCAGATTAACATTCTAATCTTTGTTGTTGTTCTAAAAATCTCATAGTCAGATCAGTCTTGATCAAATCAGCACTTTTTGTGGATTGATATTGTCTTTCTAAGAAACTAACATCTCTTTTTATTAAAATATAGTGCTAACAGCAAACTGCAATTAGAAAACTTCAATCTGCCCTATACTTATATTTTCTGGAATATTTTGCAATATTAATGGTGGCTCCTCAGAATATCCCAAAAGAAAAAGAACAACTCATATTTAAGTGCAAAATATTTAATTATCTGCCCTTGTTCAGGGATTTTTGACACCAGGTTGTGAAACTAGCCTTTTTACAATAGAAACATACAATGGGGGCTCAGTGAGAAAATATCACTTCCTTTTCCAGTTAGACATCTGGATTCTAGTTCTCCATACTCCTCCAGCCAGCCATTGTCATGATTTTTATATGATCATTAAGCAATGCTTTCTTGGCCTGAGTGAATTGTGAAAGGCATGTTTTTCAACCATATTAAAATATTTCCTATATTCTTATTAACGAGAGCAGATAACCAAATATTTTGCACTCAACACACAGTTCACACATGGTCAGATTGATTTTTTCAAAAGTTATATATGACATGAACAACAAAGATAAGAATGTAAATTTACAATAATTAATAGGAGTGGTATCAATTGTCACTTCAAAAAAATATTACAGCATGCTGTATTTTTAGTCTGCTCTTAAATGTAGCAGGATGCTTTCAAAAGAATTCTGTTATTTATTTAAAATCTTAAATAATAAATTGATTAAGAAAAAGAAGAAATAAGAAAATGGGGGTCAATTTTAAAAGGATAGTAATTAGATTTTTTTCTTTTATTAGGTTAATGCAGATATTTCCAGCATGTTTTTGTCAAAAAATTTTTATTAATATATAAATTCAATTATAATAATTCACTTCTAAAAGAATTTTCACTCATTTTCTATCATCTTTCAATGATCTTTCAATCCAATTATTTATTCTATCATAAAGGAATGTTTCTAATCTTGAACTGATGCATTTTTCAATTGACTTTTTGATATGTTGAAATTGTTAGAACTGCTAACCAGACAAGGACTCTTACATGAAATGAAACAGATGCTACATTTAAAGAATATGCTACATGTTGAAGTTTGATAATCTGAAGGGGCTAGGTCTGAAGAATATGCTACATGTTGACGATTGATAATCTGATTGTGCTAGGAATATGCTACATGTTGACGATTGATAATCTGATTGTGCTAGGTCAGAAGAATTGGCCACGTTGAAGAATTAGAATCTAAAAATGCTAGATCTGTAGAATTGGTTACATGCTGAAGAATGATTATCTGAAAGTGTCAGGTCCAAAGAATATACAACATGCTATGTTTTTTTACCTCAGTATAAGTAATATATATATATATATATATATATATATATATATATATATATATATATATATAATAAGATAATTATTTACAACACATTCCATTATTCAGCTGTAACTGGCAGTTTCATTATTTTTTTCAAGCAAAAGAACGACTGTCAGGTAAAACTATTTGGGAAAACACTATGTTTTTAAAGTATGGATGGTAAAATGAGTCATTAAATTCATTTAATCATTCATTTTGACATCCATATTTTTGTTTTTATTATTTTTTCCCATCTACTCCTGTCTAACAATTACACTTTTGTTTTAAAAATTGCATGAAAGTTCCAGTGACAGCTGAACAAGGGAATGTGAGATAAATAATTATTTTAGTTTTTATACTGCTCAGCTTGATGACATCTGAGCATTTTCTTTTACCCAACACTATTATTAAGATGATTGCTTTTTCACATATTGTTTTTTTTCCTCTTATTTATATATACATATATTTATCATTATCAAGTCATGCTGATCGCTCAGATTCCCATAACTCTCTCTCTCTCCATCTGTTCCTATCATCCATCACTCTTGGTAGGTCCTTTAACCGGCATCCAGTGGTGTCTGCTCAGAGCTGGTTGGGAAACACTGGTGTGTCCATATGAGGGAGAACTTTGCTTATGAGTTTGTTCTGGTTTCTCCAGTCGTGCCCTATTTGTTTTGTTCCTCTTGGATGGCTTGTAAGATGGGAGGAAAGTGGTTATATAGCTGCCGTTTTGTGGGGTGCTACTTCCAGGATTTGTTCAGAACAGCATGTAGTGTACTTGTGTGGTTTCCATCTAACTTTTTTTCAAAGTGTTTTGTTAAAGTCCGGCTGGTTCAGTGATACAATAGTACTGATATGACAACAGCTTTTAAGAATTTATGTTTTATTTCATCAGAGAGATTAGACTTCTATATGTTTGATAACATGTCAGTAATCGCCCATGCCTTTTCTATGCATATAACATCGCTTTCAGTAGATAATATATTGATACCAAGGTATGTGAATTGGTCTAATAATTTCACAGGCTTATCATTTGATGTTGAAATCGCTCCATCTTGTTTAAAACATATGGACTCTATTTTCCTTAGCTTCACGTAAAAGTCAATGCTGCCTGTTCCAGGATTTACAGCAGAAATTTGGCTGGCACAAGTGTTTTTGTGAGAAGCACTAGATCACCTGCATAGTCTACATTCATCATGGATTCTTGCCTTTTTTAGTGTGACACCGTTTTCTTTCATGAACTCTATTGATGTGTATGTGCTGATTATAAATAGATATGGTGCTAATTTATCTCTCTGCACGACTCCAATGACAATATCAAAGAAATTAGTATAACCATTAGCAGTTTCTTTTGGAAAACCATATACTAGAAGTATTTGCTCCATCTTTTCTCTGTGTATGGAATTGAAGAAACCTACTAGTGTTGCTTTAAGATTTTTTGCATGTACTCCCTCAATGATTTGATAAATAGTTAGAATCTGAGAAGTGGATCAGTTTTTCAGAAAACCATTTTGATTTTTCTTAAGAATTTTTTCAACTTCAAGTCAGATATGATTGAAAAGCACAGCATTATAAACCTTAGCAGCATCAACATTAAGAGTTATGCTTTGGTAGTTCTTAGTAATTTTGAGGTTGGCTTTTTTCAGAAGAAACATAAAACAATAATTGTACAACTTTGATAATGTTTAGATTGACCAAATTATTGGCACTGTTTATTTAAAGAATACTATAACTGAATATTTTGTTTTTCACATTTTATATATTTAAGTGTACATATATATAATCTAAATACTGACATACAAAAAATACCTGAAGAAATTACCGATATGAAATTCCAATTATACATTAAATAATTTCCTTTTCATAAAATCTTTGTTTAGAAAAAAAAATATAACTTTAAAAACTGTACAAAACTTGAAACTCAACTAAAATATATTGCATCATAAATCTATGAAATCAAATAAATGAAAAAATACTGTAATCTTCCTACTGAGAAAATAAATGCAACAGAGACTTCACAATAACTTATCAGCAGAATATTGCGGAAAGTGCAAAAAAATTGTCAGCAGAATCACTTATACAAGCATCAAACTAAATAGGATTTCATGATGCAACAATTATTGTCATAGGAAATAGACATAGCAACCTGAGTTCAAATCCTGGATGAGGTTATTTGCATTTTACTTAGATGTATTCCTTTCCCAAGGATATAAGCTCTATTTTCCTTCCTGCTATGGATAAATAGAAGGAAAAACAGAGACTTTTAACTTTGGTTTGGGAACTGGTGTGAGAGAAAGAAAATGCTGAATTCAAACCTGTTAAACTCCCCTAAAAAATTGACCTTGTGTCACATCCATAGCAGAGGCATTGTGTAAATACATAATAGCATCTAACGTTCTTCCTAATCTCAGCTTTAATTTCTACAAACAGAAAATAATATCCTATCAATTAAAAGGACAACACCCTGCTTTTGATCTGAGTACAATATGTGCTTGCTAGAGTAGTAGATATTCTGATTAAATTCTCAAAGTCTTCAATGTGGAATAATCTATCAAAGGCAGGTAGCTGCCATCTTTACAGTCATATGCATGTGTGATTATGTGTAAGCCTCTTTAAACACATGAGTTACCAGTATAGTGATAGGTTTTTCTGTAAATGTATATATCATCTGGAGATGAAAAATGAACATGTGGCACCACTCAACCAATGACTAGACAGGGCGTTTATGTACAAAGCACTTTGTATAATGTTTGCATTAACATGCTTGTAAACATGGCTTCTGATTGACTGATTCACTTTGTTGTACTTTTCAGCTAAGGAATTTCTCTTTCTTATTTTATTCATTTCAACTCTTATGAGTTAAATATGGTAGCCAAATGTCTAGAAATTGAAGAGAATATACTTTTGCATTCACTCTATCAGCTGTGTAAATTTCACTGAGCATCAAGCGGTGATTTTTATGCACAAACCAGGTAAGTGAGTAAAAATGCAGAAATGATCACTCTACAGCCTAGAGTACAAGCCTGTGTTAATGTCCAAGGTGGATATATATATATATATATATATAAGTACCTAATGGGTCAGAAGAAATTTACCTGGGTTCATTTTTCTGGATCATCAGGATAAGACTGTTAGGGATAAGTTAGGGATTAACCTAAAATATATATATATATATATATATGATTGCAGCATCCCCACAGATGATTGCCATCTCAGGATTGTTGAGACATCTGTACATCATTGGATTTAAGTGACACAAGCTTATACAACACTTACACCATTCTCTAGGCTTTAAAAACTATGATCCAGTGACAAGCAGACGCAAGAAGACTGGTAGTTATTTCAGCAGCAGGTTTTATATCAAAGTTTTCCTTCTCTTATATGAGTTACCTTCACTACAGTTAAGGAGCCTCGTCTGCCCAATTGAGGAGAGACTATCCCGCGCCAGATTCCAACCTGGTATTTTCTGGGTATGCCGGTATACATAATACCTTAGGGAGTTGAACACCCCTGCCTTGCATAGTTCCAGGTCACCCTTGGGCAAGCTGTAGTACCTGTTAGCCTTCCTCTGGTATTCTGGAAGGTTACCATACTGTGAAAATGAGAAAAAAAAATATATATATATATACTTGTATATATATATATTAGTACCAAATGGGTCAGAAGAAATCTACCTGGGTTCACCTTTCTGGATCATCAGGATAAGACTGTTAGGGATAAGTTAGAGATTAACCTAAAATAAAAATATATATATATATGAGGTCAGAATATTGAAGATACATCTTTTTATTTTCAAAACTGTGTATATATTGAACTGTATATATGATTATTGAATTGGTTGGTGTTAGGTTGGATATTTAATCACATCTCCAGTCATAAAGGTTCAATATTAGCATTTGCATATTCATCATCATCGTCATGTCGTGCGGCTAGCACGGATATCCCAGACCCTCTTTCTCCACGTCTCCCTATCATTCATCGCCTCCAGCAGGTCTTCAGGGTTACATCCCGTATCATCACATAGCTGCTGTATGAATGTTTGAGCTGGTCGTCCTGCTTTTGATTGGCCATATGCGGGGGTCCACAGGAGTACATGGAAGGAAGGACAGGATAAGCTCATTTACTCATAAAGAACATGATAAACATATCAGAAATATTAACAAGAATACACAAATGTGTCTCAATTGATAAAATGGGCACATATTGTTTCATAAACCAGCTGTATATTAAAGGAGTACAAAGATGTTAAAAGTCATACTTGTGTTAGGGTCAATAAAATATTCAGTAAAGCCATGCTGGTTTTACAATATATTTTCCAGGTAGTAGACATGTCTCTAATGAGGAAAGAACAGAGCTTAAAAAAGTATATCTTTATCAAAGAATGTGGACAAAAGAGGCCAGTATGGATTATCAGTTTGACACACGACCATTAACAAATACACTCCTTATACAAAGAACATGATTATTTATTATCTCCCTACATTTTTCAACCAGAGTTCTGGTTGGTTGGCTGGTGTTTAAGGTTGTACATGTGCTACATAGTGTTACATAGCAGGGTTCCAAAAATGGTTTGGTTGAGTGTTGGCTTTGTGTGTCCCAGGTCAATTGGTGTGCTTCGCTGATGCTGCTATGTGAAGGCGCCTTTTTGTGTTGCTGGGCCAGGGCCAAAGCATAGACACATGTGTACTAATTGGCTACTGAGAGAAAAGAGAAAGAAAATAGGAAATTCTGATGTATTTATATGCTTCAGGGATACTCTGCTTGTGGAGCCTTTAAATTGATCAAAAGTGATTATATGACCTACACCCACACCATATTTGTAGAGTAAGCAGTTAGTTGGTGATTTTTATGGATGTATACCATCTTATTTTTTGACCTTGATGAAGAGTCTTGAACTATGGTAAGATTTGACTTAATTTATTAGAAGACAGAATTATTTGAAGACATATTATAAGATTTTCAGAGAATTTTGATTAGCACAGTAACTTGAAAATATATCAAAGGAATTTAGCAAATTTTTGTTGAATGTTGGTAATTATTTGAGCTGTTTTTGCATGTGAATGTATATTGAAAATTGAAGACCTTGTAAAATTTAATCTTCTTTTTCTTATAAAATATATGTTTGGAAAAAAGTCAATAATAAAGATTTTGGAGGGTGGTGTGCTTAATCAAAAGATCCCTGAAAAATTAGATTATTCAAAATTCAATGTGACTTAAATAATTTATTTTGAAAAGCAAAGTTTGAAAAGCAAAATTTTAAAATTATTTTTTAAAAATCAGCTGTCTGTTTACTAAAAAGAAATTTGTCTTAAAAAATATTGGATTAAGAACAATAAATCTTTGTTGCTCCGTATTTTCTTGTTTGTATTCAGTTCTTCCTGAATATTAAACAAAATGTAAAAGATTAAATAAAGATAACACCTTTTCCATTTGCTATAAATGAAAAATATAATACATAATTCTTTATAGATATATTCAGGAATATTTTGCTTTAAAGGTATATTTATTTGAAGAGTTTTTTAAAGTTTAAGAGTCCGTTTAAAACTATATTTCTTGTATACAAATGTATATGCAGATAATTTGTATATATTTCTTGTATATTCATTGGGGGTGTCCTCATGGTGTAATGGTTAAATCGCTGGACTGTGGGACCGTAGTACACAACTTCAAACTCCAGTCATGCTATTACATTCACTTTTGGAGAAATACCCTTGGGAAAGGTATGAACCCTCTTATCCTCCCAGCTATGGGTTAGATAGTACCACTACTGTTCTTCTAGAAGGATGGCTTTGGCATTAAATAACCTACAAAGGTTGATATGCCGTTAAACAAAGAAACCAAAACCAAACTGTATATTCATCCGTCTGTGTGCAAGATAGAAATGAATGTTCTGTACTCTCCCTTCCTCAAATTGACAAATAACATTCAATTCACTTGAGAATAATGTCTGATTTTTATTTAAGTTTAACATCACATGAATTTCTTTTTCAACCCAATCACCAGAATGGCCCAGTTGACAGGGGCTGTAGAATACACCAACTGCATCTCTGCAGAGGGGTAAGTCCCCCCCACCCCCAAACAGTGTCCTGGATATGACACAAAACTATCTGATGGTGAGGTCCCAGTAATGCTGGAGCTTTGGGGAATGCAGAATACCTCTTCATTGCCATCACTCCCAGGTCAACTCTGGCTCGGAGTGATAGAGGCTGATCAGGTCCTATCTATGGGTCAAATAGAACTAAACTGAATTGCTTGAAATAGGACTGTTTTGATAATTAAAATGAGTACTTATGCGAAACGGAATTGTTTGAAATGGAACGGTTTTCATATGCTAAACTGGATTGTTTGAAATAGAACTGTTTTTGACATTGAAACCATGCTTACACTAAACTGAATTATTTGAAATAGAACTGTTTTGACTTTTAACTATGTGTAAACAAAAACTATACTTATTCTAAATTGAATTATTTTAATTAGAACTGTTTGACTAAGCTGAATAGCTTGAAATAGAAAAGTTTTTGACAATTAAACTGAGTACTTATGCTAAACTGAATTTTTTAAAATAAAGCTGTTTATTTGTATAAAAATTGATTTGGCATTAAATAACATACAAAGGTTGATATGCCATAACATCCAAACCTACTACCAACCAACAACCTATCACCAGAAGAATCCATAACGTAATCTGAACATACTACACCAATTCAGTGAAATGAATAACTTTCATATTTCTTATTGTAATTTGTTTAAATTTTAACAGTTTACTCTTAACAGTATGTCAATTCGATATAGGAAAATAATCTGTCAAACTAGGTTTTCTTTGAAATTCAACATTTTTAAAATCTGAAGATTGTAATATCTTGTAAGAAAAAAACAAAACTTTTTTATCAAGAAAAAGTATTCATTAATGAACACTTTTTTGAAGAACTGTATTAGTATACCAAATATTTTGGTTCAGCGTATTTTGCATTTACTATTTCTTTGTTTTGTTCAGGTAATGAACTGATTAAAAAAATGAAATGCCTCCAACGACTCCAATCCCAACACTTCAGTAATGGCTCACTTTCTTCAGTTCTTCAAGATTTGATGGATAGAATTTTTTAATCTCCTCTTTAGGATTTCCCATAGGTTTTCTACAGGATTTGCATCTGGACAATTGACAGGCCAATAAAGAACATGTACCCTTTTCTTCCTGACTCATTCTTTTGTATATTTCACTATATGGGCTAGAGCAAGGTCATGCTAAACTTATTCTCATTCTATGGGATAAAGAAATAATTTAGGATATCCAAATAGACAGCAGCATTAATTGATCTTTTCAAGAAGCAAATCTTTCCAACACTGGTAGCAGTCATGCAACCCAAAACTATCACAGATTGAGGGAAATTTGCATTTCTTTTTTTCATGCATTTGGCATCCTATCTCTTGTATAATTTCCTCTAGAAACAGGGTACAATCACCAAATGAAATACACAATTCTGATTCATTACTGAAGATGACAAGGTTCCATTAATCAATTGACCAATTTTGATGATCTCTAGCCCACAGTGAACTCTTTTGTTTCTGTTTAAATGTTATTAATGGCTTTGAAATAAGTATCCTTTGGTCATATCCAAACTGATGGAATCTCCAGACTACTGTGAATCAAGAAACAGCTACACCAGTATCATTCTAGGCTTTGGAAATTTCACCACAATTGGCCACTCGATTGGAAATAAGGATCCTATTCAGTTGACATTCATCTCTAGCTGTTATCTTGAGTTTGGAACAGCAATTTGAACAAATTTGTCTAGTTATCTTTGAGATGGTAGACAGGGAGCATTCCACCCAGACAGCTATCTCGTTTTAAGTCTTACTAGTTTCCCACAACACATAGATAATGGCTTTTTGTAACTCTGTCGTATCCTTAGCTCTTGCCATATATGATACTGGGCAATAATATGCTTAACACTGAAGATTTCACTCTTTTTATACCAATATTTTGATACAGATAATACTCTTGAAATTGTCGAATATGTAAATCATAAAATAAATTTAAATCATTAGGGAGAAAATGCCAAATTATTTATGTATATTGAATTGATCAACTGTGAGGAGTAAACTGTCCAATTTTGAACAAATTTGCATGAGAAATTTAAAAGTTATTCACAAAACAGAATATTCCATTTCACTGAATTGTTATTGTAGTGGACTCTTCTGATTAAATCTGTAAATGTTATTAACAAAAAATATGTTTATACATCAAAATACATTTATGTTTTGTATATGTGAATCACCATTTAAATAACCCAGTGAAATCTGGAAGTCACTCTTTTACAAATTTACAAAAAAAATATATTTTAAAAAAGAAGAAAGGTTGCTCTATAGTTGACATTTAACAGTTATCTTCTTTATTATAGACAAAAATAAATGTATAAATACAGTTGTTGTTTATTATAGAAAATGATTCTATGAAATAGTGTAATAATATGATAAAAAATGAAAGGGTTTTAATTAAAATTTTAGTCTCCACAAAAAATGAAAATTTTCTTGCCAAGAAATCTGTAATCCTCAAACAAATGGAGAAGTGTTTCTCTGCTGAAAATATCTATTTACCTTAATGTGAGATAATGAAAAAAACTCACAACTGTATGATAAAAAAATCATTTGTTGTTCATATTAACCAGTTATTTCCCAATATCCTAAGAAGATCTAATAAAATCTCCTTATCCATTTCATTATCAGTCTTTGACACTTCTTATCTTGTCAGAAATCATAAATTTGAAATTCTTTTATAGGAAAATAGAAATAAGATTTCTTATAAGAATGAGTGCTCTAAATTGGTCTGCTTGATTCATTAAGCTTTTTATAATTACAGAAGTTCTAAAATAACATCTCTATCCTTCAGAAAAATTCCTATCATTTTGTTATCTAATGACTAATTCTTGTCCAAATGATCTTCAATTTTAACAGTATAAGTAAAACAACTCAAAATTCTATGTTTAAATGCCTTTTCTTTTCCAGTGAACAGCTTTACTAGGTCTGAAAAAAACAAAAACACATTAGACAGAATTTTGAATTGTTTCTAATCATGCTGTTAAAATTTGGGATCATTTAAACAAGAATTAGTGAATTTATAAGATAATAAAATGATATCAATTTTTCTGAAACATTCTACACATTGAAGAATGTTTGAACTCTTTGAACTCTTAGACCCTTTGCTCTCAGATACCCTGTAACTAAGCTCCAAAAATAAGTTAAAAAAAAGAAAACTGTGAACAAACTATTCAAACTTTGCTCCAGAGTGTGTTTATCTGTTTAAATCTATCCCATCATTCAATTAAAAGAAAGCCTGTGAATGGGTTGTTATTAAACCTTTTATTTATTCCTTATTAATATCAGACTGAAACATACGGCTCACAGATTGAAAAAGTTAGAAGTCTGAAAGTAAATAAATACTTGATGCTTTAACTTGTAAGCATCAAAATAAGTTGTTGAGTTTTCATTAGTCTATAATTTGTTTTTTTATAAACAAACAAAAAAGGTTTTTAAAAATGACATTCCGTCATAGTGTTGAAACTTTCGGCTAATTGATAAATATCATAAAAGGAATAAATCTAAATGTCTTTTTAAAAATCTTTAGAAATCTCACATGAAATAGTACTTTTTAATAGATTTGTTTAATTATATGAATAAGAATATATAAAATTGAAAATGCAGAGTAATCAATAATCAGTAATCAATAGTAATGCAGAGAGAAAAGAGAGAAGAGAAGGCTGTCCAGATGAGAACAAAACTGTATTAGTTACAAAAAAGACCTGGAAGGAATTTCACCCTGTCTGATAAAATAAAAGCTATTCAAAATTTCCAACAGTCAACATCACGATGACAATTGTGAAGATTTATTGGTCTAATTAATTGGTAATTATGAATTGGCAGAATATTAGAAAGAAATGATAAAAGACAAACAAATAGGTTAACAAAGAAAGAAGATGTATTCAGGAGGAATTTACAAAGAAATTTGGTTGTTTAAAATGTCCATTTGTTGAAATTTTCTGTTTCAGAGGCCTAAAAGTATATGGAAAGGAAATTTTAACACTGAGGATATAGACTTACTTGTCTTCTTATTTGCTGTGGTAGGAAAAAGTGCTGACTCATCTTATTTGCTGTGGTAGGAAAAAGTGTTAATTTACTTGTCTTCTTATTTGCTGTGGTAGGGAAAAGTGTTGACTTACTTGTCTTCTTATTTTTTGTGGTAGGAAAAAGTGTTGACTTACTTGTCTTCTAATTTTTTGTGGTAGGGAAAAGTGTTGACTTACTTGTCTTCTTATTTTTTGTTAGGGAAAAGTGTAGACTAGTGCTCAGAGCATGACTTGTAGTAGTTCTTATGTGGGATGGCTGAGTTTTCTTGGTTGGGTTGGTTGCAAATAGACCCAAGAGTATTGATGAGCTGCATATGTGTGTGTGTGTGTGTGTGTGTGTGTGTGTGTGTGTGTGTGTGTGTGTGTGTGGCTATGACCATTGAATGGGTCTCTTATGTAGCACATCTTTACATGGAATAGGAGTATAAACAAGGGCTCAATACAAGTTGTACATGTTGACATAAGATAGCTCAATTTCAGAGAGATCTCTATACTCTGCATTTGCTGAAGTGGGTAAGACAGCTACATGGAGTTACTATGCTATGAATAGAGCTTTTTTCATTTAAAGGAAGCTTTTTTTCGTGAATAATCCGCAAAGCTGAGAATGGCTATGTGTATTAGCTGGCAATGCTGTGTGAAAGGTTTCATAAGTGGCTAGACCAACTGTCTGCCATGGATTATGGTCCATTAGGGTGGGTAAAAAAGAATATTATGTATGGCTTTGTTGAGTGTCTGTTATGTGTGTTAATAGGAAGGCATCATGTTTGTGTGGCCAGACCAGAGGCTTAACTACAAGTTGTTACAAGCTAAGGTCTGCTAAGAAAAAGAGATAAAGATTTTGTATTTACATGCTTCAAGGACATTGGCTGTGGTGCCTTCAAGTTGACTAAAAGAAGTCATATGTCTTGCTCATCATAAAGCTGTGCAGTAGGCAGTCAGCCAGTGTCTTGTGTGGTTGTGTACCATCCCATTTTTTGACTGTGACAAAAGAGACATAAATCATAAGAAGACATTACTTGGAGTATAAAAAGATTTTATTCAAAAATAAAGTTACAAACTTATAACTATTTTAACCAATTAATGCAGGTTCAAATTGGTAAATTTTATACTAAAGATGATGATGCTGATGATGATAGTAATAAAAATAATTTTACCATGACAATAGAATTTCTTATTACTCCATTAGTGAGACCAGATTGTGTGATGAAAATATATTGGTCACACTATATTCTATATTTTCATATTATATAAATACCATATATGACTTATTTTTTTTTAAAGATCAGAATTGATTTTTAAAAAAGAAAAAGTACATTAATAAGAGTAGCAGTAGATTTTAATAAATAAAGTTTATTGTTTAACTGCTACTAAAATGTTTTTTTATTTCCTTAACATGGAGCATGTAAAAATACTACTTGCCTTGTTAAGTCAAAATAGTTATAGCTTTAGATTTGCTGTTGTTATTGTTGTTGTTCTTGTTGTTGTTATTGTTGTTATTGTCAATACTAAAAACTAATACAAATGCATGTAAGAAAAATTCCCTACATCAAAAATATTTCTTTAAAAAATAAAAAAAAAACACCCTTCAGTTTTTCTTTATTCATTTGTATTATGTTTTAATCCTTTTGAAAGACTCAAAGGAAATATTCAATTTTTGTCTGCTTGTTTCACTTTAATTAGTTCTTATCATTGAAAGTTTTTACATGACATTATTTAAAAGTCATGATTGATAAGGTATATTTCATTTGAAATCAGCTGTTCTCATTTTTTTTTTTTTTTTTTTGACAATATCTGCTTCAAAACTCCTGAAAACAGTCCATTCTCAGGGCTGTTAATATTTTAATGAGATTGTGAAGAAAGTTCAAAAAAGAACCTGGTTAAAAAAAATGCCCAGGATTATAAACCAACTATTTTTTCAAATAAATGAAGTCAATTGAATAGAAATATGTACAGTAGAATCATTTACAAATTTACATTTTGATGTTTTATATGCATTTTTATGGAAATATAGCAAGAAGTAAACATGTATAATCAATATTAAAAAAGTTCTTCCGGTTACCTGTCCTTGAGTAGATCCTCTCCTGATATTTATTTTTTTAATAATAGTGATCATGATGATGATGATGATAGTGTTCCTTAAACAGTGATATCAATGAATCTATTCACAGTGCAGCTTCACACCAAATCAAAAGAAATGTTTCAGTAGTGTTTCAACCAATGAAAAACTTACTGGACATAAGTGTGCTGAATACAAAAGGAGATATTTTGAAGAAAATTGAAATTCTATTTATTGCTTATTTCTGTTTTGGTAAATACAGCTTCAGTTTTTGAACATACCTTGTATATTGAAACGCAAATTATATATATAACAAGATCTTTTTGATTTGCAAGTGAGTAAATCTGTCTATGATCTTTAACTATATGTGTACATATTTATATATGACTTGTTGATGTTATATTTGTCAGGGTTCAATCATCTTAGCATAAAGTATACATTAGTCCTGTTGTTTTTATAAAATGTTTAGCATAGTGCTTGATTTGGTTTGTGTGTGATAGCTGCTTACTTTTGAAGTAGTGCTTTGATATTTTTGTCCTGTGGTAGAACAGTACTAAGTCCTGTTGATTGGGATTGCAAATAAATTCCTCTAAATGAGACTTCTTTTAAATTGTCAATGAAAGGTTGAGTGGCTATTTTGACTGATTAGTTAAAATTAACCAAGAAATCTGCACCTAATATTAGTATTGTCATGTTTGTTAAGGTGAATATTTACATAAAATCACATCATATACCTAGATACACAGTCACAGCCTTTTCACCAAATGTGTCTATTTAAGTACCATTAGAAGTTTGTAGGTCATTGGATCCTGGTTCCATGACAAAACCCATATTTCTGCACTCATTTCTATTTATAAGTATATCTGTGATTCTTATCTTGGATATAGAACGGATAACCTTTCTGTGAGTGTCCAGCAACAGTTATTGTCACAACTGGTTGGAACTGACATTTCCCAGCACATTATCATTGACAAAAGCATAGTTTCACACTTCTGTGTCAAATTTGTGTTGATGATAAGAAATATTTTATTTGCATCTTCCTCTATTTTTATCGGTACTTCTTTGCTGGGATTGAGGTCTACTTATTTGATGTATATTTTCATAATGGATACTTAAAAGAACTTCATCTATACAGCCAAACTCATTTCTGTGGCTTATAATTAAGGGAATCTGTGTCTAATGGTTTTCTTGTTTGAAAGACAATGAACTGTTGTTGACCATATTGATTTGTTGGTAGTTTTTAGAGTAATACGTGTCATTAGACTGGTTGCTAACTGCTATTTTCTGTTGTCCACTGTATCTTCTTGGTGGCTACCATAATCTGTCAGAGTCTGTTTCATAAGCTGTTTTTATAGTGCTCAAGCAAATTTCAGAGATGGAAATCCTGTGGCATAGTGGACTACAATATGAAAATAAGCGAGTCTAAACTCCAGTCATGCTATTACGTTCCTGTTTGGACTAATGCCCTTGGAAAACCCTCTTATCTCTCCTGCTATAAGTTAAGTAGTTCCACAACTGTTCAACAATGATGGCTTTGGTATTAAATTACCCACAAAGATTGATAAGCCATTAAACAAAGAAACCAAACAAAACTAAAATTCAGATTTTTTTCTCTCTTATTGTCATTGGTTAAAACATGTTATTTTTGGAATCACACGGTTTGTTTACAACTACTTCTTTGTGAGTTTAATTTTCCTAACAAAATTGGCATCTGGATGTCTGTTTTTTCTGGATTTCTTTAGAGTCAAGGCAAGGTTTATTTTTATTTATCTTATTGACTAATTTCTTAAGTGCACAACAACTTCTGAGTAGTGAGTTCACTCTTCACTGGATGCAGTATACTTTTGCATAAACTGAGCTAAGCTTAGTTTTATGACCGATTATTAAGGGTCAATAAATAAATAACTCAGCACGGAGATATGAGGTGCCACACAAATGTATTCAAGTCTCTGAGGAGGGTTTCCTTGGTTCAACGTACACGAAGACAGGCAAGGTGCTTATTACAGCTGCTGCTGCTCTCTGCTCTACCAGCTTAGTTCTTGATTAATATACCCTTGGGGTAAGTCCATTATTCTGGTCATAGGTGAGTCACCTACAACACTTAGTAAATAAATTAATCAAATCATCACTGATCTTAGTTCTTGATTATTTATGATGAAAGACAAATATTTACACAGCCTTAAGGCAGAACCTCCCCATCAGATTAAAAGGGTCAAAGTCAGAACCAGTCCCTGATACCTGAGATGTGTCAAAAGGTAAAGGCTGAAGGAACAAGGTAAATTTTATAAATTGAATTACCACGACCAGAAAATCTGGCAAACCCTGCCTGTAACATACGAAACCACTGGACAGTTGTTTTGACCTTTTTAGGCCTCATCAGCAGTGTATACTATCATCTCTCCCACTGGAGATCAAACCAGCGACCACAGAATGCAGAGCTGAAACTCTATCACTGAGCTACTGGCCCACATTGCACACAAGCAATGCCTAATTAACTAGTCATGATAAATGCATGCCCAATTAACCTGATGTGTCTTGTAATTACATCCATACTCTCACAGACAACATGGTCTCCTCCAGGGCTACATCTTCTCAAAAGGATTGGTGATACACATCCATATAATCATATAAATATGTTGTACACAGTGTTTGCCAGATTTTCTGGTCATGGTAATTCAATTTTATATTATAATTCCTCTACTTAAAAAAAAAATGTATAAGGTAATTTTTGTCTAATATTCAACATACTTGTGGTACTTTCTAATATTAAAAAAAGGCTCTATGCAATATCCCAGTTTCATGAAAAAATGAATGAATATCATTATGTTTAATAACAATGATATCACAGTGCAGCACATTGACCACAACATCATGTGAACCCCACCGTTTTCAGGTCTTTTATTACAATTAACATTAATACATCAAATGTATATTATCTTGTCATTGTTGAAAATCACTAAACAATATAAACTTGAGATTTCTTATAAAATATGAGATGTGCTGAAAATTTGTGTGGTCAACTAAGTGAATAACTTTTTATAAATTTTTATTGAATTTCTATTTTAGGATAAAGTTTCACTGACAAAGGAAGAATGGGATATAAGTTTAATTTAAGATAATTACCGAAAAATAAAGATTAATATGATATTTTTTATGTTTTATTCAGAATATATATATATATATATATATATATGATCATCATCATCATATCGTGCTGGTAGCACGGATATCCCTGACCCTCTCTCGCCACTCCTCCCTTTCGTTCATCGCCCTAGGTAGGTCTTCAGGACAACATCCCATATCCTCACATAGCTGCTGAATGTATGTTCATGCTGGTCGTCCTGCTTTTGCACGGCCATGTGTGGGGGTCCATAAGAGTACATCTCTTATGAGTTCGTCCCTGCTTCTTCAGCAGTGTTCTGCATGTCTGGCTCGTCTAACTTGAATAGTTTTCATGATGGGGGCAGGTGGCCGTACAGTTGGTGTCTTATGGGGTGTTGCCGCCGGGACTTGTTTAAAATTGCATGTAGCATTCTTGTGTAATTGCCGTCTAGCTTCTTCTCCAGCCGTTTTGTTAGCGTCCATGTAGTGCAGCCATATAGCAGTATCGATGTGACCGCTGCCTGGAAGAAACTGCGTTTCATTTTATCGGTTAGGTCTGATTTCCAAATAATTGATAACCTATTGATAGCTGTCCATGCTTTCGCTAACCTCGTTTCGATGTCCTTTTCGGTTGATTCGACGCTGCTTCCTAGGTAAGTGAAGGTCCACAAGTGAATTTGGTATTTCAAATTTCATTTTTTATAACTTTGCTCTACATGTGTTTCAGACTTTGTAGTCATCTTCAGGAGGCTCAAGGGGATGACCATAAAGATGGAAACACTTGAAGAGCAAAGTAATAAAAAATAAAATCACTTGTCGACCTGTTCATTTTGAAATATTTCTTTAATCTTGTTGGACTAACAAAAAAGAAAAAAATGTATATATATATATATATATATATATATATATATATATATATAATGGTTTGGTTTGGTTAGGTTTCTTTGTTATAACCTTTCATATGACTAAATAATGTTTTGATACAACCAAATAAAACTACTGAAAAAATGTTTTACTTATTTATACCTTGATGATAAACATTATTTTTAATAAAACTCTCACTCTCTTCACTGTGTCATTAAACACTTCTCCTCATTAAGTCAAGTAAAAATACTATTGTAATGGTCCTTTCCCTACAGGCAGTTGGAGTAGAGGAGTAAAGTCTTACAGAGAGTATGTGTTACTTAAGCCCTAGGCTACAAGGTTGATTTTTGAGAGGAGTATAGAGAGGAATTCAGAGTTTTCCTTCTCTTTGATCAGTTTCCATGCTAAAACTGAAGAGTCTGTCTGCCCTACTATTTTACCCATAGCTTAAGGAGTAGAGTTGATATTAGAATCTGAGCAAAAAATTAAAAGCAATATATGAAATTTTTTAATAAAATTATGATTTTATTTTTAATTTCAATAATTAGAATGTAGTCAATTTTGATTTATTTTTACAATATGAAATTTATTTTGAGACAATATAGATACATAATTAAAAGTCAGAAAAATATAAAATTGACTCGAAACAAGACTCAGAGTCTTTTTTCTTTTTTATAATATGTAATATAAACATTTTGAATCTATTAAACATACAGCATTTAATTTTTTTGTGGTAGTTTCTGAGCTTAAGAAAAACAAGTCATTTTAAGAAATCAAAATATTATAAAAGAAAATTTTAACCCCTAAATAATAACATACAAACACATATAAAATCCTCCACTGATTTTCAATCATCTTCTATGAATGAGGTTTTGACTAAAAAGTATATTCCTTTCATAGCACAGATCTTTTGTTCCCTCATTTGGGTTCTGGTTACTTTATTTGCACGCAAAAACTCAAAATCCAGCTCAGACATTGCTGTTTGGGAACTGTTGAGAACATGTAATAGAATGTGAGAAACCAACTGAAGACAGTGTCTGTTGAAGAATTTCAGCATTGTTTCCAAAAGTGGGAACTGTTATCTCCATTGATATGTGTCTTCAAGGGAAGAATTTTAAAAAAAGATAAAATGGATTTATGATTAAATTCCTTATAAAATGTTTTACATCATTAGTCTCATTACTTAATTGATGAGCCTTATACATCACATACATAACTAGTTATAGGACTTTTTTATAGGAGATTTTTCCAACTTCTCACCAAATCAGAATTAACATGAAGTCATTCTAGAGTGGACGGACACACACAAATCAAGACCCATGCATAGCCATTTGCAAAAATGCTTGATTTCTTCAGCATTCTCCTTCAGGGCCACCTCAGATACTAAGCAATTAATTTAGCCCAATCCCTTTTGACTAGTTGAAGGATTTATTTTAACTGGGTCAGAGGTCAGGACTTGGATTGAAGCTGGTTATGATTGCAGTAAAATGCTATTTTCAGTTATTAATATTGATGATGAAAAATAAGGGTTACATTATTTGTTCAGAAGAGCAAAACAATATATATTTACACTCAGATAGATATGGCAAGACTAACTGACAAATGTCAAAAATTCCTTCCTCATATTTCATTTTTTTAAACAATAACTTTTCTAAACTCTTTACTTTCAATTAACAATTTACAAAAGTTACAAACAGTAATTGTTACAGAAAAAGATAAATCCACGTAAAGGAAAAATTATTGATCAATTATATCTTTTATGTTATCTTATAAAATTAATATTGTTCAGTGAAATATTTATAGAGAAATATTATTTAAATGAGTGATACTTTAGAAATTTATCAATTTAAATATTTCTTTGTTTTGTTTTGCTTTTTTATTCAGATTTATTATTCCAATAAATTCACTTAGTGATGTTTATATCCATTATTTTTTAAAGTTAGAAATTTAAATTCTGTACAATTAGTTACATCTTCCCACATCATTGCTTCCCACCAATTTCTGTAAAAAATAACAGCCCCTTTCCCTATGATAAACAAAAATAATTTTAAGTTAAAAGCTTCTCCTGGAAGTGTGCATACTAAATTTGGTAGTGCTATATCATTTAGCTGTCTATAAAGGACAGAGAGAGGAACATTTCCAACTTATTGATAAAAATAAAACAACAGAAAACTGCAAGAAAAAAGTAAAACTTAATAAAATAAACTTGTGAGCAAAGAGTATGTATATCAGAGTTTAATAGCATTTGTAGAAACAAACCAAAATTCTATGTGTTAATGTTTAAATGTCTTTTCTTTTCAGGTAGAGAAATATCTTTCCATGGAAAAGAAAAGGTGTTTAAACAATAGCATAAAATTTTCAGCTGTTTGTACTAATGCCATCAAAATTTGAAATCATTAGAACTAGAATTGGTTAAGTCATTATATCACAAAATGATATCAAATTTTCTTAAACACCCAATATACATATATATATATATATATATATATATATATATATATTCACACACACACACACACATATATAGAGAGCTTAGCAAAAAATATATACATTGATTTTTGAAGGAAAATTCATATATATATATATATATATATATATATATATATATATATATATAAAAGACAATATTTAATCCAGTAAATCCAGAGTTGGGAATAATTCCAAGCAGGACAATTAAAATATTTGAATATAGAATATAAAATTTAAGTAATCCCGGTCAAAAGTTCAATGCTAATAAAATCCACCGAGCAAATTATTGTTGGTTTTTTAAAAAAAAGAAAAAAGATACATATATATATATATATATATATATATATATATATATATATATATATAGCAATGGTGAAGAGTTGTGATACAACAAAACAGTCTGTCTGTGGATGACAATATATATATATATATATATATATATATATATATTGTCATTCATTAGTAGCAATAACATCACAACAACAATTTCTGTAAAAACCTGTGTGGAGATCAGTGATGGGTCCAATCATTCCCAAAAATCTCTGTCATAAATAATGCATTTTTCTCCAGTTGTTTGCATTCGTTTTCTAGCTGCTCTGGCTTTTCCTCACTGCATGTTCATCTTCAGTTGCAATTTTATGATGTTGCTTGGTGAGATTCACTCTTCTTTTTATCAGACTCTAAAGAGCAGCAGGTGGCCTCCATGTCAATACAGACAAAACAAAGTTCATGTGCTTTAATTAAAGAGTCGACATCTCCACACTAAATGGTAGGTCTCTGAAACTTGTGGACAAATTCACCTACCTCAGAAGCAGTGTTTCATCTACGGAAAATGACATCAATACGCATCTAGCAAAGGCATGGAAGCTATTGATAGGCAATCTGTTATATGGAAGTCAGATCTATCCAATAAAATAAACCAATTTTTTTCAAGCAGCAGTCATGTCAGTAATGCTATATGGATATACCACATGGACGCTGACTAAGTGCATAGAGAAAAATCTTGACTGCAATTGCATAAGAATGTTAAGAGCTATGTTGAACAACTCCTGAAGGCAACATCTCACAAAATAACTGCTGTATGGCCACCTACCAGCCATCTCAAAAACCATCCAAATTAGATGAACAAGACATGTGGAACACTGCTGGAGAAGTAAGGATGAACTCATAAGCGATGTAGTCCTGTGGACCCCTTCACAAGGACGAGCAAGTGTTGGGTAACAAGCTAGAACCTATCTACAACAGCTTGGTACTGATGCTGGATCAGCACAACATGATGATAATGATAGTAAAAAAATGCATTTGCTACCTGATTTTTTCAAGATGTTGCAGATATCATGGGCTCTTGAAAATTAATATTTAGGTTCTCCTTATCAACCTCGTGTCAGATGTGTCCAGCCTATCTTGCTCATGATTTCTTTAGAAGAGTCTAAATAATGAGCATGTTTGCTTGAAAGAGGATCTCTATATACGAGGAATCTTGTCCTACCATCTGATCCTTATCAGTTTACATGGATATATATATACACTTACACTTACGCGAATAATACTAAAGCACAGATAGATGACGTCTTTATAAATAATAAATGGAATGATAGCGCATTGAATTGTGAAGCATATTCTTCTTTCGAGGGTGTGTCCTCTGATCACCAAATTGGTACGGCAAAGATATGACTGAGCCTACAAAGGAATGCAGCCCAAACAACAACCGTACTCTATGGCTGGTCCCTGCTTAACAATAGGGATATTAGAGATAAATATACGATAACACAAAAACAAATTCAATGTACTTCAGGAGATATCAGAAACACCTACTCCGAATGATGAATATGAGAACTTCATCAATGCCCACACATAGAGGGAAGATAGAGTGAATACTTCTCACCTATGGCCTACCCAAAGAAACCGTTGCGGCCATAATGATGCAATATAAAAACACAAAGTAAAAGTCCACTCTCCGGATTGAGACACAGACTACTTCAACATTGTTGCAGGTATGCTACAAGGAGTAACATTAGCCCCGTACCTGTTTATCATCTGCCTTGACAACGTACTTAGAATGTCTATTGATTTAATGAAAGACAATGGTTTCAAGCAGGGAAAGGAAAGGAGCAGAAGATACCCTGCACAAACAATTATGAACATGGACTACACTGACGATATAGCGCTTCTGGCAAATACACCTGCCCAACCTGAAACCCTGCTACATAGTCGGGAATGAACAGCTGGTGGCATAGGCTTCTATGTCAATGCGAACCAGACGAAATACATGTGCTTTAATCAAATAGACAACATCTCCACACTAAAGGGTGGGCCTTTGAAACTTGTAGATAAGTTCACCTACCGAGGAAGCAGAGTCTCATCAACCAAGAAAGACATCAACACATGACTAGCAAAGGCATGGACAGCTATCAATAGGTTATCGGTCATATGGAAGTCAGACCTGACTGATAAAATAAAACGCAGTTTTTTCCTATATGGATGCACCATGTGGACACTAACAAAATGTATGGAGAAAAAACTTAACAGCAATTACACAAGAATGTTGGAAGCAACACCCCACAAAACAGCAGCTGTATGGTAACTGACCACCCATCATGAAAACTATCCAAGCTAAACAAACCACACATGCCAGACACTGCTGGAGAAGTAAGGACAAACTCATAAGCGATATACTCCAGTGGACTCCTTCACATGGACGATCAAAGGCAGGACGATCAGTTAGAACCTATATACAACAGCTCTGTGTGGATACAGGATATAGCCTTAAGGACCTCCCAGGAGCAATGGACGATAGAGGCAGGTGACAAGAGAGGGTCAGAGAGATTCGTGCTAGCAGGGCGATGATGATGATTATATATATTATATCTCAGTTATAAAATAAAACAAAATAAGATAAAAACTTACAACTGAGTTTCACATGCCTGAAATTCAGGTGAGCACATACCCACATATCTGAAGAACAGTTTTCACCTGAAGATCAAGCATGTCAATCTCAGTGTTGTGAGTTTTCAATCATTTTTATTTTATCATTGAAATATCATGATATTCCTTTGCATTCTTTATGTGTAGAGGACAAAATTTTACTGATGTAGACCAATTTATTTGTAATTTATAATAATAATTGTATATATATATATATATATATATATATATATATAGTATTATTCGGTCCTATTAAACCAGAGTTGGGAGTAATTCCATCAAGATAAAAAAACCATTCAGCAGTGAACATTTAAATTTTCCTGGTAAAGAGCCCAATGTAACTGACATTACAAAGCAATAATTTCTTTAAGAAAAAACAAAAAACCAATCACATTAGGATTATAAATTTATTTCCATCCTGTTATGGGTTTTGATATAAATCAAAAAACTAAAAATAACAGGACTTGGTGTTTTTGATTTATATCAAAACACATAACAGGATGGAAATAAATTTATAATCCTAATGTGAACAGTTTTTGTTCTTTCTAAAAGAAATATATATATATATATATATATGAGTGTAAGCATAAACCAGAAAAAACAGCACATCTTATCAATATTATTATTTGAGCAATATACTTAAAATGCGTTAACTTTGAGATTAGATTAATTTCCTCATTCAATTTCTAACTAAATGATAATTCTGTTTTGTCATTATTCGTGTTGAACATTATTTTTTATTAATCCAAATTATTGATATAATGGAGATAATTATGATAGGCTTATTAGAATCTTTTACTAATTCCAAAATAGAAGCCTCAATATAATCATGGATCATGGTTGCAACGGAACACCTGATAAATTTATTGATCTAAAACTGAAAATTTTCATTTTTCTTCTAGCTTTCTCACTTTATCAAAAATACTGAGTTAGCAAAAAAGATCATTCTGTTTTTTGTTGTTGTTGTTGTTGTTGTTGTATGGCATTAGAAATGTTTAGCTTTACTTAATTTCATTCAAAAACATCACTTTTGACTCAATCATGGCAGTTGTCATATAAGTGTGTTTTTTTTTGTTTTTTGATTATCAAAATTATCATTATTTTTTTCTATTGATTCTCATTCTGGGGATGAAAGAAAAGTGGTTTGCAAAATTTTATGCTGGAGATTTCTCACAGAATGATTCCATATGGTCTGCTTGAGGAGTTGATAGTGATCAATTCAGGGTATAATTTGAAAATAATCAACATTCTTTGATTCGAGAAATCGCTAACATATTCACAATAAATAAAATACTAAATTCATTTGCACAAACTTGGTTATGATAGTCAATTTTATGTGTATCTCCTACAAAACCTGACTTAAAAAAATGAATGGATTGTATTCAAACGTTCTGCTTTTGAAAGAAATTATGATTTATTATAAAAGCTTGATAATTTGCAACAATGTGGTAAACAATTGATCATGGTACATGCAAAAGGAACCTTTACTCATCATAAAAAAAAGACTTGCTGTATATAAGATTGAATTGGAAGAAGAATCAAACAATTCCTTTGGATAATTGCTGTTCCCAGGTAAACCAACTGAAAGTAAAACTCTTAAAAATGTCCGTTCAGAATTATGTATAAGGAAGGATATATATCATCAAGAAAATTCTAGATCATACATTTTTGGTGAACAGAAAATCATAACAAATTTGCTTGGGGATTTTACACGACAACCATATTCAGCATAGACACCAATTTCAGTTTTACCATTTATTGTAGTCTTGACAGAATTGCCTTAATAAAAAATTTCAATTCCCAAAAAGACTGCAATAGGCATTTACTGTTGTTTTTGGTTAAGAAAAATTAAATGTTTTGGGAGAATGGAATGATAAAGTTTGCTAAAAATGGCAAAAAATATTGGCATAAAAACTTGAATATATTGTTCAAAAAAGCTAATGATGAAAAACAAAATCTTATTCTTATTTAACAAACTGAATAAATACTTTATTTTAGCATTAAAAATGGATACTTTTTTTTATTTCTTTTAGATTTTACCCCAAAATATTCTCTTGTTGAAGAACTAGAAAAAGATTATCTTCATTTGTAAAAGATTATTTTCTCTTATGAATCTCATAATTATTTTTGACAACATATTCAGAAACTTCCAATGTTATTATATCAGATGTAATAAATATTGAACAGTATTATAAATATGAGTGTATATTTGCAGTAAAAAATTATGGCAATCCACATATATAGAAATATAAATTGTGTGTGTGTGTGTGTGTGTGTGTGTGTGTGTGTGTGTGTGTGTGTGTGTGTGTGTGTGTGTGTGATTATTAGCTTTCAACTTATCTATTAGTCATTTTTTTAAACCTTATCAGAAACCATCATATTGGTGTGTTGTTAATTGTATTTAGATTTGTGTTAATGTGTGAGAAGTTTTCTTTTGATCCTAATTATAAAAAAGTTTAATTAGCCAAGCTTGAATATTATGATCATGTTTGGAAAAGTGGGTTTTCTAACTTTTATAACAAATTCTATAAATAATGTTTCCAATATAATTGTCTCATTTTATAATTGGATCTGAAGTTATTGACAGCATTAAATAAAAAAGCTTGCAAACCAACTCTTTGAAAATGGTGAATAGATTAGCTGAAAATGCTGATAATGAACAATCTTTTTCGACAATTACTTCATACACTTTACTTTAAAAAGTTTTCACTTTGTAGAGAAGAGGAAAATCTCGTATTTTGGTTTGGCGCACAATTTAATTCGACACTTAATTTCACCCAATCAGGATGACTTATCCTATTCAGCCCGGACCTTCATTTCCGGCTAGCAAAACGGGTGAGCGGCCAAACCCACTCTCTTTGGCTTGAGATGGCGACCAGAACAGATGTTCCTCTGGCCGTCCCTGCTTAGCGATGCTTTTTAACATAGCAACACCAGCAGCAGCAACATGGACACCCAACGAGGGAACCATCTAATTTATGGATTTCCTATGAGGAATCTCAGTTGAACATAAATTAGAAACATACAACATGCCTCGCACAGACCCAACTTTGTGTCACCCCAAAAATTGGCTATGTCGATCTGAGTGTAAGCCTGCTCTCGACACAAGCTCCCATTTCACCACTGGACCACATGGAGACAACGCAGACTCTCCTCCAAATACCAGATACAAAACTACACGGTGACTCTAAACACAATCCCTCACACGTCCGACAACACACGCTGCCAGCTCAACATCCCGCTACGCCATTTCATCTCCAACACTAACAAGCCTAAACTCCACGAGTGGTGCAGCACTAAAAGCAAACCATATTCAATGCTGTAAATAAAAAACTTTCTTTGTTGTGTTAAAGAAAAGTTTCGTCATTCATTTGTGTTGCCTAAAAAATATAGTGTTAGAGAAATTAACAATTTCCTGAAACGCTATAACTTGTACATACTCAAGTAAAAATAAATAGAAAACTTATGATATATCCATTTGTCAATCATCTTAATGAAACAAGCATATATATATATATATACCAACATACATATGCATATATATATATATATATATATGTGTGTGTGTGTGTGTGTGTGTGTGTGTGTACATTACATTTAATATATTGTGATTGTAAAGAATAAACTTTTATTTCACACTTTTAATTCATATGTTTGTTTCTTTTTTCTATTCTTTCAGAGTTGAATCCATAAAATATATCAAGAACTTTGCTTATCTTTTTACAGGTTGACACATTTAATCAAATCTCATGTGCAGGTTAACTCAAGTAAAAAAAAATAAATAATAAAAAGAATGATCCAAAAGCCACAAACCAGTAAAGTCTGTCTCCAGAACATTTCTGTGGGAGTGAGATGAATATATGATAAAACTAATAACAATCGCTAATCACTCACATCACAATCTCATCTCAATTCCCAAAACATTTTATGCTTAGAAACTCAACTTATACAGGAGTAAGATATTGGCAATCATGTTGCTTTTTCATTTCTTTTTTTCATTTTTTTATTTCAATTTGAGAATTAATGAAATTACTTTCTTGCAGCTATGGGATCTTTGACTGGTGAGAGAAAAAAAATTTATTTCAAGAAGTGAAAACCAAATATGGACATGAATGAAGATGTACCTCTCATTCTATTAAAAAAATCATTTTATGATGTGTAAATTAGTGAAATTATCATTTATAAAAGTTATCATTTCTTTTTTAGAAAATAAACTCAGATGAAATCATTGTCAATTTTTCTGTTTCTTTCAGACACAAGTCCAAATTCAGGAATTAGTGTCTGATATGCATACGAATCAAAGTTCACTAGAGAAGAGGGTTACAAAATTAGAAGAGAAACTCACCTCCCTCCAGGTAATTTCTTTGATTTTTTTCAATTGATTGTAGGATTTACCAATTAATATTCTAATTCTGCTTGTCTGTTTGTTTCCACATTATGCTCATCCACATATCCTCCCAATAGCCAAGTGGGATCTTCATTTTCTCCCCCCAGCCAAGTGGGATATTCTTTAACCCTCCCCATAATCAAGTGAGATCTTCATTTTCTCCCCCCAGCCAAGTGGAATATTCTTTAACCCTACCCCTAGCTCAGTTGGCCAGGGTTGTAGAATATACTAACTGCATCCTGTTCTATATATGACACTAAACAATCTGATGATGAGACTCCAATAATGCTGGAACTTTGAGGAATGCAGAGTATCCCTTTATTGCCATCGCTCTCTGATCCACTCTGACCATGAGTTGTCGCACCTGAAAGGGTCCTATCTATGAGTCAAATAGAACTGTTTGACATTTAAACTGAGTGATAACAAATCATTTATCCCAAATTGAATTGTTTGAAATAGAGCTGTTTGATCATTTAATTGGGTGTAAACAAATGACAAAGGTTTAATTGTATTTTTAGGGATACATAGCAATTCTGGGAACTATCTAACTTTATTGAATTATATTTACAAATCATATATATTTAATATATATGTATAAACCAGATTTGGCATTAAATAATCTACAATGGTTGATATGCCATAAAATCATACCAAACCAAAACCAACCCTCCTGAGATAGTCTTCTACAATTTCTCCCCCCAGCCAAGTGGGATATTCTTTCATCCTCCCATCAAATAATTGGGTATTTTGTTTACATAGATGTTGATTCTTCATTGTGTTTAACTCTGATGGAATTGACAAGGGCGAACTTTATCCACTCTTAGTAGTATCAGTAAAATTGGTGACCGTAGCAGAGGGTGCCCCGAAGGCTCCCTTTTCAATAGCTACAACACTGAAGTGTTGGGAAGGGCACTATTCCTTTTCCTGGATTGCTTCACTTTAGCCTTGATCCATACCTTATAATGCTGAGTGTTAAGCAAGGAGGTATAAATTACCATTTTTTGAGTCTTTGGTATGACTTGACCTGGAATTGAATCCTGGTCTACTGGCCCATTGACGAACACTCTATAGTAAACATAGATTATTGTATATTGAGTTGCTGAAGATCTGATGAGCTCTGAAGTTCTGATAAGCTCCAACAACATACTGTTGAAAGTTGAAAAGGAGAAAGAAAAAGGGCTTCAAAAATTCCTTAGTATTGGCAGTACCATTATCCACAAAAGAGAATATGCAACTATATATTGATCTTAAAGTTTTGATAAAATTAAATACTAACCAATGATATATGTATTAAGTATTATATGGATTTTAATTATATATATTTTGTATTATTCTATTTACCAACCCCTCCGCTCGGGCAGGATGTGACACAAGGTCAATTTTTAAGCGGAGTTTAACAGGTTTGAATTCAGAGTTTTCCTTCTCCTAGACTAGTTGCCTAACCAAGGCTGAAGAACCTAGTCTGTCCTACTATTTACCCATAGCTGGAGGGAGAATAATTGGATTCATACCTTTCCCAAGGGTATTAGTGCTATATGAAATGCAATCAGTCTCGTCCAGGATTTGAACTCGTGTCGCCGTGTTCATTTCCTACGACGATAACAATTACACCACAGGCACATCCACATATATTTTGTATTATTTATTGCAAAGGCAATAACAAGATTTATATGTAATAAAATTACCAATCATCCTTTCTTGCTTAAATTCCCATGGGTCTATGGGGTCCCAGGACAAGCTGTGTTGCCGTTTGCTATCTGATTCCATTCTGAGGTCATTCTATTCTTATCCCACTTTTGTTTTGTTGGTTTAACTTCTTGGATAAGAGGTCCATAAAAGAATTATATGAAAGAAGATAGTAACAGATAGGAGACAAAGCCATCTTTTATATTTTTCCTTTATTTCTGGGTTCAACAACAATTCAGTGGGTGAGGAAATTCTCCCTGAATACAATTGAAATGGTTGAATCCCCCAGTCAAGTTGTTAAAAATATGTTAGTTGTTTCTTGAGTATATATGTGTCGTTATTCAGTATTTAAAGCTTTAACAACGTGTTCGGTATATAAAGGTTTTGTGATATGTTAGTCACTTTTGGGAGTTCGTCTAAATCCGGTGTTTTAGTCATGGGTTGGTAGTGAAAGAGATGACTACTACCAGTGGAAAGGTTAGCCAATGCATCATCTAAAGACGAACGCATGGCGTCCTCCACCAGTTAGCAAGGTGTTATCCCTCTGCAGGTCGCTGCTGAAAGAGAAATGAGATTTTTTCTTTTGTCGGGACGGTCCCTTTTCTTTGTACATGCGTCACCCTTATTTTTGTCAGAGGCCTCTCGGAGTTTCTGCATAATTTAATAATTATTTTAATTCAGTTTAGTTTTTTTTTTAAATTATTTATTCCCTACAGGTCTTCTTTGTTGCTATTAAATCATAAAAGGATTATTCACTAATTATATTGGGTGTAAATAACGGTGCTGATCCATTAAGAAATTTATCTTTTCAAAGAGCCATAAGGAAAAACACCTTGTTAATATTCTTAAAATAGTATGAATGTATTGGATTGTTTGATAATTTGGAGGATATTTAGTCAAGTCTCCACTCACCAAGTTCCAATATCAACATTAATAAATCCATGATACCCAGACACTTAAATCACCTGGGCAACAGGTGACCTTCATAGTCTTCTCCACTGATTCATTTAATAATTGTAGAAATAAAGACATTTATACTTACAAAAACATTTAATATATACATAATTTACTTACAAGTAGTAATGAAAAGAATACACAGATGTGTCCCAATAGATGAAATGTGCACATATTGATCTATGAACAAGCAGTATATAAAAGGGGTACAAAAATGGAAAAAGTATTGCTCAATAATGATGGAAAGTCAAATAGTCCCAGTCATCTCAACTTTACATTTCAATAGCAAGAGATGACATGAATACTGTTCAAAGAATGGATGGAAAAGAGAGTGAGAATGGATTACTGTGATTATCATATGACAATGAACACACCAATTTTCCAAGGGAGACAATTATTTATTGTCTTCCTACAAATGTAAATTGCTAGTTTTAATGAGTATGATGGGTGTGGAACTTGGAAAGAACAATGTTACAAATAACTCTAAGAAATACCAAGAGGTCGACATAGATCTGAGACAAGGTTAAAGCTAGTAATGTAAAAGATGATTATTAAATGAAACAGTTGAGAAGTGTATGAAGGTCACCAGTTGACAGGTGACATTATATACAGGGATATTTATACTTAAAGGTGTTTCAAAATTCAAAATTGGAATTTTTAACTGTAAATATTATCAAACTGCATTGATCACTACATCAACTGACTATTTGGCTGAATGACAAATCAATCATGAAGTATGTGCATATGCAAATTGCAGATTTAATCAAGAAGAGTCACAGACCAGGAAGAAATGGAGATGTGTTAAGGAGGGAGGGGACTGAAATCAGGCAGGAAGTTGTTAGGACTTGTGATAAAGTACACATAACTTCATATTGTCGAGTGGCCAGTAACAGCTGCATTCCACTTTTTCATTAACTTGTAAATGGACATCTAAAGAAATAAATAATGTAGGTCTACTTCATTGGCCAAGTGGGTAGAGTGTTCGCCAATGGTCCAGGAGACCTGGGTTCAATCCCAGGTCGAGTCATACCAAAGACTTTTAAAATGGTACTTGATACCTTCTTGCTTAACACTCAGCATTATTAGGTACGTATCAAGGGTAAAGTGGAGCAACCCTGGGGATGGAGTAGTGCCCTCACCTACACTTTGGTGTTGTAGCTATTGAAAAGGGAGCCTTCTGGTCACCCTTGACTAAAATCGCCAACTTACTTAATACCTCTGGCAAAAATTATGAAATTAGCACAAACAGAGGATGTTCATTTAGACTCTTTATTTAACTGTAAATAAATTTATGACAGATAAAATACAAAATGGTTTGATGATGATGATGATGAAGTCACAGAGCAAAAGGGGATTAAAGCTTTTCTTCAGGAAAGACATATAAAATCAATGACGTGTTCAATTGTATTTAAATCCAGATGATCTAAATCCATTTGAAAATTTATGGTGGACATCTTTTAAAATAGACATTGAGAAGGCTCTATCCCTCAAAGAAAACCTATTAACTGACATTCTGGGAAGTTGGAACCGCTTTTATAAATAATATTGCTTTAGATTAGAGAAATCTATGAATGAAAGAATTAAGGCTGCTATAAAAACTAGAGTTGAGACAACTAATAATTAATTATAATTTTTTTCTCAATGAATTTCATAATTTTTTTCTCAGCCTGAGCTTATTCCATAATATTTTCCTCTGTATGGCTTGGAAAAAAATTATACTATTAATTTAAATAATCAAATCTTGTTCATTTTAAAAAATGTTTTATGAATTTTGTAAAGAAAAAAGTGTTTTGCATCTTATTTGTTATTTGTTTATTTACTGCTTCACAAAAAAAACAAGGTTAAAATCCTCTAAGTGTGCTAATTCTATTATTTTTGCAAGAGCCATTTTCTGAACTTTTAAAAGAATTTCCAAGGAAATAACCCATAAGGATCTATTCTTATGAAGGTTGTTGTTTGTTTGCTTCTCCTCACCACAGATGAACACTCCACAATAATTTCTCATCAATTATGGAAGAATATTATGAAATTGGTTTAGAGACAAGGGTTAAAAAGAGAAGAATACAAGACAAGAAGTTTAATCTATTAATCTTTTGCACCGATGGTGCCCAATGAATAACAACTGCAATGGAAGACCAGACAGGAGATAGAGAGGTTTGCTGATAAGACATTGCAGAGATTAACACAGTTACAGTAAATATGGAAAGAGTTAAGAAAGGCTCTTTTCCTGCAATGGACCTATAATGGCTGATGACAAGGCTGATGAGGATAATGGTCAGCTAGCCCACCTTCCTAACCATTATGCTTTGCAAAACATAAAAGAAAATAAGCACAGATTCAATCATGGGCTCTTAGAGAGGATTGAACTCCTTAATTGATTGGCGAGACTAACTTACAACTCATTAAACCATAATGATGTGACCTAATACTTCCCAAAGTATTAAGATTGAATTTTGGATTTTTTCAAATTTTAGAATTAAAAATTTAAATGAAGATATGAACAACTGGATCAATTAAAGTGATGATGTCTAGACTAATGTCTAAATTTTTAGACAATTCACTACCAGTTTGATAAAAAGATGATTATGAAGCCAGGTTTAATACTTTTGAACAATATGTTTTTTGGAAAAACACAGAATTTTCTAAGTACAAGAACCTCTCTTCTCGTTAGATCTAACTACAATTTTTTTCTTGTTTTCTAAACTTAGAATACATCTCAAGAATAAGAGATCTGTGTAGATTAAAAGAGATACAATAGTATAGCTTCACACCCTATCAAAAAAGGAGTTTCAGAGGTTCTTTGACCAATGAAAAACTCATTGGAGAATGTATGTTGAATGCCAATGGAACTATTTTGAGGCAAATGAATGTTTCATTCATTGTTCATTTCTGTCTTGGTAAATACAGCTTCACTTTTAATGCATTTCAAAAGCCAAAATGTCCGTGAGACATAACTATTTTTGTACTCATATATTCAACAAAATTCTTGACAGTACTTTTTTTATGAACTCTTTCCAGGCTTGTGTTATTTTCATGAATCTTGAAGACAGTACTGGTCTTTTGATTATTTAAAGTCAGAAACATTGCCGCCATTTAAGGTGTGTCTAAAAAAGGAATAGACTAGATGTCTACATCATACCCCCTTGGTTGCTAATAGAAACAGATTTAGGGTGGGCTTTTTCCTTTTATGTGATCTTTGTTCCCAAAGAGATTAGAGAAAGTAGGATTAACTAATTAACTACAAAAAAGAATGACCTAACATAAACTTTCAAAAGGATTAATCATATTTATAATAATGATAAATATTTTTATAATATTTCTCCTCAAACTGGAAATTTACTGTCAAGACAGATTTTAAAAAAACTAAGCCTCTTTACCAATTGGATTTTTTGTTAATAAAAGTAAAGTTGGCAAACTTAGCCGAGGGTAGCTCGAAAGCTCCCTTTTCAATAGCTACTACACCAAGGAGTAGGGAAGGGCGCTACTCCTTTCTCTGGATTGCTCCACTTTACCCTTGATCTGTACCTTATAATACTGAGTGTTAAGCAAGGCAGCATCAATTACCATTTTTTGAGTCTTTGGTATGACTTGACCTGAGCTTGAACCCTGGTCTACCAGACCATTGGTGAACACTACTCATTAGGCCAAGAGTAATATATTTTTAGAACAAATTGCTTAATCAGATCAAAAACAGCCTTAAAGAAAAAATCTAAAGATTAGATTGTATGGTTTCAGAAAAAATGGTAAGAAAAAGAATTTAAGTGGGTATTTTGGGGAACTATCAGACAAATTACTTAACAGAATTTGATCTATACGTAGATATTGTATCAATATTGGATATGTTTTGTGCAGAGATTTCTTTCTTTTTTTTTCAATTGATGCGAGAAGATTATTAAAAGCTGAGATACCCAAGGAGGTATAACAAACAAATAATAATAATAATAATAATAATAATAACAACAACAATGATAATAACCATGGCAGCTACACTCCCTGGTGCAGATTCTAACAAGGGCTAATGATTGAATATATAACATTCATCAAGGTTTAAAAACCTTTCTTTGATAATATTTTTAGAATAATTATCATATATACAAGTGTATCATGTGACTTTCCAAGACCTAAATTTTAGCCGAACAGTAGGCACCATACACACAACATACAAACTTTGTGTGTGTAAATAATTTTCCAAAGCTAGGCCTAGTTTATATTGCTCATATGCTGTGACCTTCTGATATTTCGCTAAAATTTTGATCTCAAAAAGTCACGACTATATACAGTAATTCGTTTTATGATTTATCTTGTGTCTTCTAATAGCTGTGCCGTTTAATAAAACCTTCTACAGTGGAATTTACCAGCATATCTGACAAAATGTCTTTTACAACTGTTCCAAAGTAAGCATTGGTGTTTGATTATTCAAAGAAAACAACGCATTTTCAAAATTGTCTTAGGAAATATAAAATCTTGTTATGTAGGACTGGGCTGATTAAAAATGGATTATAGCAAAGGAATTATAGTGAGAAGGTTATCTGATGGTCTGGAGAAGCAAATCAATTAGAATAGTAGGAACCTTCTTTATTTCCTAAGCGTTTATTGGAAAAGTAGAATCCTTAAATTATGGGCCACTAACAAATGACAGTATGAAGTTATTTTTCAACTCTCTGGGTTTTTTTTAAACTGTCTTGTTTCCTTCTGAGATGGAACTTCACCTCTTTGAGTTTTGTCCCAACAGTCTGCAACTCTTTCTTACTCTCGTCTGCCGTTGCTGCTGCTGCTGCTGCTGCTGCTGCTGCTGCTGACTTACTCCACAAATATACATAATCCAATTCTGGCTTTTTCAACCATTCTGTTGGGTTGATATGGTACTATTTACCAACCCCTCCGCTTGGGTAGGATATGACACAAGGTCAATTTTTAAGCGGAGTTTAACAGGTTTGAATTCAGAGTTTTCCTTCTCCTAGACTAGTTGCCTAATTAAGGCTGAAGAACCTTGTCTGTCCTACTATTTACCCATAGCTGGAGGGAGAATAATTGGATTCATACCTTTCCCAAGGGTATTAGTGCTATGTGAAATGCAATCAGTCTCGTCCAGGATTTGAACTCGTGTCGCCGTGTCCATTTCCTATGACGATAACGACTACACCGCGGGTTGATATAGTTACACACAATATATATATTTATACTTCTTAAATATAAATATCCCTGTTTACAGTGTCCCCAGTCAATCAGTTGATTTTGGCACACATTTGCTGCTATGTTATTTAAAACACATCTACTAAACTAGACTGCTGACCTCATAATATAACAATATGTACTTTGTTTTATAACTTGTTTATTTTAAGAGGAGGATATATAGATATCCTTTTTTTCAATTGCTCCAAGTTTAAGATGCGTTGATTTAAAAAAAAAAACTCAAAGGACATTTTGATTAAAATATCATTATTATTAATATATAACATACACTTTGTTTCCACACTTTAAATTCTAAAAGTTAGCTGTGTTTATTATAAACAAGAATTAAATATTAACTTTTTACCTGGCTTTATATATCACCATATTTATGATGGTATGACCAAATATGATCCTAACTAACTAATGTGTAACAAACACTTCTGTTTTTTGCCACAACAAAAAAATAACCTCTAGAATGTGTGTTTGGCTCATAATTTTGTTTATCCTAGTTTGAGCTTTTTTTTGTCACAAGCTTGTTGCATTTTTGTGTGAACGAGTGTGTATTTTCTCTAAATACTACATCAATGTTTTTTTTTTCAACGCAGAAGTAAATTGTATTGATTTTTATCTTTAGTTCATATAAACCAGATAAAAAGTTGAACAAATGTTAAATTTAACTGCTACAAATTCTAAAAAGCTATTACATACGATATACAATATAAATTTTGTTTTTTCCTCAGAATTTTGTACCCCAAATTTAGGCATATATGCTATACATGAGTGTGTGTTATAATTGAAATATTGAAAAATTATGGGAGCCACTTTTTGCAAGAAATCATGAGGCTCAATAATTATTTTTAAAAAATGAGTAAAACTTACATGAAAGATATAGAATATTTATACTTGCCTAAGAAAAGATATTTACATATTTTTTTCAGTTAATACTAATAATTTTTTTTTATTTCTTTACAGGACCAAATAGAGGTGTTACCATCCCTGATTGTATCAAAATTAGTAAATTCACAGTCAGAACCTCACGTTCAGTTCTCGCACCCAGATTACCTGAGTTGTCGAAAATATTCCCCACCTCGGCGCAAAAAATTGTTATCACCTCAAAAATCTAGTGGCCATACGCAGATATGATCAAACAGAAAATAAAAAAGAAAACCAAAAAAAGAAAAAAACACAAACTGGGAGAAAAATGCCAGAAACTAAAACAAAAGAAAGCCTGGGCTCTCACTGTCCCAGCCCAATTCCATAACTGTTCATGCTAGCCTGCAGCAATTCAGTCTGTTAAAAAAAGATTCAAGGATACAAATTGTGTCCCACAAATTCACAAAAAGGATGAAGAAGAAAGACAGAAAGAAAATGATTAACCCAAAAAAGGATATCTAATAATTCCTTTCTATGGTTAAAGGATATCTAAATATCTGAGTTCAGAAAATGGTATGAAAATGTATTATTGACTCTCTTTAAACACTGAGAATGAACCAGGCAAGTCAATCATTTGATCATCCATGTTGGATGATATAGTACTTAAATTTCTAGCTGTTAAAAAAAAAGAAAAAAAAAACAAATATTACAATTTTATTTACTTATATGTATGATTACAAATATATTCTGTAATTTTTACAAATCACAAGCTGCTTTTTATAATACAGAAATAATCATTAAAAAAAAAGGCAGACATAGTTTTGTCATCATATATACATATATATATATATATAAATATATATATTCTGACAAAATGTAAATACATGTGTAACATTTAAATCCAAACTGATAACTGGCTTTAAGATCGTTCATATCTACAGCATAGCTGTTTTGGGTAAAGACCAGTGTCTGTGTTTAATTATGTGAGAGACAATTTAATAAGAAAAATCCTAAGAAATAAAATAAGTATGTTTCAGGGTCTAGATTATCACAGGATTGGTTGAAAAGAAAAAACAATAAAGTACAAATAAGAGCTGAATTTTTGCTGCGAATGAATGGAATTGTAGTGAGCGGTGAAGCATGGACAGCATGTCACAATTACAGTCAGTGAACAAATTTAAGTACAGATAAATTGGCACTGACCGCTGCTGGATGACTGAAAATGACAACATTTTGCTGAAGACAATGTCAACGCCAAACATAAAATGCTGAGTTTGGCACAAGATTCAGAGTACTTTCAGTCATTCAGCTAATTAGTTTTTCTTTTCCTTTTTTCTTTTTTTTTTCAGTTTTGTTAAGTATATTTCTTTTATGGAAAGCACTACATCCATGCTGCTTGTAAATGTTGATTGTGGACTTAAAAAATGTCCGTCCATTGCATAAAATGCAACATGGATGAGTGTTTATGTTTTTCCCTTTTACCTGAAGAACAAGAAACATAAATAGAGCTAATTATAACACACGCATGCATCCATACAATAATATGGTTAATCCATAAAACAAATGAAGAAATATAGTCATTCACCAATTACACAAAATGGTTAGACCATTTCTGATCGATAAGATCAATCAAACATAATCAATCTTCATGGTTTTTACGTCTTTGTTTTTAGTCATAAAAACTCACAAATTAAGCTTTTTATTTTGTTTATGGCTTATCTCCTGAATTATTTTTACCACTTTTTATTTATTTCATCAACTTTCACACCTGTCATATTTATTCTCTTTTATTTATTCTGACCTGATTTTTCTTTGATGAATCTTGCTTTTTGGTTTTGTCCTCTATAATAGTGATTTTTGTACCAAAACTAAAATAAATTTTTGTTTGAGAAAGTCTCAAACATACAAGGGTTTATAATAGCCATTTACGATTGGTTATCACATTGTTGCTTAAAAATAGTAAAATAAAGCTATCAGCATTCATAAAAAAAAAAAGAAGAGAAGCTAATAGCTATCACTGATCTGATAACATGATCTTCCAACTATATCATTGGCAATGTTCATGCCACAGACCAAAATATTTAAGTATCTAGTTGATATAATTACAGCTGGGTAAAATATGGAACTATGAAAAAAGTTCTTTTTAACCCTGCTTCCACAAAAAAAAAAATCAATGAAAGAAAAAGGAAACAAAATTACTTTGAATATTTCAGTCTTTTTTCTTAAAAAGAAATTTTTACATTAAATATATATTAGTATTGCCTTCATCATAAGAGTTAAAAATACTACCAAAAAATCCAAAAATTCCTTTATTACTTAGACTTTTAATTGAGACAAATTAACAAATTATTAAAGAATCTACTGAAAACTATTTAAAATGTTATCATAAAAAAGTTTTTTCTTGTACAAAATTTGTTTTTACTTTGCATTTGAAAATAAATCAGCAAAAATGTTAGATGAACAAATAAAAAACACAAGAAAAATATCTTACTAAATCTCAGGGCTTTTATTGCTTGCTTCAGATTATGAAATTTCTTCAAAAAGATTTTTTAGATACCAGGATTTAAATATTTCTACAGATTAATTTCCTCATCCTTTATACCTTACAGTTCTTTACTTGAACACCCTGAGTTTGGGATTAAAATTGGTATACGTTAGCAAAGATAATTCATTAGTGAGAGTTTTTTTTTAAATTAACAAATGAGACTGTGATTCTATGATGAAATATGAAGTGGTAATAAAAATGAGATGAGTAATATATAATTTGAATAAAATGTAATAATTTAAAAAAAGGATTAACAAGAAATTATTTCTTATGAATAAAATTCCAAAATATAAGTTAAGTTATTTATAAATAAAAACTAAGATAATGTATCATCAAGAACTTTTATCTCTTTCACAAATCCGATTTTTTTTTTAATCCTTACTGATTATAATCTTTAGAAATTCACTTTGCCTAATAAGAAAAATATTTGCTATTTACTGTAAACTTTTAAAAATTAATATCAATATACAAACATTTATTTTCTCTAATATAAGTCAGTGGAATAATTTTAATATAGTGCTTGAATTTAATAATAAACTTCTAAAAAATGGCAACCTACTGAAATAAAACCATATTTGAAGAAAAAGGCAGCAAAATATAACAAGTAATTTCTTGTGTTTAAAATGAATATGGTTAAAATAATTGTTTAATTTTCCCCAAGAGTCGCCATATGCTATAATATTCAGTATATTTGTCAAAAGTTAAATTATACCACTTTTTATCTCTAAAAGATATTTTTCATAAAATGTAAATGACCATTTTTTTATCTGGAAAGTTATAAATGACTTTATTTTGATGGTTGAAATAAAATGAGCAATGGACTTGTAACCATCTGGTGAAATCAATTTGAAAAGAAAAAACATGGCAAAACATATGGAGATTTAATAGATAATTCTTCATTCACAAAATTGCTTTTCTTCTTCACACTGTACGTAATATGGTAAAATGTTTTATTTGTTTATGATCAAGTTAAATAACTAATTTTTAGTAATTCAGAAAAGATCATTTTCTTTCTATAACTTTTTACATTTTTTCCCCAATTCCTTGAAAAAAAAAAGTTTAAAAGATTATACAGATGATTATTTTGCAAGAATTTGCTTTTAGATTTAACTTGCATAAAATTATTAACTACATTTATGATTTTATTCAAAAAACACCTTAATTTCTAACTACTGGAATGTTTATTTATACTGGGTACATGTTAAACATGATTCTAGGTAAATTCATTATTTGTGGAAATTTCATTGCAGTAAGCTCATTATTGGTAAATTCATTATGTGGTAAATTTGTCACCAGTAAATTCACTGCATGGCAAATTTATTGCCGCTAAATTCTTCATATCAGATTAATTCCTCTTATAATATAGGCTTTCCCTAACCCTAACACCTTTTCATTAAATTCTTAAAAGCAATGAATAAATTCTGAATTCAACTATAGATAGATAATCTGCAATAAATTTACCAAACAATTAATTTGCTATATGATGAATTCATTACAATCAATTTACCGATGATGAATTTACCGATGATGAATGTACCAGACATGGTTAAACATAATATGTTACCAGACAGATGACATTCTGATAGAGACAATCTGAAAGAAAAATAATTGTAATTATCGTAAAGAAATAAGTTAAAAGTATATAAACAAGAATTCAGTTATAACAGATAAGTTCTACTTATGTTGAATAATAATAATAATAATGTTCCTTTATTAAATAATATTTTTTTCCTAAAACCAATGAAGGATTAAAACTGTTTCAAATCTTCTTAATTACACACAAACATACAGCCGCAGAAGAATGAAACTGATTAATTCATTCAATATAACATGTGAGGATAAAAGCAAAAACTAACCCCATAAACCAAAAGAAAAAAATCCTTTAACAAACTCTGTAAATATATTAAATGCTTGTTTAACTGGATTACGGTTATCATTACTAAACATGAAACACTCAGAAAAAGAAATGGGTGAATATATATCTTTTAAAAATTAGGCATCTCAGTGTGAGGATCTCCTTGGAGTGATGTGATAAACTCCCTGAAACAGTGGTGTGAGCTCTGGAGCCAGAGTTTTATTGTCAGATGCTGATCCTATAAAAAAAAAAAAAAAGGATCAAATCTAGGATCTGTGATATTATTATGTATTTGCTGTTTATGATCCTACTGAGCTACACTTTGATATTTGTCTTGCAACCCGGGACTGTTCAAAACTTTTTTTTTTTTTTTATGTGAATAACAATGTGTTCTTAAATATCTTTCTAACAATGCTTTCTCGGTAAATTACTCCCAACTTACTACCATTAATTTCATTTTATCTATATATCTATTTACCAAATTATCTATAGAATCTGCCCAGAGAGGTAACTAACCTGCCAGCCAATAGAAATTGTAACTCTTTAAAAAATATATACTTTAAGGCATTTAACTAGAACTTTCTAGTAAACTATGGGTTGAAATGGAATTAAAAATTTCTTTTTTTTAAAGAAGTGAATAAACAATAGAGCAAGATAAAACTTTATTTTGAATGAAAATAAATTTAGATTGTTGATTAGTTTTAACTTTTTACTAACTTTTAAAAATTAAACTTCTTTATTCCCAAGAAAACATATTGGTATGGATTACGTGTTTATTTCATTGGATGATTTTCATACTTTTGCATTAGCCATGGTTTCCACAAATTTTAAGCCTATGAATGGCCTTGAAAAAGATTTTACACCTTTTGTCAAAATAGTGAGTTGTTTATTCCTTATTTTTTCTGATGCAGGCATCATTGAGGAACAAGAAAAGTTTTGGTAAACAGACCAAAGCCTGGCCAGTTTACAAAAACCTTTTTTTGTTCCCCTCTGCATTGGAAAATTAAGGTCTAAAAATTTCGGCTTTGTGTTATCCTTACCATGCTTTTAACATGGACTAATATGTAAAAAAAAAAAGAGAACAAACTGTTCAAGAGTAACAATTAAGAAGTAAGTAAATCCGCCTCATTTTATGCTCTTTATGGCCTTGATTTATAAGAAAAAAATCTTTATGGCCTAGATGTATGAGAAAAAAATCAATAACATCCAAAGTGTTGATCCTCTGACTCTGATAAAATTTTTTTTTTTTTTAAATTGTACTCATCACTCTATAGTAATAGAGGAAAAAGTAGAATCTAGATTAATTCTTCAGGCCATATACTTTTCATATTTATATTTCAGTAAAATGTAGTTTTTTAAATTAATGCTAATACAGACAGAATGAACTCATTTGTTCTACATATATAAGTCTGTGTTTGTCTGCATGTAGTCAAACTTTCAAAAAATTCTAAATTTAGTCCACTTTAACTCATTATACATCAAAGGGTGTTTTTGAAATTCACAGGTAAAGTCATCCCAGTAGGGATTAATTTTAAAGAATCAGAGGAAACATAGAAACATTTACTACTAACTATCAATATGTAAAAAAAAACAGAGACATGAGCATCGAATGGAGATGGGGCAAATGAGTAGTTTGCTACCCATCCAACACTGGATCAACAAATCACTTGTGATTTGCACCTCACTGGATCAAGCCTTCTTAACAAAGATGAAGGTCATCCAACAAATGGTAGTGAGTGCAACACCTTCTCCAAGTTTATCATAGTTTCTAGTTCGATATATCACTAGTATATTACAAATATATCTACAATTTACAATCAACTATTTGTCCCCTGTCCCAAAAGATTTCCAGCAGATGTCCATTAACAATAATTGCAGTGTTCATTATTACTAGAGGGTTTTAAGTAATATATATTTTAAAAAATTAGTACATTTTAGTTAATTCTAAAAATTGTAAAAAAATACCCCATGCCAACCACTGATTAATTATCTTAAAGAATGATATCTCTCCCTCTTTTTTTTTTGTCTTTTTTTTTCATCTAGATTACAAAGTGATTAAACATTTAAACAAAAAATATCATGACTAAAAACAAATCTTTTTTGTTTACAAAGTTTTTTAGTTCTAAAATTTTAATTAGATGTCAAAGACAGAAATAGGCACAAGTGAAGAATAAACTATATTCAAAATAAATAAAAAACACACCGAAGAATAACAAAAATGTGTGAGACATTAAATCTGATTCCTGTAAATATAAAAATAACTTAAAAAAATGTAAAAGACAATCTATGCTGGAGTTTCTGAGACAAGTTATTGTGACTGTTATCCTTATCTTTATTGTTTTTATTAATATATCAGTAAAATAATACACTTACCAAAACAATAAAAACAACAAAGATGAGATGCTAGTCAGAAAAAGTGATTGAATAATAAAAGACAATCAATGAAAAAAGATGTCCTAAGTTGAATTTACAGTTAAAAAAAAATCCATTGAGTAAAGTGTAAAATGCTGCTTGACCAATTGTACTTAAAAACTACATTATAAGAAAGTCACAAATTTTAGTACAAAGGAATTCACTTAATAAAATAATCATACTTTCAGTTTTGTACTATATTTATAGCTGCAGCAGTATAAATAGTGATAATAGCAAGTAAAAATTGGCATAAGGTCTATTCAATGTAGAATTATACACAGTTTTAATTATATTTATAATTTTTATCATTTTGCCTTATACTCGCAGTATCATCATACCTTATACCTGTAATCAATAAGAATACAATTACTCATTTCGTTCTTACTCATATGATAGATACTGTAAAACCTTGCAATAACAGACTAAATGATGGGAAGAGGTAGTTATTAAAGCTAAAATTTTGTTATATTTGATGGTTGCTCCTCATTCAGTAAATAAGTAAATTCCAAAGTTTCCAATATTTCCACAATTCAAGGAATATTCTTTACATACAAACTCTCTCACACTGTCATGGCTGATACCAATACATTAGGAACTTTTTTCTCTTTGATCTTTCTTACTTTTGCTCACTCATTGTGCTGGTTACACCATTGCCATGACAACATCTGTCTCTTATCCAGTAAATTGATATTAGTTTGGATTTCATTCCAAAATAGATATTCAAATATTAAACTTTACTTCTACCAAAATTTCACAGAGTAAATTTAAGTGGCATATTGGTTAATTCATTCTACATTGAAGTCAAATAAAATACAGTCAACTTCAATATTCCTACAGCTATAACCAACGACCTATGAATCAGAATTCCTTCACACTAACATAGTTAGCATACATATAGTCAGTAAATAGAAAGAAAGTTTGGATTGTTCATCAATGCCAAAATTTATGGTATCCTGGTTTGTTATAGCAAGAGTTTACAATATCTATCAATACTTAAGTCTAAATCATTAGATAGTTTGCTAAAAAAAGAAAAAGGAAAAAATGATGTTATCAAGGGAGTGGCTGGCAGGAATAAACAACACTTGTGCCTGTTAGAAAAATTAGATTATATTTTATAAGATGGGGAACTATCGTAGGGAAATAAGCCTTTCAATTTTCTTACTCAGTGCAATTCCACCTAAATTGCTGAAGAAGAATTGCTAATCTGAAATTGCTTTACTTTAATCAATGTCAATATTTATGAAAAAATTGGTTAAATTCTTAAATGTTGTAGTTGCATGAAAGAGAATTTCTTTTTGGACTCTGTTGTATTCTAATTTAAGAATGAAGTCCATCAAAAAAGAAATTAATTCAATTTCTTTTTCTTTTCTTTTTTAAATGGCCTGGCAAGAAAAAAGTCTTGTTGAAAGGCAATATTATCTGTTTTTGATGATCAAATTTGTTTAGAAACACCAATAAAGGAGTAATCATTGTTAATATGATTTGCTATATTTATTATTATTATTATTATTATTATTATTATTATTATTATTATTATTATTATTATACTTGCGTAATAGGTTCAAATTTATTAAGAGTTTTTTATTCGTCTTCTAAAGAAAGACTTTAGAATTTTTAATTCAATTTTGGGGGTATTTTTTATATCACTCATACAAAACCTGCAATGTCCGAATTAAGTGCCACGTTCATCGCTGTTTTTTATCAATTGCCATGTTTTATTTATTTCTTTGCTTTCCTTCTTCTTCATTTTTTTCTTTCCAGTTAATAAAGGTTGGAAAGCAAAGGCCAGACAGAACTCTATCACAGTTTCTTTATCTTTTCCTCTGAAATTTTGTTTATTGTAAAGAATATTTTATCAATCATGTTAAATTAATTGCTTTATGTTTGTTCTATTTATTATATACAAAGTAAAATTTAATAAAACTTAATAAAGAAAAAACAATTGTAACTAGCATAACAATGGGTATGTACTGTACATTAATAGAATCATATTAGGTATTGAATAACCACCTGTGTGTAGAAAATATTCTATGTCTGCTTATTAGTTCACAGCCTAAACATTTAGCAACAAGTTGTTGCCACAGTATACACTTTGGGTCGGTTATTGTCACTCTGCTATTTCTAGGGTTAGTCATTACTTGTATTCAGTCTTTTTAAGAGACAGCAGTGTTGGTTGGGTTAATCTGTTGTGGGTTGTTTTTTTAAGTCCTGGATAAAAGGCTTTAAAAGTTAAAATTAGTTACATAAATAAGACAATAACAAAGAAACCCCAATTTATTGCATTTTTTTCTTCAAACTACATACCCTTAAGCTTTACAAGTTACTGTAGAATGTAAACTAACTTTAAAAAAAACAAAAGGAGAAACTGTTTTTAATTAAAATTTTGATGTTTTAAATTGAACTTCAGTAATTACACATTTGTTTATTATTATCTTTTTTAAATATTTTCCATTAATATGAAACAAGTTTTATGAACTTCAATAATTCACAGTTAAAAGCAAAAGAATTCTGGGTGCCTACAGATAAAAGTTTTAATCTCATTGATTTTTTCTTTAAATCTTTGAAGTTTTTCAATATAGAATTATATTTACTATTATTTGCTGTTATAGAATTCATTTTTAGTCAATTATCATTAAACTTTTAGTAACTACTTTTTCTCTTTAATTTAGTTCAGTTTAGATCTTATAGTAAAAACATGAAAAATGTTTTTTTCTTTTTGGTAAATTTATGTTCAGTAAACTTTTTATAAACAACTGCAATTCAACCTAAAGTGCTTAGAAATAATTTCACTATTATCTTTATTTATATTAATAGTTCATTGGATTCATTCTTAAAGCAATTATCTTATCTATTTAAAGACACACAAATAAAAAATATAAAAAATATAAAAAATAACCAGCACTTGCAAACATATTTATAACATATTTTGAAAATTATGTAAATGTGCCATTTTTCATTGCTAAGAAAATACCAAAGTTGGTCATTAATAAACCTTGTAAATATTTCATGTTTAAATTAACAACATTATCTTAAAAAAAAAAAGAATATTTTAACCTCTATAATAATGTATTATGTTTATTGTTACAACTGACCTTTTTTCACCAATACAAAATTTTTCTTATAAAAATAACCTACAAAATATTTATGTTGTTAATCCTGTAAAGACATTATAAATAATATTAGTAGTAATAAGTAGCTTATTATGACTAAAATTATATTCATGGTAGTTTCTTTCTATTTTTTTCAAATAGAATTAAATTCAAAAAGAAAAACACAGCAGACTGCTATGGAAAAATGATCAGAAAATTTGCTGTTCAAAATTTGATTTTTTTTTAAATATAAAAAGTAAAATTTGCTTATTCAAATGAAACCAATAAGCTAATAGAACATCTAAATATTAGTTCTAAAGTGTTCTGTCTATAATGCCTTGATTTCAATGTGATATTCACATCTGTAGTTCAGAACACTTATTCATGTTTTGATTCATTGTGACAAATCTGCCTAGCAATTTTTTCTAATTCTATTGAATTAATTCCAAATTTTCTGTACGTTATTTTAAGTTACTGCTTTTATACTTTGTAACAACACAATAGAATCATTACATATCAGTATTTCCATGTTGTTAATCTGTATATTCATAATATTCATAAAATAATTATGTATTCAGCTTTGATTTTTTAGTTAGAAAAGAAAACAAAAAAGAAATAATAGTTATTATTTGTAGACAATGAAATTAAAATATTAAGTGCTTGTCATTTGAAAGATGTTCCTTCATTGACATGCAGTGTCTAATTTTGATTTGCATTTTCCATATTTTAGGTATTTATTCCAATATAATATTCTAATGAAAGTACTTTTACTTGTCTTTCATTTTAATAGTGGAAATTCTATTTACATATGTTCAGTTTTCAATTAAACTTTAAACTCAAAACCACACAATATTATTATCAAAAAGAGAAGAAGAGCATATATTAATCAAAACAAATAGAATATACATTTAAAAGGATGATAATTTATTACAATTAACACCATAGTATTTCAATCAGCAAGTTTTACAATCAATTTAATACATTGTTATACAAGGCATGGTTGTAATATAAAAACAAAAGATGAAGGTATTTTCCAGAAAACTTCTAAATACCAAAATAATTTTTAAAAATCAAGCCAAAGCTAAGGATATCTATATACATTTCTCAGGTAGTTAAAAGGAAGTTGTTAGGCTGTGAATTTCCAAATAATATTCCTTAGTTTTTATTGTCTGATGGCTAAAACAGCCTGGCATCACGATCTTTCACTTTTGCTCCCTCCAAAGATTACATAAAAATTAACTGACTTTTCATAAGAACTGAATTGGACAGTCAAAACATTAAGAGACCAAGTCTTAAAAAAAGTTTTCCTAAGGTTTATATTTACCATATTATAAGATATTTTTATCACAGCAAGTTTTTCATAGCAAGCTTAGTTTTCATGGTTCAAAATAAATGAGATAATTAATGAGATATCACTGGTTTTCAGGAGTTTATTAAGACTAATATCCTCATGAGTAGCCCTTTTTTTGGTTATTTTTTTTTCTTTTGTTTCTCAAAAAGCATTTCAACTTGCATTTTCATTGATATATATATATATATATATATATATATGTATATATATATATATGTGTGTGTGTGTGTGTGTGTGTGTGTGTGTGTGTGTGTGTGTGTGTGTGTGTGTGTGTGTGTGTGTGTGTGTGTGTATTTTCCTTGGATTGACTTTCAGTTGAAAACAATGTGACAAGAATTGAGACTATGCTATTTGTGGCATGAATATTATGAAGAGTCCATCCACTCAGAATAAGATGGCAAATCATCTGTGACATGTCATCATGAGATAGTCAGATAGCATAATAGGTGAAATATTTGTTTAATTTATATGAGGATATTACTCCAAATAAACTCCTGAATATGAGCAATAAAAACAAATTTAATATGAAGTTTCCCACTTTATAAGTCCAACCACAGAAGCTGACAAAGTCCAAAAAGAAAGAAGTGGCACTGGTATATACAAAAAAAAAGTGATTAAAAAGAAATAATGTCCAAACATTGAGTGTGTGAAATGTAATTCTGTTATTAAATTTACTTTGTTATTGCTGTCTTTAATTCAGTCTGTTTATGAGGTTTTATGCTGTTCTCTACAAACAAAATTTTGCTGGATTCATTAAAGGCATTTGTTTAGCATTGAGAAATTGTCCTTCTCCCTTTTTTTTATTTTGCACTGACAGCATTTTTTAAATTTTTCTAAAAAATCAGAATGAGTTAAAAAGGAAAATAAAAATTCTTCATTACTTCCTAAAAGCCTGATTTTTTTTATACTGATCTAATCGCATATGATTTTTATGCTAAACAAAATCAGCATTTTTTAGAACAGGATTTTCATTTTTTTAAAAAGCCAAGAAAATTTTTCATACAAATATGAGGACGTTCTGAAAAGTTCTCAATCCAACTAAGAATGGAATAACATATTTCACAAATTCATCCCTCATTTCAACTCATTTGCCACATCGATTCTCAAGTTTCTTTAACAAAAACTCAGTTAAAAAATTTAAAAAAAAGAAAAAGAAAAAAGTTATTCCCTTCTTGGCTGGGTTAAGAATATTTAAGCAGCCTCTTTTGATTTATTTGAAATGTAGTGATTTACTAAAAGTATAGGGTACTCAGTGAAGATTCTTTACTTCTCAGTAATAATTGATCTTCAAGTTATGCTCATTAACCATTACATGCTGAACATGTACCAATTTATTTAGAATGCATAAAGTACTAGATTTCTTTAGTAAAAATTTTATGGACTTTTATCAAGAAATATTTTTTAATTGAAGTGAATGGCATTTAAAAGACATTGACTTAAAGAAGTAATCTCATAAATTTAATTTATAATGCTTACTTAAATGTGGGTATTTATTTTAGCAAGGCAACTAATTAATCTTCTTTTTATGCCAGCAAATTTAAACATTCTGTATAAATGATTATGTCTCACAGCAATATGGCTTGTGGCTGATGATTGTTTATTGTTTGAGACTTCCTTTCAAATATCAAATTTGGTAGCTCTGCATAAAACTATTTTGCCATCTATAAAGGACAAACAAAAAAGCTCTTCCCAATTATTGTTCTAAATAACAATTTTTCTTGATTGTCACAACTAATTTGATATTTCTTTCTAAACTAATAGGATATAAGACTCAAGTGCTTTTGTCCTATCATGGATTTAAATCCATCTGTTTTGTTATTTTATCTCTGATTTCATTAAAAATATCAACAACCTGTCATGGTCATAAATTTTTTATGTTTATGATTTTGGAAATAATTGGTTTAGTAATCAATAATTGATTCACAATAAATCTCAGACATGAATTTGGTTGGTTTTTCAATATTTATTAACATTTTCAAAAGATATCAGTAAAGTGAAATTTTTAAAAACAAAATAAAATAAACTTAAAAAATGGTACTCATCCTAATGGCATCATCATCATCATCATCATCATCATCTTTTCTCTCTCTTGACCCTATCAGTCATCACTCTTGTGAAACCATTTAGACAGCACCCAATGTCCACACTGAGCTGATGAATGTATGTTCCTGCGGGTCTACTTACACTGATAAGTCTATTATGTAGGAGTCAACAGGTTCTCCAGCAATGTCTGGCATGTCTTGCTTGTCTTACTTGGATGGTTTGTGAGATGGGAGGTAAGTGGCTGTACAACAGGATCTATTTAAAACAGCATGCAATATCTTTGAGTAATTCCCATCTAGCTTTTTATCCAATCATTTTGTTCAAGTCCTTGTGGTGCAACCACACAATAGTACTGACATGGCTATCACTTAGAAAAATTCCTGTTTTATTTGTTTTTCTACTGTTGCCAGAGAACTGGAGGTTATTTTTGCAGCAACAATGCACAAAAATTTCAGTAAATTATTTTAAAAACTTAAAATTAATAAACCCATCAAATAATGCCCTCTAAAATTAACACAGTGATTTTAAAAGAAATTCAAAGAAAATTTTTATCCATCATAGGTAAGCTTAAGATAGTTAAGTAGACTGGAAAAAGGTGTAAGTCGGGAATGTATTAATTACCTAATATAACATTAGGTTTTCTACACTATTTTATACGAGGTGTATTGAAAAATGTATCAAGATTGATCCTGTATTTACAATGACAGAAATGAACAATGAATGAAATATTAATTTTCTTCAAAATAATCCCTTTGTCATTCACAAACTTACTCCAGTGAGTTTTCTATTGGCTGAAACACTTCTGAAACATCTCTTTGGACATGATGCAAAGGTGCATCATCATATCTTTTTATTGTCCTCTAAATCTTAAAATCTTACTCTTATTTTTTGTTTTAGAAACAAAGAAAAAGTCACAGAGCTATGTCTGGTGAATATAGAAAGTAGCTACACTCAGACAATCTTGTGTTTTGCCAAAAGCTGCTGTTCAAAATGTACCAAGACTTGGCTTAAAATTTTTTAAGTAATTAGCACTGACAAGTCTAGGGATCTAGACATCATAACTTTATTTCATAAGTTGCTCAGCCTTTTTTTAAATCAAAGCTTTTTATCCAATCTTGTTTTATTGGGTAGACATGGTGAGCTACTGGGAATTGTGCAAACAACAGGTATTTGTCCATGTTAATCAATACTATAAATACAAAACTGAAATTTTGCAAGACAATGGAAAAAGTAAAATACTATGGGATTTTTTTCTAATCCATACCAGGACTCAAGTTTATTAGAAGATTTGTTAGATAATTTCAATGGATCAAAGATTGAGATGAAAAAATAGAAAATTAGGAAAATATCCTCATCTTGCCAGAAAAATTGAAAACATTGTGAAATATGAAATTGAAAATTGTACCCACCATTTTAAAGTCCTTCATTTGTACCATCCGGTGTTTTGGTCTTAACACTGAAGTATGATGCACCAAATTATCTTTAAATATTTGAGGTCTATGGTCTTAATTCTGAGATAAAATACCCCGAGTAAAGCTAAGTAATCTTTAAATATTTGAGGTCTATGGTCTTAATTATGAGGTTAGATACCCCATGTGAACACTGATTTGAATTATCGAATCATAGGTAGTTTAAAGACATCACCGATATGAATTCTTGAATTATATTTAATTCTATCTGGAAGGATTTTACAGCTGGTTTTGATTAACCAAATTTTTTGGAATCTTCATTTCAACTGGATTCTTTATTTATTATTGACTTTATGTAAACTGACTCTAATACATCTATTCTATTTCTTATTGCAACAATAAACACATAAACACAGTCATAAAATTGAATAATGTTATCAAATAATAAACAACATCAAGAGTTTGATCCTAATGGCCTTTGTACAACAATTCATAAAAATATAACATTTTTTCAAGTCTTAACCAGAAAATTAATGGAAAAAGATTGTACCTTTTTGTTGGGAATTTGTTGACTTAAACCCTTAAAAAAAGGGAGACATACCTTTTTCTTTCTGGCAAGCACAGTTAGTCATTTAGACATGAGATAACTTCCTGTCAAATAACGAAGCAACACATCAGGACTGCTATGAACACACGAGGTGTTTCATTTATTTTATAACAACAACAACTAAAAAAAAAAAAAAAGTCTAAGGGCAGGTAACTCACCCCTATAAAAATGGTTTCGGGTAGATAACCTCTGGCCCACTGTATTAGAGTCTGTAGGTATTAACTAGTTCTGGCTTTAGTGAATTTCAACACTCCTCCTCATTTGCAATCAGACTTGTTCAATAATTTCTCAAACACCTAACATTTCTCTGAGTTTCACAAATTGTGAGCTCGGAAGTACTTTTGTCAACATATCAGCAACCATGTTCTTGCTTTCACAATATTCAAGTTGAAAAGCTTTCTTTTCAACTTGTTCACGGATATAATGGAACTTAATGTCAATATGTTTTTCTCGTCCATGATATTGTGGATTTTTCGCCATGCACATTATGGATTGGTTATCCTCATATATGAGTGTTGATTTAACTGAGGCCTCATTGAGATCATTTTAAAGACGTTGCATCCATACAGCTTCTTGTACTGCACTTGCCAATGCCATGTATTCTGCTTCAGCTGTAGATAATGCCACACATGATTGTTTTTTGCTTCTCCAACTGAAAGCAGCTCCATTCAATTTAAATACGTAGCCTGAAGTTGACCTGCAGTCATCCAAATCACCAGCCCAGTCTGCATTAGAATATCCAATGAAATCTGTCACCTTCTCCTTGTCGTACAGCAACCCATAGTTCTGTGTACCATTTAGATAACGCATGATGTGTTTAATGGACTTCCAGTGTTCCATAGTAGGCTTGGAACAAAATCTGGCTACATTACTGACAGCATAGACAATATCGGGTCACGTTCTTGTTGAAAGATATAATAGACTTCCGATTGCCGACTGATACAATTCTTTATTGAATAACTTGCTGTCCTCATTGGCTTTCGTTAGCTTTGCACCAGTATCAATTGGTGTTACTGTAGGTTTGGAATTTTCCATTTGAAATCTTTTCAAGACTTCTGTTGTATAGGCTGGTTGTCCGATCCAGATCTTTCCTGACTCTGGATAAGTAATTTTGACACCCAAGAAGTAATGCAGTTTTCCCATATCCTTGAAGTCAAAACTTTCTGAGATGCTTTTAATGAATTCTTGGATACGTGTTGAAGACTTGCTCGCCAGAATAATATCATCAACATAAACAGCTGCTATGAAGATCTCTCCTCCTGAAGTTAGTGTGTAGATACAAGGATCATTTTCTAACCGTTTGAAATGCATCTTCTCCAGCTGACTGTTAAGGGCTTCATTCCAACATCTTGGCGACTGTTTCAAACCATATAGGCTTTGATTTAGTTTACAAGCAAGATGCTCTTTGCCTCTGACTGCAAATACTTCCGGCTGCTTCATATAGATGTCTTCATTTAACTCACCATTCAAAAATGCCGTGGTTATGTCCAACTGGTGTAGTTTGAGATCATGTTTAGCTGCCAATGCTATAACAGTTCGAACTGATTCAAACCTTACAACTGGACAGAAGGTCTCATCGTAGTCAACTACATGTTTTTGAAGAAAACCTTGAGCTACGAGTCGAGCTTTGTGCTGTTTCATGTTTCCACCACTATCATATTTTCTTTTGAATACCCACTTACTTCCAATAGCTTTTCGTCCACAGGGTAATTCAGCAAGATCCCATACTTTATTAGTGTTTAGTGAATTTATTTCACTTTCCATTGCTTTCAGCCATTGCCTATTCTCAGGACTGGAAAGTGCTTCTTTTACTGTTAATGGATCATCCAACCTGTGAGCAATGTATACCCATTCACCATACTGATCTGGAGCTTTTCTAATCCTTGGTGATCTTCGGGATTCTGTGGCCTCTCGAGAATTATCATCATCATCACTGCTGATGTTTTCACATTCAACCTCCACTAAAGGTTGATTTTCATCTTCTTCTGTCCCCTGTTCACTTATGGATGCTGTTTCATTAAATATGACATCTCTGCCACAGAAGACTTTCGATGTATCTGTATCAAAGAGTCTATACCCTTTAACTCCAATGCCATCTCCAAGGAAGATGCTCTTTGCTTTAGGATCCATTTTAGATCTTTCATCCTTTGGTATATGAGCATAAGCACTACATATAAAAATGCGTAAATGATTAACATTTGGTTTGTAGCCTTTCCACACTTCATATGGTGTCATTGTTGTTGTTGGGCTTCGGTTTCGAACATATGAAGCTGTCGATAGGGCCTCAGCCCAAAATTTCTAAGGCAACTTCGAATCTGACAACATTGCTCGTACAGTTTCCACCAACGTCCGATTAATTCTGTCAGCTACTTTATTTTGCTCTGGTGTTTTAGGAACAGTGCGCTCATGGCGAATACCATTCTTTTTTAAGTAATCTTCAAACTCTTTTGAAGTGTATTTACCTCCATTATCAGAGTGTAGTGTCTTGATTTTTTTCACCACTGGATTTCTCCACCATGGATTTCCACTCCAGGAATTTTTTAAAAACTTCGCTTTTGTTTTAAAGAATGTATATCCAAACATATCTTGAATTATCATCAATAAATGTGACAAAATATTCTGCTCCACTGAGTGATTTTGCCTTTAATCTTCCACAAACATCACTGTGCACAATTTCGAGCAGTTTTGTGGCTCGCCTACCGCCAGATTTTGGAAATGAAGAACGGTGATGTTTTCCATCCACACATGGGTCACAAAATTTTATATCTTTTGTTACATCATAGTCAAGTCCATTTACTAGTTGATCTGTTGCTTGCTTCTGTAAATTCTTCATTCCAAGATAACCAAAACGTCGATGCCAAATCTCCTTTGTGTCACCACTCGAGCATATAGTAGCTGCATGGGTTGTTCCCTGTTCATCAATATAGTTCAAGTAGTACATGTTACCAACTTTTGAACCTGTAGCTACTACATTCCGTTTTTCATCCAGAAGATGACAACATGACTCTGTGAATATAAACGATTTTCCTGCTCTGGTAGCCTTAGACACACTAAGCAAGTAGTAAGATAACTTGGGAACATATAGTGTCTCAAATAATCTACATCTTTGATGTTTTTCGTCAATTTCACATTTAAATCAATAGTCCCCATCCCAAATGCTTTAACTGAGTGTCCATCACCGAGGGTTATATCCTCTGCTTTATCTAATTTTTTCATATTTATAAACTTATCAATATCATGCCACATATGACATGTCGCTCCAGAGTCCACGATCCATGAGCTCTTTTCATTATTATTGGTTGTTAATTCATGGTGAGCAAACAATCCATCAACATGTTCTTTTTTAGAACAACTAGGCTCCACTTTTGTTTTCTTCGTTAAGAAAGCTTTCTTTTTTGAATTGTCCCTTTTTACACTTTCTTTAGAGTCTTCTCCGAGTAGACGACAGTTACGTTTCAGATGTCCAAATCTACCACAGAGAAAACATTTTGGTCCCCTTTTGTTGATATGGTGTTCTGATGTCATGGCTTTTGACTCAGCACCACCAGTTTGTTTTTCTCTCATTTTATTTTCCTCGTATTGCAGTTGTTCTGTGACTAAAGTCCATTTAGGTACATCTTGACTTGCTTCAAGTGCTGTCACTAACATATCATAAGATTCAGGATGGCTAGCCAGGAGATGTACTACTCTATCTGCCTCATTAAGGGAATCGCCGATAACAGATAACTCATCGAATGTTTCTGTCATCAATTTTATGTGATTATGAATAGAATAACCTTCCTTCAATTTAAGAGAATATAATCTCCTCCTTAATGCAAGTTTGTTAGCCTACGTCTTCTTCTGAAACTGGTCAGCTAATTTTTTCCATACTACTCCCGGATCGTCTGGATCCCCAATTAGGTACAAAAGTGACGGTTCTAGAGAGAGTACAATCGTCGCCAATGCGCGATCTTTGCACGATAAATACATCGCATGTAATCCCATTTCTGTTCTAGAATCGGAAACAATTTCTGTTCCATTAACGATGTTCCAAACACCATCTCTTATTAATACCATTTTGCATTGCACCTTCCAAGTAGCATAATTTGTCCCATTCAGCGGTACAAGATGAACAAGTTTTGTCTCCACCACTATGTTCAAGAATATTTCAATTATAAATAATATAAAAGATATTTAAATCATAAACGACACAAAAACTTCTTCTGAGAACACAAATAAAAGATGGCGGAAAAATGTGCTCCACGTGACATGCGTTTCTGGGTTCGCGCTTTCTGGGCCCATAACCTTTTGTTGGGAATTTGTTGACTTAAACCCTTAAAAAAAAGGGAGACATACCTTTTTCTTTCTGACAAGCGCAGTTAGTCATTTAGACATGAGATAACTTCCTGTCAAATAACGAAGCAACACCTCAGGACTGCTATCAACACACGAGGTATTTCATTTATTTTATAACAACAACAACAAAAAAAAAAGTCTAAGGGCAGGTAACTCACCCCAACAAAAATGGTTTCGGGCAGATAACCTCTGGCCCACTGTATTAGAGTCTGTAAGTATTAACTAGTTCTGACTAAAGTGAATTTCAACATCTTTTTATGGCAATGAAAATTTCAGCAAGGTGTTTATTTTATGTCTAAAAAAGAGAAATAAAAAATCGCATTTAGCTAACATGATATACATAAAGAAACGTCCGGCTTAACTTACATTGTAAATCAAACTCAACACTAAAAACTATAAAGATTTGTAATCTTCACAGACTAATATGCTAAAAACAAGATTTTTCATCTAATCAGAGAAAAATTGATGGTGGCACCAGTAGCTGTACATGAATAATGTAATGACAGAATGAAAAAAGTGTACAAAATGTATACGTAGGTATGTATTTACCCAACCCCTTCGCCATAGGCAAGATATGACAAAAGTTCAATTTTTAAGAGGAATAAATCTGATTTTCATTCTCCAAGACTGGATGCTTAATTGATAAAAAAAGAACTGAAGGATTCATGCCTTCTTAACGAGCCAAGTAAAAACACAAAATCTTTATCCAGTTGCCAATTCTATTTCCTACAATGATAACCGTTGCAGTAAATGCACCTCCTTATTCATATGTAGTTATACATCAAATACAAATCTCATTTATTTCTATTTTAAAACCATTAATCACTTCTGTCGTTACAATAACAATCATAATTCTTCTTAAAATAATCACATCCGATGAAAGAACTACATATTTTAGAAAACTAGTCCAGAGACTTACATTATTACTAAAAAAAAGTCTGATATTCACTTACTTCAACAGTTCATGACCTCTTGGACCATTTTATCTTCTTCTCGAATACATTTCGAGTGCTTGATTGACAACCACACATAATTTCAAACATTTCTAATAAATCCCCTCAGATTTATTTAATCTATATTTGGGGTTCTATCTCAGGTTGAGTTATCTTCTTAGCATCCAATATACTTATTCCAGCTGTTATAGACAAGCGTAGGGCTGCAAGAGACAACTGGCGATAGGAATGGATTAAATTTTGTTTATTTTTAAATGAATAAAAGTCGGTATGTCAGAAGAGATACCGGCTCTCTTCTTCCACCAAATACTGGTCAAGAGGTAAATGGGTGGAAGTTGTTATTAGGTGGCTGGTTTGCTTATTTGTGGTGCAGTGGTGTGATGTTGGTAGGTAAGCTAGAAGACGTCTTGGTCTTGTGTTGGAAATGCATTTGCTAGGCCGTTAGGGTTCTTTGATGTTGTCCGAAATGTGACGCATGACAGCTCTCTCACTCTCTCTCTCTCTCTCTCTCTGCTCCGAAAATTTTGCGGGGAAAGTTTATGATTGGTTGAAAAAAAAGGACCTTTTTAATTATAAATTTATTTTTACATTTCAACCGGATGGATGCACGAAGCCTACCTACGCAGCGACGTGTTTTATTCATTTTGGTCTCGGCTATCGTCCAGATAACATCCATTTAATGTTACCTTTTTTCAACTGAAACGTACGCTCTTAGTGTTTCTATTTATTCGCTTATTTATTCATTTTGCTATTGAATTGGTGTGAAAGGTTTAGTAAATCAGAAAAGATTTCTGTATATAACTTGTAGGGGGGTTGTTATTTGGTAGATATGTTTAGTCCCCCAAAATTTAATGTTGTGGTTTAGTATATGTTTTACTTAGTGGTATGTTATGTTTGGAAAAAGGCACATGAAAAAAGGGTAAAATAGGCAGATGGAGATAAATGTAGTAAATGAAGTAAACGAGTAAAGATATGAAACGGCGCCGACAAAAGGAACATTCAAAACGAGGCGACAAACAAAAACAAATTTATATTCATAACAAAACATCCAATGATACATTTGAAATATTACTATGGTTCTATATTGTTCGTAAAATAGTCCTCTGTGTGTGTGTGTGTGTGTGTGTGTGTATCTAACATAACTAAAACTACAGAAAGGGTTAAATAATAAAAGTGTCCTATTGATGTCAACAACATATTTTTAAATGTTCATTTCTTCCTGTGGTTTGAAACAGTTGGTGTTTCCGAGGCTGGAAAAAGTCTCATAGGCAAAGTATTTTGAGTAAAAGAAGGTTTGCGTGGTTTATCCATTTTGTGGCTTTTGACGTCTGTTGGTGAATAAGAGAGTCACACTGGAGAGAGTGTGTTAGCGCTGCAATAGAAATTGGGAAAAAGAGATAGAGCGTTTGAAGACGACGTATTTATAGAAAATACGTGTCTTGGAATCGGCTCCAAAAAACGCAGGACGAAATTCAAATAGGAATGTTGTTTTAAGCAGGTCACGTGGTTCTCCTGGCCAATGGTTTCCCGAGATTGAATATTTGCGTGCGTCCACCATCTTTGCTGTGGGAACAAGTGGCATACCACCCAATTTGAATTATAGGAGTTTAAGTCCTATAAACTCAGCGAATTTTCCATTAGTCGAAGCAACCCTTTTGTTATGATGTTATGATACGCTGGTGTATCTTTTAATGTCCAACAAGTCTTCTCATCTCTTGAGATAAATTTTTACTTTAAGAAACAAAACAAAAATATTACATGTCTTGTCAGTATAGAGCTCAATCTTGTGCCCTGTCAAAACATTTCCATCAAAAATCATTGATAGTAGTTTTATATATATATATATATATATATATATATATATATATGTCTGTATATGTGTGTATGTGTGTGTGTGTGTGTGCATATTAATTAGCACTAACGCTTCTAGCAGTCTAGACATCTACACAAACACTTCCGTCCCGTGAGCAGACAGACAGACACCTTTCTGGCGCCGAAAATTGAACTTTCAGTGAAAGTGGGATTATGGGATATTTTTACTTAATTTCATTTTCGTATTTTATTACTTTTTTTACCGAGTTTTATTTTATTTTTGTATTTCATTTTTGTTTTTTCTTTTTATTATTTTTTTTTATTTCTGCATTTGATTATTAGTGTTTTTTTTTTTTTAACTTTATTAATTTATCGATCCCCTTAATCTCATCACTTTATTATATATGTTGCTCAGCGGTGCAAACGTCATCACTTAAATTCTAAATTTTAAAATTGAAAGAATTCAATTAGCATTCTCTAAAATCTTTAATCACACTTCGTCTGAACTACATAAGCTGTTGCTTAGGATTCCACTACTGTCAGGTGTACCCCGAAGAATTTTTGGTTAAGTGTTTTTCTATGTCAATAAATATATAAAAATTCATACTCCGTCAAAAATAACAAAATGACTACTCAAAGTTTAGTAGGATTATTTTTTATTTTTGTTCTTTCAAGCAAGATAATAGTCAATATTTTTACCGCGTCTAGTGGGAAAGAAATTAAATTCCGCTTAGGGTTGAAGTAATCATGTCTACATAAACCATTTTCATTAAAACTTAGTAAAAGTCTTTAATTTACCGACAGATCACTTCCATAACAATCAGGTTAAAACACAGAATTGAATGATTATTTCTTAATGCCTACACTCAAAGACAGACTGGATTCTCCCGCCTCGATATACAAAAAAGAAAGACTCAAGATTCAAAACACTAGGAGTATTTTTCGAAGAATCAGTTGCGTAGACGTATACCATTCTTCTGCAAGTAACTCATTCAAAAAGGGTCGTTTGTTTTAAGAAAGTCCATACCGCTATAAACAAATGACCTGTGTAATTAATTCGCTAAACTTTAGCTTTGTAAATGGTTGTCATCGATGATGTTGGGGGAGTATTATTTTATGTATTAACGCTGGTCTGAGAAAATTATTTTATGTAAATAAATGTCATGACCCTGGTCTTACAAGAAATATGTGCATTTACAGAGATGAGAATATCTGTCACCAAATTTTGTTAAATTTCTATCGGCGTATATGAATACATCCATTTATAAATGGATGTATTCATATTAACTTTAAAATCAAATCTAGAAGTTCACTGGTTGATTAAATGACGTGAACTTTGTATAGATGCTATCTTTTCCTCTGCGAGCATATGCTAACTGCATCCAGATTTCTGAAGGAATAAGAAGTTGAAATTATCACTCTAGTCAGTACTTATTAGAATTACTGATAATAGAATTGTCGGCTCAGAGTTATCTGCCCTAAATCCCACATTTGAACAAGGGTCAGGTTATCTGCATATAGTTTATGTGCTCTCCATGTAAATAAAAAAGAACCCGCGACAGGTCGTCTTCATGTTTTTGCCTTGTTGGTTGAGTTAAAGTATCCTGCCTGAAATATATGAAGATGAATATCTGCACTTAAAAAGGTATGTTTTATTTTTATGTGGAATTAGGTTCATAAATTCTCAAAAGGTTATGGGCCCAGGCAACGTACGATGTTGATAAGGATTACGTGAAACCTTATTTCGGCCATTTTTTATTTGTCGTTCGCAGAGAAAGTTTTTGTATCTTTTATGATTGAAATATCTGGAACATAGCGATGGAAATAAAACTTTTTAATCTTATGCCACGGAACGAGACAAATTATTCCACTCGGAAAATACAATGCAAAATGACATTAATTAGAGACGGTTTATGGAACATCATAAATTAGACAGAGATTGTTCCTAACTCCTGGACAGATGCGATATTACACAAAAAATACTTATCGCGGAAATATCGTGCCTTGTCAGTGGAACCGTCATTTTTATACTTGATTGGAGATCCTGATCATCCGGAAGTGGTATGGAAAAAATTGGCAGACCAATTTCTTAAGAAAACGTGGGCAAGTAAAATAGCATTTAGGAGGAGACTATATTCCTTTAAATTGAAAGAAGGTGACTCTGCTCACAAACATATAGTTGATGACGGAAATATTCGAAGAGTTGTCAGTCATCGGCGATTCTATTGATGTGGGAGATAGAGTTGTACATTTCCTAACTAGCCTTCCAGATTCTTATGACATGTCGGTGATAGCACTAGAAGCAAGTCAATATGTGCCTAAGTGGGCATTAGTGACTGAGCAGCTGCTGTACGAAGAAACAAAAAGTAGAGCAAAGGAAACTGGTGATGCTGAATCGAAAGCTATGACGTCGAAACATCACATCAACAAAAGGGGACCCAAGTGTTTTAATTGTGAGAAAAATGTGAAACATGTTTGTCGATTACTCGGGGAAGATTCCAAAGTAAGTCTTAAAAGGAACTACCAAAAAAAGAAAACTTTCTTCACTGATGAAATACCAGCGGACCATAGTCGTTCAAAAAACGTCTATTTGCACACCATGCACACAAACAACGAAAGGAGCTCACAGACCGTGGATTCTGGAGCAAAACGTGTCACAATGTGTCACAATGTGAATAGGTTCATCAATTTCACACGATTGGATGTAAGTAAGTAAGTAAAGTTAGCGACCATAGTCGAGGGTGACCCGAAGGCTCCCTTTTCGATAGCTACTACACCAAGGTGTAGGGGAGGGCGCTACTCCATTCCCAGGATTGCTCCACTTTACCCTTGAACCGTACCTTATAATGCTGAGTGTTAAGCAAGGTGGTATCAAGTACCATTTTTAAAGTCTTTGGTATGACTCGACCTGGGATTGAACCCAGGTCTCCCGGGCCGATGTAGTAGAGGATATAACCCTGAGTGATGGACACTCAGTTAAGGCATTAGAAATAGGAACAGCAGAATTGAATGTGAATGTGTCCGATTGGAAGCAACAAAGAGGCAGATTGTATGAAACACTATATGTTCCCAAAACCTACTTAGTGTGTCTAGAACTACTTGATAAAAAAAGTCATTCACATTCATTGAATCATGTTATTAACTTCTGGATGAAAAGCAAAGAATATTAGCTACAAAAGTTGGGAACATGAATTATTTGAATTGTATTGAAGGATAGGGAACAGTCCATGCAGCAACTATATACTCACGGGGTGATTCGAAAGAGGAGATTTGGCATCGACGTTTTGGACATCTTCAAGCAAAGAATTTGCAAATGCTAGCAAGAGAACCGCAAGTAACTGGACTTGACTATAAAATTACAAAGGACATCAACTTTTGTGTGTTATGTGTGGATAGAAAACATCAACGTTCCTCGTTTCTAAAATCTGGCGGAAGACGAGCCACACAACTACTCGAAATTGTGCATATTGATGTTTGTGGAAAGATAGAGGCAAAATCACTTAGTGGAGCGGAATACTTTGTTAAATTTATTGATGACAAGTCAAGATTTGTATGGATATACATACTTAAAAACAAATGAGAAATGTTTAAGAAGTTCATGGCGTGAAAAACCATGATTGAGAATTCCAGTGGTCAGAAAATTAAAACACTGCACACTGAAAATGGCGGGCAATACACTTCATGAAAGTTTGAAGATTACTTAAGTAAGAAAGGTATACAACATGAATGTACTGTTCCTAAAACACCAGAGCAATGGAGTAGCGGGAAGAATAAATCGGATATTGGTAGAAACAGTACGAGCAATGTTGTCAGATGCGAAGCTGCCTAAGAAATTTTGGGCGGAAGCTTTATCAACTGCTTCATATGTTCGAAAGCAAAGCGATGATGCAATATGAAAGGCTACAAACCAAAGGGCTAGCTCCTGGCGAGCGCCCCGGGGCCTGTTCTGGACTTCGGTCCGGAGCGTGGCCCTGGAAAAGGAACAATGGCAGACTTGGGGCCTTTAATTAGGCACCTAGTTTCGACTAGGCTACCTTCGGGTGGGCGAGCTGCATTTTTGTCTCCTTTGTCCCCCTTGTACGGCACTAGACCATGCGTCTAGTTTAAGCCGCAAACTGGCATACGTGCCCGGACCCACATTTGGGTTCGTGAAACTGCTTGCCTCATCAGGCTCACATTGCACTAAGTGAGCCGATGAGCAGCACTGACAAGCAGGGTTCGAGTCTCGGCTAGTTCCCGACCTCCCCTCCCCTTTATCCCCACTTTAATCGGCCTTCGGGCTTTTGACCTTGTGTCAAGTTGTGTCTGGTGGGAAGCAGCGACAAATAAATGGCTACAAACCAAATGGGAAACATTTACGCATTTTTTAATGTAGTGCTTATGCCTACATACCAAAGGAGGAAAGATCCAAATGAATCCTAAAGTGAAAAAGTGCACCTTCTTCGGATATGGTATTGGAATCAAATTCTTTGATACAGAAACATGGAGAGTCTTCCATATGTTATATAATTGCGGAAGGATTTTTTTTAATATTATCATTTTTCGTTGGTTATATCTTATCTTTCGGTTTAGTTAGGCTTAGAACTATTCGGCTTAGTGCACGGGTAGGGAGGATGTGACAATCACAGATGTCATAATAAAAACCCCGGATGGGAAGTGTAACTGGGGATGTGAATGCCCGGAAGCGATGGGTTGAGGATTTCGGGTGATTTTTGAAAAAAAAGCAGTTCGTTGAGATTTGAAACTGGACGAAGCGAGTTGAGATCTGAACCTAGGCGAGTCCAGTTGGGTCTACGAGATGCGCCGCGCGTGGTGGGGTCAGATGGAACAGTCAGCAGAGTAAAAATTGTATGTCTCTCTCTCCTCGTGTCGAAAAACATAAAAGTCAAGAAGGTAATAAAAGTTTCTTACCTGAACTAAAGAAAGTCGTCAGTGTTTCGGGATTCCTATGCATGTGAACATTTTACGTATCCGTATATTTTATCCTATTTACCCGACCCCTCCGCTCGGACAGGATATGACACAAGGTCAATTTTTTAAGCGGAGTTTAACAGGTTTGAATTCAGAGTTTTCCTTCTCCTAGACTAGTTGCCTCACCAAGGCTGAAGAACCTAGTCTGCCCTTCTATTTACACATATAAGGGAGAATAATTGAATTCATACCTTTCCCAATCAGTCTCGTCCAGGATTTGAACTCGTGTCGACGTGTCCATTTCCTGCGATGATAACCATTACACCACGGGCACCTCCTCACTAGTATCCGTATATTTTATGCATATGTATGTTTTGCAGATCTGTATATTTTACATAACCACATCTGGCTATGTTACACATAGCAGAGATGTCATCTTTAACGAATCAGTATCTATAGGTGAACAGGGGACAGAAGGAGTTGGAAATCGGCCTTAAATGGAAATTGAATGTCAAAACATCAGCAGTGATGATGATGATGATGTTAATTCACAAGAGGCTACTGAGCCACGAAGATCCCCAAGGATAAGAAAAGCTCCAGATCAGTATGGTGGATGGCTCACAGATTAAGTGACCTATCAACAGTGAAAAAGGCACTTTTCTGTCCTGAGAAAAAGGAATAGATGAAAGCGATGGAAAGGGAAATTGATTCATTACCAACTAATAAAGTATGAGGCCTTTCTGAATTAACCAGTGGACGGAAAGCTATTGGTAGTAAGTGGGTGTTCAAACGAAGATATGATGCTGACTGAGACATGAAACAACACAAAGCTCGACTGATAGCTCAGGGAACTTTTAGATGTTAGAGTAATGATAGAAGATGTCTGACGACAAGTGAAAAGGAAGTGTTGAAATTATAACCCTTGATGGCCTGTCGTGCCGAGCGTTAGTGTTGGTTGAGCCGCTTGCTAGACGTGTTCTCTCACAGCTGCAGGGATCCTTTCCGCCGCTGGATCAAATGAACCTTTTTTTATGTACTGCACAGCAGACTCCATGTGGGTCAGAATAGATTTGCTGAGAACCCTATACCTCGGTTTCTGATCCGTGAGAAAATATCTTTATGATCCTTTATTTTGCTCCCGCGTTCGTCTTAGAAGTTGGTGCTTGGAGCCAGTTGAATTCGATTTGTCTTTGCCAATATGAGTGATGGCTATATATATATCGAGAGAGGTTGAACATTTCCGTTTGGGTTAAAAGCGAAAAGAGTTCCCGATTTGGTTACGACACAATTATTTTGTGAATTTCTCCATCGGAGCGTATTCAAGGAGTTGAATTCACGTCTTCTTCATCATCATGTGTCGCACCATCAGCACAGATTATCCCTGACCCTCTCTCGCCATCCATCCCTATCGTCCATCGCTTCTGGTAGGTCCTCAGGGCTACACATCCCGTATCTACACGGAGCTGCTGTATGTAGGTTCGAGCTGGTCGCCCTGCTTTTGCTCGTCCATATGAAGAGGTCCACAAGAGTATATCACTTATGAGCTCGTCTCTACTTCTCCAGCAGTGTCCCGTATGTCTGGTTCGTCTAATTTTGATAGTTTTCGTGATGGGTGGTAGGTGGCTGTATAGCTGCTGCTTTGTGGAGTGTTGCCTCCCGGACTTGTTCGATATTGCTCGCAGTATTCTAGTGTAGTTGCCTTCAAGCTTTTTCTCCAGCCGTTTAGTTAGCGTCCATGTAGTGCATCCATATAGCAGTATCGACACGACCGCTGCTTGGAAGAAACTGCTTTTCATTTTATCGGTCAGGTCTGACTTCCACATGACCGATAGTCTATTGTTAGCTGTCCATGCCTTTGCTAGTCGCGTGTCGATATCTGTCTCGGTTGATGAGACACTGCTTCCTAGGTAGGTGAACTTGTCAACTAGTCTCAGAGGGCTACCGTTTCGTGTGGAGATGTCGCTTTAATCCAACAGGCGACATCTCTGAATTCACATAATAAATCAAAATTGTTCAATTCTTGTTCAAAATCATGCCTAGTAAAAAATATGAATATCTAGATTTCTCGAATAAAAACAACACAAGTGTTAGCGTTAAAATTTTATTACCAAGTTAAAACAATATTTATTTACGCAAATAAATCTAGCAAAATTCGGTTTCAATGACGAGTTGTAAATTATAAAATGCACACTATATGTCGAAAATCAAAATCGATTATTGTCGTTATAAAATACTTCTTTATTTCTATTCGATAGCCAATTCAAAAAAATACAAGTCAATTATTCTTGATATTATTCGGTGAATTTATTCATGGAAGTCTATTTATGAAACTGGATCCACCTTATCAACCAAAATTGTCCAACTCTGGTTCACACCATGAATTCATGAGCTTGAAGCAACAATTATCAATATTTACATTTCTCGAATAAATCAATACAACGTTTTATTATCAACAAAAGCCAAGAAACATTTACACTATATTTATTAGTGCAAATAAGTTAAGCAAAACTCAGTTTTAAAATACACAAAACTTTCCGAAATGCTTCTATATTTCTATTAAATGTCTAATCAGATTGAAAGAAGAGAATAAATTTTGGTTACATTCCAACATAGCAAACACACCAACATACATCTTGGACTTAACTAAGAACTTAGTGTTTATATTTCAATTAAAATATTAATTCATCAATTCATTAATCTTTTCTTTTTCTTTCTTCTTTTTTTCTTTTTTTTTTTTTTTTCTTGTCCCTGCCAGTTGATTCGTTTTGATTTTGTTAAAACTGTTATCCCCTCTTTCTTTAATATTCAATTAATCATGGTATAGAGACCAGAATTATCACGTTTTTGTTGTTGTTGTTGTTGTTTTTTAAAGTTCTGGTTTAATTACAAGACCAAGTTGATTTAGAAAATATTTTCTTGTCTTCTTATTTTCCTTTGCAAATGATCATCCTTTTCTCTTGATCAACAATCAAGAAAAAGAAAAATCTTAACATTTTTATTGCGAAATGAATGAAAATATTAATATTACGTTTTGTCTGATAAGAATAAAAACCGTTTTATTTCAACAAATACTGACAAATAATAAGTAGTAGGATCATGCTTTTTGGCAGTTACAGAAAAAGATGAATTAACAAAGAGGCATAAATAACAAGTCTTAATTTTGAAGTAACATCAAAGGAACAATTAGATATTTTTCAACAATGAATTACTGCTGTGTGTTATTAATATATTCCAATGATAAATATATTCATCAACTGGCCACTACATTACAAGGGGAAATAATCAACATTAAATTTCATAGGAACTTTAGAAACAAATTTCTGATTAAAATTACATAAATGGCCCTGATAATTGCCCCTCCATATCACTACGTTCTTATTTCTAATAAATATTAATTAATTAGTCAATTAGCCAATTATAGTTATTAAAGTGATGGTAATGTTGAAATAATATGGATATCCTTTATTTGACTTACCATAAAGTTAACCCTTTCAAACAATATCATCATCAAAATTAAAACAGCTGAAACAGATTAAAAAGAAAGTGTGAAGTTTTATATTTTCTAAAAGTTTTAAGATCAGATTTTGCTTTATAACAATGAATAAATTTGATTTTATTAATTTATTTAACAGAATATCAAATCCTTATGAGTTAATTGATACTGAAATTTGATTAATTTATAAGCATTAGATTATAATCATCATTATATTTACAACGTTTCAATATAATTATTTTAATTGCTCTTTTTATTCAACTATAATAATTATTTGTTTGCACAGTTATAGACTATCAAGTATTCCCATGTGATTCTAATAAAGTACACATTATTATATGGTTTAAAGTAACTATTAGCATTTAATAAAAAAATCATTTGTTTTAACGAAGATAAATAATTTCAAGTATTCCTATCAAACACCAACAATTTACAAAATATTCCTATTTAATAATAATGATAATTTGTTTTGTACTCTGTTACATGGCATCAAATATTCCTGTCTGATAGAAATAATTTACAAACAGATCTATTTCACCCATAGAATAAACCCTGAATAGTAAATCACTCCAAGGCAGAGTGAATCTGGGAGTAATGGCAACAAAGGAGTAAATCTACACTCCCAGAGTTCCTAATTTGGATCCTCATCACCGGATGCAGTTTAGTGTCATACCTGGGACAACACTCAGTGGGGAGCGTCTTACTCTCCCTCCTGCAGAGGATGTAGCTGGCATATTCTAAGCCCCACCGACGGAATTAACCATGAATAGCAACCAATAAATCAAAATTAAATTAAGAATATGTTTGAGTGAAGCTATAATCATAGACATGCCACAAATTAAATGGGAGTTTGTATCAATGTTCATTTCCAGCCATTCAAATATTTTCACTGAAGTTATCTCGATGTTATTCCCCAATTGCAGATTCCTGGAGGTCTTTAAAGTGGGGGGATAAAGGACAGCAAAATGGGATCAAGGACTTTGCTTTTTTTTTTCTTTTACATAAGCTATGATAAAATCTAAGTAAAAAAAACACTTAACATTCACATTTTATAAAGAATAAAATTAGCATCGTGTTATACACAAAAGGACAGTTTTATTTTCTGATCTAAAGTTAAAAGTATGGACGTTTATAATTTGGTGCCATGGTCTGGACAGAATAAGTCAAGCAGCCGACACCTTGGATGATCACATTTTGAAGAAGGGGTGCGAAAGGAAAGGCGCTAAATAAGTAAAACCATAAACTTAGTTTATTTATTGTTCTATATTTAATGTAAACCTAATAGGAAGAAAGACGTGAGACGGCACGGATGGTGTAATGTTTAGCAAGCTAGACTAGCAAACATTTATGACTGAGTTCGAGTTGTCATTGGGAAATCCATTCATAAGTCCTTGTATCAAATCTAAGCAAAAAACTTAGTAAATTACTACCAAGAAAGAGTTATGTGTGTGTGGATGGCCTAATGATATAGTTTAAAACCCGAGGCGATGGCACCCTCAAAAGTTTTTAAAAAGATTGGTTTAGATTAATTGTGAATAGATCATTTGAGAACATTTACATTTATTCTTGAAGAACATTTGATTTTATGCCTATATTTCTATACGAATATATATATATATATATATATATATATATATATATATATATATATATATATATATGTGTGTGTGTGTGTGTGTCGAGACTGAATCTTGATATTTTTCTTTTAGTTTTAAATTCTAAAATTTCAATGAAGATGTGTGTTCAAGTTTGCACCTTATATAATAAATGTGATCATATCTAGACTGACGCTGAGAGGAAGTCTAGAAAAAAAATCAGTGTTAATTCTCAATAAATTTTGTTCGACAGTTCGTGTCAAAACACATGGTTGTACAATTGTATGACCCTCCAAAGGTACCATACCAACATTTTCTGGTTTCCAAAACTGAAAATTCATCTAAAGAGTAAGCTTTTAGGATGTGAAGGACATTAAAAGACAGAGCAGCTTTACACCATTTCAAAAGAGGAGTTTTAGAGGTACTTCGACCAGTATAAAGACTTACTGGAATAAGTGTGTTCAATGCCAAGAGAATTTATGTTCCATTCAGTATTCATTTCTGTCTTAGTAAATACAGTTTTTGTCTCGTTACTTTTTGAACACACCTAGTTAGTAAAATAGTGGCAATACTCTTGTCGCTTTACTTATATATATTACCAATATATCTTCGCTAAAAACTGTATCCAGTCTTTTCCAAAACATTAAATGAGGTGTCATGGCCGAACGAGTAAAGGTGTTGATGGCTATTGAAAAGGGAATGGTTTACTGCTCATACACATAACATTTTATGGTAACAGCGTTTTGAAAAAACATCTAATGCTTCAAAAAACGTCTAATGCTTTAAAAATCATCTAATGCTTTAAAAAAACATCTAAAAAAACAATGTTACAAGAAACCATGCTGGACAAACTATTGTTATTATTATCGGTTTTTACAGGCCACTGAATTTGTCGCCTTTTCCTTCAATTAATTTTCTAAGAAAAAAGAAGTATTGAGATGGTTTTATATACAAGTAGACTATTTGTGAACACATTGGGTTTCCGTTTTAACAAAGTTCCATTATAATTCTGGTGTTTCTATTTAAGAAGGGAATAATTCTAATTAGTTATGATAATTCTAATAATTCTAATTTGTTATAATCGCAATATCAATAATTTAGATGACTAAAAAGTGACATTCAACGTGGCAAGAACCCCACAAAATTATCATTCAATTGCAAATTAGATGGAAATTATTTCACCTAGGTAGATGGTTAACGCAAGGTGGCACCCAGTGTATCAGGTTTCATCAGACATTTGACCAAATAGAGGTGGATTAATTTTAGAATTTTAGTTATACATAAATTTGATAGCTCACTTGATCGTTGTCTTTCATTTGGGGGGGGGGTCTAGTCCAACCAAAGTTCAGAATAAGTTTAATAAATAGGCAAAATATTCAACTGCTCATTACTAATATCAATTTTATGCTTACTTTGATTACTTTTTTTTTAATTTTTAAGATTAAATTTTAAAATGAACTCATTCAACTCTTACGTAATTTATGTTACATATCAACCTATTATTACACTCCGGGGGACGCCTTAAAACTAAGCACACATAAGATTTGGCACAAGTTCGCAAACAAAAAGTAAGATTTAAATAAAAAGTCAGTAACGAAAAAAATATTCTACTATCTGCCCTTTGTTCGAGATTTTCACAACCAGATTGTAAACTAGTCTTGTTAATATGGACGCTGAAGATACTGTGATTTTTAAAAACAACTTTTTTAGTGATCATGAAGCAATGACAGCACCTCTTAATATTTCAGCTTAACGAAATTCTATGTAAAAAAAAATAAATTAATAAATAATAGAAATAATGGAAAATATTTTTCGGAACATGTATTCTTCGAATTGTGTTTCCATCAACTGTATGTTCTCTACATTTTGTGATAAAACCCAAGTGGAAAATGTTATATTTCCATTTATTCCTTCACGTGCCTCTTTTAAAATTTAATTACTATCATAACTTCCATCAGTACTTATATTATAGTAGAAAAAGATATAGCTAGTATTTGAATGTATTATCAAACGAGAGAAAAGACTATTTATCAGACGATAGAAAGACGACTTATCAAACGAAATGATCAGACGACTTATCAGACGGGAGAAAAGACGACTTATCAAACGAAATGATCAGACGACTTATCAGACGGGAGAAAAGACGACTTATCAAACCGGACAAAGACGACTCATCAAACGAAATGATCAGACGACTTATCAGACGAGAGAAAAGACGACTTATCAAACCGGAGAAAGACGACTTATCAAACGAAATGATCAGACGACTTATCAGACGGGAGAAAAGACGACTTATCAAACCGGAGAAAGACGACTTATCAAACGAAATGATCAGACGACTTATAAGACGGGAGAAAAGACGACTTATCAAACGAAATGATCAGAAGACTTATCAGACGGGAGAAAAGACGACTTATCAAACCGGAGAAAGACGACTTATCAAACGAAATGATCAGACGACTTATCAGACGAGAGAAAAGACGACTTATCAAACCGGAGAAAGACGACTTATCAAACGAAATGATCAGACGACTTATCAGACGGGAGAAAAGACGACTTATCAAACCGGAGAAAGACGACTTATCAAACGAAATGATCAGACGACTTATCAGACGGGAGAAAAGACGGCTTATCAAACCAGAGAAAGACGACTTATCAAACGAAATGATCAGACGACTTATCAGACGGGAGAAAAGACGACTTATCAAACCGGACAAAGACGACTTATCAAACGAAATGATCAGACGACTTATCAGACGAGAGAAAAGACGACTTATCAAACGAAATGATCAGACGACTTATCAGACGAGAGAAAAGACGACTTATCAAACGAAATGATCAGACGACTTATCAGACGAGAGAAAAGACGACTTATCAAACCGGAGAAAGACGACTTATCAAATGAAATGATCAGACGACTTATCAAACGGGAGAAAAGACGACTTATCAAACCGGAGAAAGACGACTTATCAAACGAAATGATCAGACGACTTATCAGACGGGAGAAAAGACGACTTATCAAACCGGAGAAAGACGACTTATCAAACGAAATGATCAGACGACTTATCAAACGAAATGATCAGACGACTTATCAGACGAGAGAAAAGACGACTTATCAAACGAAATGATCAGACGACTTATCAGACGGGAGAAAAGACGACTTATCAAACCGGAGAAAGACGACTTATCAAACGAAATGATCAGACGACTTATCAGACGAGAGAAAAGACGACTTATCAAACGAAATGATCAGACGACTTATCAGATGGGAGAAAAGACGACTTATCAAACGAAATGATCAGACGACTTATCAGATGGGAGAAAAGACGACTTATCAAACGGGAGAAAAGACGACTTATCAAACGAAATGATAAGACGACTTATCAGACGAGAGAAAAGACGACTTATCAAACGAAATGATCAGACGACTTATCAGATGGGAGAAAAGACGACTTATCAAACGGGAGAAAAGACGACTTATCAAACGAAATGATCAGACGACTTATCAGACGAGAGAAAAGACGACTTATCAAACGAAATGATCAGACGACTTATCAGACGGGAGAAAAGACGACTTATCAAACGAAATGATCAGACGACTTATCAGACGGGAGAAAAGACGACTTATCAAACCGGAGAAAGGTGACTCATCAAACAAAATGATTAGACGACTTATAGATCAAACGAAATGATAAGACTATTTATTTGACGAGAGAAAAGACAACTGATAAGAATAACTTACAATGAACCATAATTTTATCTTGAAAAATAATTTTATCTTAAAAATGATTCTATCTAAAAAAAATTGTTATGGTTTGGTTATGTTTCTTCTATTAGAAGGCAACCATCGTGAGTTATTTAATGCCAAAACTGTCGTCGTATTGATACTATTTAACTTATAACTGGGAAACACATTTGGGGAGAATCTTCGTGGGGTGATAATTAAAGGGCTGGACTGCGGAATTGTAGTAAGCAATTTTGAATTCCAGTCACGCTATTATGTTCACTTTTGGACTAATACCCTTAGGAGATGTAGGACTACCCTTATCGTCCAAGCTATGGATTAAATATTACCACAACTGGTCTTCTACAAGGATGACTTAGGGCATTAAATAACCCACGAAGGGTGATATGCCATTAAACAAAGAAACCATAACTAGAAAATGTTCTTGCAGTGTAGCAATAGTAAAATATCATTTTAATTCAGAAGAAACATTGCTTCAAAATATCTCAAAAGAGATGGGCTGGGTAGTCGACCAACTAATTATTAGAATGAAACTATTTAAACCATCTTGCTATGCTAAGAACTGACGACATCATACAAATTATGTATTTAATATATTTTGTTCTGGGATTAGAAATTATTGGTATTTTATGTGTGTGTAAATACGTGATTGGGTACGTGTTGATATTAGAAAAATTCTATGCAGACGTCTGATTGAATATGATTGTGGTATCCACTGTATTTACATATTTGTCAGTTTTTTAATTAAAAGTATGCCAGGGGGAATAAATGTTGCTAGTGCCGTATCTCTATTTTAAAAAAAGACTAAATAAATTATGATTGACTGATTTTAATGGCATGTCAGCTTGTCTAGGTTTATTCTATGCTCACAGCTAAGGAAATTGCGTTCATTGTACAATCATATTTACAATTTTTGTTTAGTTATTTCTTTGCACATGGTTCAAACGAATACGAATGATTTTCGAACTGTAAATAAATAATATAGAAATTTAAGAAAAGTATTGAAAAGATGTTAAAGCAAAAACTAAAGTTCGCAGATTAATTGATGGATCAACATTTCACGTAACTAAGTTTTCAAGGTTACTTGGCGATGCCTATTTCCTCTCCAGGTAACATGCGACAGGTTGCTCTGTTTTACATGATACCAGTAGTAAAGAACAATAACAAGCCTTCTCAAATGGTTTACCTATACAAATTCAAAGGCTTCGGTCGCTTTTATATTTACCCATAGCTTTAAAAAATGGATTTATGTCTTTATGTGAAGTGATCATCAACTGACTCAATTATAGTTTGAACTCGATTCCCAGATTCTATTCTCGCGCTTTTAACCCTTAAACCATCGAATATTAGACATAAGTTTAAAATTATAAGTTTTAAATTATCAGTTTTAAAAATAAGTTTTAAATGATTGCTTTCTAAAACCAATAAAAGTGATTTGTAATTATTCTGGAAAATTATGTGAATAACGAATCATATAAATAAGATGTCTGAAATTTTCTTGGTTAGAAATCAAATAGAAAGAATTGATATTTCTTCTGTGTTACTTTTTGATAAAATAAAATAAAAGCTACAAATAACTTATACGAGCAGGAGATTTAAACAGAGGGTTCGTATAACTTTGATAGATGGACGATTCTTCATTAGAATCTCTATGGATTGTCGCTTGATTCTGATGAGACATCCATGAATTTCTATTGGTCAATTCATTATCGATGGTAAAAGCAGCTGTGCCTCTTTCTGAAATACACGGATCACAGTCAATGTTTCCAACTGTTAACATCTGAGTCGACTGATATTTGGAGATACTTAAAGCCGAACCTCTTCTGTTGCTTTTGGGTTGAGCAATTTGATGAAATTGTCTGATCTTTCCCACAAATGTTTTCTGATGACATCTCGGTGAATGTAGTTTACCAGTCTCCTCAAACTTGTCTTCATTGTCGAACAGAGGGTAGTGTTTGCTAGTCATGTAGAAGCGTGATCCAAGCATTCGCGAACAACGACGAGATGTTGACCGTCTCCCAGGTAAGCTAGAATTTTCGGTGAAAGTACGAACAGGTGGATCCTCCTCGTTTTCTGGAGACTTGTCGTCTTTGTTGCCAATCAACTATAACATATATAAACATATATATATATCAACATACAAATATATGATATTTTCCAAACAGAATATTATTAATAGTGACTTTGAAAATGCTATAAATTGAATTAAGAAATTTCATATAATAAACTTGAACTATGCGAAATTCAGAAAGTGAGATCAAATGAACTTATGTTCTATTTACACATTGTGTATTTTTGTGTACGTATCTGAGAAAGAAAGAAAGAAAGAAAGAAAGAAAGAAAGAGATTAATCACTCACTCATTTTAGTTTAGTTAGGCACTATGCTAGAAGTATGGGGTACCTAGTGAGGATCAGATTCACTGGCAATGGTATGTTAGCCTAGCTTGTTAAACATTACATCATGCGCAGTATCTTAAAAGTCACGCACTGTTTAGATTTGGCACAAGGCAACAAGTATAGAACTCTTTTGGGAGAATCAAACTTACTACTCAGTAGCAACAGATCTGTGAGACTTCTTTTAACATTACACCACAACGTGTTGCTTATATGTGAGCGTGTATTATGTCAAAAAGTTATTGGATTATATGGATGTTTTATATTTGTGTATGTAAAATAAAGTTTAGCCGATAAATATATACATATATTTATGTGTGTGTGTGTGTGTGTGTGTGTGTGTGTGTGTGTGTGTGTGTGTGTGTGTGTGTGTGTGTGTGTGTGTGTGTGTGTGATAACAACAATAAGAAACGCACTATGCATAGCAAACATTGGAAATCAAGAAAAAAGTGCTCAAGTACCCTCAAAGCAGAGCAATATAAAAAGTGAAAGATCACTTCACTCTTTTCTTATTACCTTAACATTCATATGTTTTTACATATAATCATCCGATAGAAGAGGGATGGATGTAAAAATTCATGTTTACATCTCGCTTCGATGCGCCACTTTTACTTCTTTACAAACACAAACTGTCGTATTGTAAAACAGAGATATAAAAAATCGCCTTGAAAGTTTGATTTCATAATTCTCAAATTTCCTGATGATATTAATTTCTTACAGATTGAATCTGGTGGTAGTATTAATTATAAATAAGTTATCTCCCTTCTTCTAGAACTCTTCAGTAATGTGACATCAAGAAACAAAAATAATTCTCTAAAACATTCTCTCATATATCTGGCGGTCTGCCCACACGTGTACAATATCGGTTTCAATAAAGCCATGAACCAAACAGTATATTCTTTATCCTGATTTTCACACAATATATTACAGTATTTTCATGAAAAAATCGCCTCGTTGTCATGAATTGTATGTGTTTATTATATAGATAAATACTGTACCATTTTTTTCTTCTTGTCGTACATAACATCTCCACAGTTATGTTCAACAACGTCAGCTCCGAGAATTTCTTCTTCTTCACTAACTCTGAGGCCGACTGTCAGAGTGACCAACTTAAGAAATAGGAAAGATATCAACACAGACCAAGCAGCAATTGAAACAACAGCAAGTAACTGCACTTTCAACTGTTCACCGCTGCCACCCTGAAATAAAATTGACATAGCGATAATCAAATGAAAATAATTTAAGATTTGTTATCTAAACAAAAGTGACATCTTACAACATTTAAACTACATTGCTAAGACATTATTAACACCTTCCTTCCACTAGTCAGTTTTATTCACTTCACATTCTGCATTCAAAAGATTGGTGATGTTGTATCCCTAGGTTGTATCCCTAGCTAAAGTACCTGTTATTTCATCTTTACACAGGTTGATTTATAGTGATATGGGCCTCTAGGCAAAAAAAGTTTTATTTACTTCTTCTCTCATTCCACCCTAACATCCATTCCATAACGATATTTATAATCTTAATCAGACATTTGTTTCTAAAGGTCTTTGTTTAAAAAAGTATAAAAATCTATTTCGGTGTTTATTTCTACTGTACATATCTCGTAGACTGTATTAATAGAACAGTAGAGATTCGTAGCGCAAAAACTCTATAGTTATATCACATTGACTTATTTGAGGCCACTCCAGAAAAGAGAGTTATACCTCTCGGTGCTTTGAGCCTTCGAGCAGTGACTAATTGCATGACCACTCCTACTAAACAATGTTTATTTTATGATATATGTTGTCTAAAATTTACAAGTGATTGCAAACAGTAATTGTTACTATAAAGGATAAATCTTTGTAACAGTTAAGAGATTTACCAATTAAATTTTACCTAATTTCTAAAAAAAAAAAAAAAAAAAAAAAAAAAAAAAAGAAATGATAAAAGAAATTTGAAAATTAACAAAATTTCTTAAAGAAATATTTTTGATTTAACTGATACATAAAATGTGACTGAGCAGATGAGGACACCATCCTGTCGCAGGTGATACACTGGTTCCTAGACTGGCTAAACAATGAATACCATCGTCTACACCATCTATGTTATAAAGCAGAGATACTCTTTATTCATAGTAAGGTCAAAGGGAAGAGGCAAGAGAAAGATTAATTAGTATTTTAATACAGAGAAATTAATTGAGAAGAGTTCATTTATTAGGAGGGCTGATTTGTTCCGATAGATTGATTCAGTGAATGGAATTAATTAGGATCGAACTCAAATTTAGCTCGCAATTAACCAGATAGATTGTGTATAGACCTAAGCACGTCCACTCTAGCTCGCGGTTGACTGGATGAGTTGGGAAGAGAACAAGTCGGCATTAACCAAATGATCGATTTTAGATAAAAGTTACCCAACAAAAACTGGTATTTGACTTTTTTCGATTAGCCTCCTCTCTCTCTCTCTCTCTCTCTCTCTCTCTCTCTCTCTCTCTCTCTGCTTGGAGGGGCTATCCTCATGGCATAGTGGTTAACGTACTAGACTGAGACATTGTAATAAGAGAGTTCGAATTCCAGACGTGCTGTGGCGTTCACTTTCGGACATACTTTTAGGAAATATATTAAGCTCCCTTATCCTTCCAGCAACAGGTTAATAGTAACACTACTGGTCTTCTACAAGGCTTGCTTTAGTACAAAATAACCCCCAAAAGTTGATATGCCATTAAACAAAGAAACGAAACCAAACCTCTCTGTTTCTTTAATAGCCGAGGACTGAGGAATTTGGGTGAGCCGAACTAAATCAAGCTGAGGAAAAGTCTTCGGAAATCGATTATCATTCAAGTAGGTAATTTTAGAAAGTCGTCCATCACTGTTGACAAAACAAATGAGCGGCCGTCATGAAAATCAATGTCGAGTGTCACATACCAGAGAGAGTGGGTCAGCCAGTTGGAGCAGACATCAAGCTAGTCAATAAACAACCAGCCCCTGCTAAGCAATTCATCCTCGTCGAGTTTAATGTAGCAGCATGGAGAACTTGGAATCTACAGCCTTCCCAGTCTAAAAGTACAGGGTTTTAGACAAACAAGTTCCGCTCACGTCAAGAAGAACGAGTAGCTACCAAGTCTCAAGATGACTGATACTGAAACCGATTGATAGTAAAGTTATGCATTTAGACTAGAGGCCGTAGCCTATCGATTAGCTGACGTAACTTGATGGGAAGTTTTGTTTTCTGTCAAACCGATAAATCGTAGGAAAGCAATCAGATTATTTCCTCTCTGCTGCAGCATGTTACGTAAAAAAATTCTTTTGATAAGTTATATCTAAAAAAAAAGTGAATTAAAAATCTCTCAGTCGCTGTTTGGCTTATTCATCGTATATCCGATCTATCAGAACCTGTTAGCTAAATTAATTGCAACCCCGGCTGGCGGTGAGTCTAAAACGCTTCGACCTTAAGTTCAAAAATCTCTTCAGATCTTAAACACAATTGGGTTGGAGAGATCATCGACTCAGAAAGTTACTGGTCAGTGATAAGAGATAGAATCATCGCAAAAGACGTTCAGAGACTGTGACTGTATTAATCCTGTCGGTTTGTCGAGTTATAAGGAAATTTATTGATTAAAACATTTTTGGTTTTTGATTGAATTTCTAGTTTTAACTAAGCAACGTAACTGTTTAAGTATCTTGAATATTTACCCTAAAGAACAACCAATAAACAAAATTAGTAATGTTTAATAAAATGTGAATAATTATTTTCTCAAGACAATTCATTTTTTGCTTTTGAAATTTAGAATTTTCGGTTTTGTATTAGTTACATGGCTTCCTACTGATTATTGCTTATTGGTAGAGACCTCATCTCTTTAAGAATATCTGGGCCCTATAAGTATACATACCAAATTCGGTACCTTTCTATCAAATTGTTTGGCCATCTACAGACAAACAGACTCTTCTTAATTATTGATATAGATTGAAGCAGCAAACAAATATTTTGCCTTATCAATAAAAGAAAAACAATTTATTCTGTATTTATTATGATACATAAGAAATTATTTGAAAATTCGAAAAAGATACTTATTTTAAAATGAAGATAAAACTAATGATCTTTTAAAGTGGGTCTCCCGTACTTATTAAAATTTTGTCAGCAAAATTTTTAATTTAGACTTCAAGTCAACAGATGTTATAATTTTTATAAATGAACTTTACATACAGCTTTTGAAGTCTCAGTGGCTAACAACTATTTGCTTTCCGGAGACCGGGGTTCAATTCCAGGTCGAGTCATACCAATGACTCAAAAAACGGTACTTGATGCCGCCTTGCTTAACACTCAACATTATAAGGTACTGATCAAGGGTAAAGTGAATCAATCCAGGGAAAGGAGTAGCGCCCTTCCCAACACGTCGGTGTAGTAGCTATTGAAAAGGAAGCCTTCAGGTCGCCCTCAATGACGGTCGCCAACTTTACTTATATATATATATATATATATATATATATATATATATATATATATGTTGTACAAATTAGAAGTGATTTTAAACGGAAAATTTCTGCTCGTTTTTTAATAGAAATGTTTCTATTTTCACTTTGTTTTTCCTTTATTCTCTCACAATTTGTTACTCAGACTGTACACTATTTACTATCAGAAAATTAATTTTCAACTGGCAGAGGTAAAAACATTTTATATACATTCCCGAAATGCAGAAATTAAAAGAAGGAAAGATTTAAACATATACTATGCAGGAATAGCAAAGGTCTCTGAGCCTCTTGTTTTTTACTTAATGGGAAGATGCAGAAGTAGAGACTTCCGCTCAAACATCCGATTCATAAAGTTTTGCCAACTGGCTTTGAAATATATATTTCTTTTCTTTTCTTTCTTTTAACTCTTGTAAGTAAATTACTCGAGGTAAACGCCTGTAATTTTGTAGACTCTTGTATCTGCGTTTACTCCTTCGACCGTGTGAATTTCACTGTGTACATTAATATGTACATTGTGGTATTTGCACTTGGGCCAGATTAGGGTGAGAAAAATAAGTGAAGAGATTTTATTAATCACTATTCAATTGTTCGCTTTTTCAGCTACCATCTCAATCTTTAAATAATTGTTGATATTATTTACCAAAAGTTTTTTTCACAAATGAATGCTTGATGGAGGAAACCTTTTAAACATGATTTTAAACTGAATTTATCATAAATCGGTGTTGGAAGACAATATATCTCTTTTGAAGAATAAGGGTGTCCGTTAAGAGGGATCGTGTACGGTTACAGGACAATCCGAAGGGTACCTCTGGTTGTGTAATGGTTAGCAAACTAGACTAGCAAACCTACACGAGTGAGTTCGAGTCTCATTGGGTGCCCCATTCATTTGGCCTTGTGCAACATCGAAGCAAAGAGCTTCGTAAATTACTACAGGACAATCCGAAACCATCTTCGAACACTTTTGGTTCTGTACTTTGAACCAAAGATATGTCGTTTCTTAATACAGAAAAGCCAGCATGGTCACCATTTAACTATCCAACAATTTCAAACAAGCAGTTTTCCGTTTTTGTACCCCTTTTACATACTTCTTGTTCATAGAATAATATGTGCATATTCGTCTGTTGAGTTTCGTATATTTTTTCCAATACTTCTTGAGTGTGTTTGGGTATCACAAATATGCAATGCATTGGTGAATGGAGACTTGACTTAATATTCTTCCTGCCACCAGGCAACCTAATATCGGATTTTGGACAGAACCTACGGGAATATTATTCTAGATCTCTGACACAGAATAGAACTTGCAGGTGAATACTTTCACACAAATGTATTCACTTCACAACGCTCAGAACCATTTTCAACGCTTTTGCATTATGTGTTAATTTTCGATTTGATTTTTATCACTCTTCTTATATAAAATCTTTTATTTTTGCATGTGCGAGAGTGCATACATGTGTGTGTTTATGTGCGCGTGAGTGTGTCTAAGTAGAGAGATATTTCACATACCCAAAGCAGTCCATTATTAATATTAAATCGATTATCTTGGTGGATGAATATGTCTTGTCGACTAAAAATGCCAACAGAAAGAAGGCTCCACGCTCCGCTTATCGCATGCACGCTGACACAACCTACAACGAAAAAAAAAAGTTACAAAACAAATAAAGAACATTCTATAAAAAACTGTGTTCAATGACAAAGAACAAACCGGATCTTAAAAGTTCCATATGTTGTTTTTTTTTGTTTTTTTTTTCATTGTTCCTTTTCTAATTTTTATTTATTTAGATTACAGGTTATTAATCCTGAATATTTTATGTGCAAATTTCTTTTAGAAAAGAAACTGAATAACACGACTTAAATCACTTCTTCCCGCCTGATCACCAAATGGATGACCACTGAGAAACTACAGGTACCCAAAGCGATATGTAGATTGCGTGCCAAAGTAAGTGAAGTATATTAAATTCTAAGAAACTAAATAAAATATTTGAAAGCACTGCTGAAATAATAGTTATCGTCGTAAAAATTGGACTCTGTGAGGCAAGTTCAAATCCTGAACGAGACTATTTGCCTTCTACGTGGCACGATTACTCTTGCGAAAGGTACGTGTAAGTTTAATACCGTAGAAAACAATCGAAAATAAATCTACTCATACGGAAAATATATTTGTATAGCTAAAATATACCTGATGGTTGGATAACTAGCAAACATTTCATCAGCTCTGTGAGGACACTAGATGCCAAGAAAAATGGATGATAGTGAAAGATGGAGAAGGTCAAGGATATCCCGGCTATCAGCAAAACTTGATGATCATAATATATATATATATATATATATATATATATATATATATATATATACTTGATGTAATGTGTAAACTGCCGCTATTTTTTAACTATGTGTGTGCGCTTTTCTTCTTTCAAATTTTGTCAAGAGTCAGTTAGGCACTGTCTGTGAGAAAAGCAGTACCATGACGTAATCCCTTCCTCCAGAAATTTCGAAATTGCCAGTTGTACAGCTTGGCATTCACGCGGAACCTCCTATACGAAGATTTCATTGTGTTTGGGTGTCAATCTGAGGAGAGTGCAGAGGATTTGAAGAGTTGGATGATTCCATTAGTGATTACGAAGGTACGACTGTTCAGAACCCTCACTCTGATTGTTTTGATAAGCTAAGAACTCCCGAATTTGTTATTGAAGTCCAGGCCTTGATTGACAATGGTCCCAAAAATCAATCAAGTCCATAGCCAGGAACACGGGAGTAAGTGAGCTTCTGATCAGGAAGGTATTTATCATACAAGATCAGAAAGAGACACATTTTATCAAAGAGATAAGGACAAGAAGTAATACCGTGCCACGATATTTTTGAAAAAACTCAAACATCCCCTCCAACCGAACTTGCTTTGGTTTTTCTCAGAAGAAAAAAATTCTGCCAGGATCAGATGGTGAGGTCACAGAACAATCGTTGACCTGGTCTGTTTCAACAAAATGTACTGATATATATAAAAACCAAACACCCAGTCAACATCATTGATTTAAAAGTGGTCACCAGTGATTTATGCCACCTTTCATCTTCTCACCTGGCCTCAGACGCAACACGGGGGCAATAGTGCTGTCCTGGATCGAGAGGGTGGCAGCTTGAAGACCCTATGTCTGGCAACAAGACTCTGCGCCACGACACACAAAAAAAAGAACCCAGTCTTGGCTGTCAGAAAATTTCTGCGACCACATCCCTCCTAACATCAAGCCGCCTAACATCACAAATTTCAATCCCCCTGATTAATTATGTGTGGGTTGCGCTTGAACTAACGACCAACAATACTTCGTGCACCACCAAACATGAAGTGAAGGCAAGGATAACGGAAGCATTTAGCAACTTAAATAAGGAGACTCTCGAAAGCCAATGGCGATTTTTTAAAATAAATTTCATCTCTAGTATTTCAAGACGTTTTCATATAATTTTGGTAAATATAACTGATAAAATGAGATGTCAGCGTTATTTTTAATTTTAGACGACAATTTACCGATCTCTCTCTCTCTCTCTCTCTCTCTCTCTCTCTCTCTCTCTCTCTCTCGATATATATATATATATATATATATACTGTGTTTGATTTAAGTAAATTTTGGTCCGGAGCACCGAAACTTTCCGACGACAATTTACCGATCTCTGTCTGTCTGTCTGTCTGTCTGTCTCTCTCTCTCTCTCTCTCTCTCTCTCTCTCAATATATATATACTGTGTTTGATTTAAGTAAATTTTGGTCCAGAGAACCGAAACTTTCTCTGCAATTCTTTTAGCGCACCAAATTTCTGAGAGCATTTTTTTGGTTCAAAGGAGATAGGGATTGTAGCTATTATCATTTGTTTGAAAATCTTTTGGTCAGATTTCAAAATAATAAAAGATCATCAATAATCAAAAGCAAAGAGTCCCCATGTCGTAATAGGTAAAGTGTTGGACTACAATCTCGAAGTGAGTTCGGATCCGGATCCCAGTTGCTTAGAAAAGGCATGAGGCTCCATATTCCCCGCCTCAGCTATGGATTAAATAGTATCAGTAGTGTTCTTCAACAAGGATGGCTTTTGCAAGAAATAATCCACGAAGGTTGATATGCTACTAAACAAAGAAAAACTATTTTAAAATAATTTCCAATTAATGGACAACTAAAAAACAATTGTACTTGAAATGAAATTCTTTTTAGTCAATATTTAACAATGTATCTGTTCAACTGATGAGTAATGTTTGAATTTAGCGTTAAAAATATCTTTAAATTCATGAATGATTTAAATTTATTCATTCATACATGAAAAAACATTACAGTGATTTACGTGCAATATATAGCGTTTTTGTAAATGTTTTTGTATATGTTTTTGGTTAAGAGGAAAATAATATAGAGGATAGTTTCCGTCTCGTCATGTATTTTAAGAACGCTTATCCATTAAGATGATTCTTAAAATTCTGGAATAGATGGTAATCAGATGGAGCGGAATCCGAAAAATATGGAAGGAGTGGAATTTTTTCCAAGCCAAAATCTTCACATTTTTCAGATGTGATCTTTGATGTATGGGGCCAGGCATTAAATTGACAGAACACCACACCTTTAAGCTTCAGTCTAGTCGACTGGAGCTGAAGAATATACCGACTGCATAGGGGTAAAAAAAAAAAACTACATACATATCAAGCAAGTGTCCTGGATATGATATTAAACCTCCAATAATGCTGGACTTTGGGGAATGCGAAGTACCCCTTCATTGCCACCGTTCCCATGTCTACTCTGGCCTTCTGTGTTTCACCAAAAATTGCTGATCACAAAATATCGAGACTGCTCATTGACAAGTGGCACTGACTCATTTACACTTCTATCTAGACGTCAAGACATCATCCCTTAATTATATAAGTTGCTCAGCTATACACACGCCTTTGTTTAGATATTACAATTTTAAGTTTCAGTTTCGATATTTTTAAACAGACCCGGTATATAAGCGGGAGCGAGCGAGCGAGCGAGAGAGAGAGAGAGAGAGAGAGAGAGTGTGTGTGTGTGTGTGAGAGAGAGAGAGAGAGAGAGAGAGACAAAAGAGATTAAATAGTGTTGAAAAGAGAATACACGGTGCTTACAACAAGAATAGAGATAGATAGATAGATAGAGAGAGAGAGAGAGAGTGTGTGTGTGTGTGTGTGAGAGAGAGAGAGAGAGAGACAAAAGAGATTAAATAATGTTGAAAAGAGAATACACGGTGCATACAATAAGAATAGAGATAGATAGATAGATAGACAGACAGACAGAGTGTGTGTCTGTGAGAGAGAGAGAGAGGGGGGAGAGTGTGTGTGTGAGAGAGAGAGAAAGACAAAAGAGATTAAATAATGTTGAAAAGAGAATACACGGTGCATACAAGAATATAGATAGATAGATAGAGAGAGAGAGAGAGAGAGAGAGAGAGAGAGAGAGAGAGAGAGACAAAAGAGATTAAATAGTGTTGAAAAGAGAATACACGGTGCATACAACAAGAATAGAGATAGATAGATAGATAGATAGATAGATAGACAGAGTGTGTGTGTGAGTGAGAGAGGGGGGAGAGTGTGTGTGTGTGTGTGTGAGAGAGAGAGAGAGAGACAAAAGAGATTAAATAGTGTTGAAAAGAGAATACACGGTGCATACAAGAATAAAGATAGAGAGAGAGAGAGAGAGAGAGAGAGAGAGAGAGAGAGAGAGAGAGAGAGAGAGAGAGAGAAAATAAACGGCAAAAAAGAAAGGGAATTAAAAGTTATCAATGCATCTATGACAGAGCAGAACTAAAATCAAAAATATCCAAAATCTGTAAACCTTGAATCAGATACAAAGTTTCACATACATCAAACAATCGTCAGACGGAAATAGAAGAAAAAATGGCTTGTTAAACGTATTTAAGGTGTGAGGATTTTATCTTGTGGCATAAGGATTGTGCACATAACACACACACACTCACACACACACACACACACACATGTATATATATATATAATTGGAAGAAAAAACTCAACAGCAACCATTTGGCTAAGCAGAGATGAACTCATAAGAGATGTACTCTTATGGATCCCCACACATGGCTGCGCAAAAGCAGGGCGACCAGCTCGAACGTACATTCAGCAGCTATGTGAGGATACAGGATGTTGTCCTGAAGACCTACCTAGGGCGATGAACGATAGGGAGGAGTGGCGAGAGAGGGTCAGGGATATCCGTGCTACCAGCGCGATATGATGATGATGATGACAAATAAAAGCAACTCACCACTCTCCCGGGAAACTATTAGAATCTTCTTGTATATTCTCAATTTGAATAATTCCCGACTCATTGTGGGGGTTGTATGTAATTTGGTTATTTCAGTAGATGTGCGTCCGTAATTTACGGGTATTGCTCTCTAAATTATTTCCACCACAAATACAACACAAAACTTTACAATCGCGTAAAAGAAATGGAGTAGAACACAACGAACATTAAACAAGAAACAATTTAATATGCATATAACAGAATATGAAAACAAATAAAATACATGATGTGTAAATGGCCTTTTGGAAAATAAAGTTTGGCAAGAAGAAAATCAATTTATTTAAAGATGTGTGTATGTTAACGGAGTCCGTAAATAAGTCGTTCATAGCGGGTTTTATGATTGTGGCGACAGCGTGTCGCGTTGATGAAAGAGGTTTGTCGGGTTTTTCTTTTGAATGTGATTCGCGGCCATCTGAAGTTAGGTCATGAACTTGATGAAGGAAAGGAATTTGTCGGACATAGTATCGGCTACTGCTTTACTGGCTTAGTAGCTTGTATTTTAGTCTTAGTCTTCGTCTTAGTGTAAGTCTGTGTAAGTTTGTGTTTTTGGCTCCCTAACTCTGTGTTATTTATATCCTACAGGTGGAACAAAGAATCGCCCGAAAATTTTGGAGCGTAGACATTTATTGACCATTCAGATTTGTATTTTACTATTTTATTTTCGAGCATAAATATTTTCTGTTAGTTCACTTCCGATTCTATTTTTCTAGAATGTTCTATTCTATGTTTTTAGCTGATTGGTTGAAAAATATAACTTAAATGCTAATACGGTTTTGATCCTAAATTTTTAGAATGTTCTTAAGTATGTTTTTATTGCTTATTTTAAGACTAGAAAAAATGTGTATCCCATATCATCTTCTCTGGACACATACACACTCACACACACACACACACACACACATATATATATATATATATATATATATATATATATATATTCTTTTGCAAAGATAGAAGTAAGAATTCGAAGAAAGAATCGATATCATTTAGACAAAGGCATAATTAAGAAATCAGATAAAATACTAAAAATACAAGAGTGTTTAGGAGACTTGCTGTTACTTAGTCTCCATTTAAAGCCAAATTTTTACAGGAGTAAAACCTCGATTTTTTATAATCCTTCAATTTAGTGTTTGAAATTGTACATTTTTTTCTCAGACTCACGTATATTTAAAAACGATACCAATATTGAAACGATACCAATATTGAAAGAATTTTAAATTGAAGAAATAATCATATTGAACTTACTGACTGGATCATCGATCTGCAGCTTTGTGAGAACTTCTACCCCGAGACATGCAAATACTGCTCCAACCATACCTATAGCTAATCCTTCAGCCGGAGATGCCAGGGCACACAAAGCTATAGAAAATGAATAACATATTCTGTCATGTTGGAATGATGATTAAGTATGCCATATATATATATATACACACACACACACACACACACATATATATATATATATGAATTCATACAACAAAATAAACTATGTATATTTACATAGTTCGCTCATAGCCTAAAGACAACATAAAAGCTTCCACATTCCAGGAAATTGTTGACAGGGAACAAAGCAAAATTTTCATTGTAAAACAAAAGTACCATCTATACTCGTGTATAAGTCTAATTTTGAAGACCTAATTCTTAGGCAAAAAATTGCATCAGTTTATACATGAATAATAACTTCATGAGGTTGGAAATAAAACATAAAGAAAAAGACTCGGCTTCAAAATTATTTTGAATGTATTGATATTCCGTGACCTTAATATACAGGCAATGGCATGATAACAACAACTCAGAAGCATATATATATATATATATACAAACTTAGAATAATGCTAGAAAAATATTTGCTTGTAACAATTCTCTATTTACTAATAATTTTATAAAAAAGTTTAATTACCTGATTTGATTTAATGGTAACAATGCTAATTACAAAACGCTAATTTGAATTACTTGCGACCAAAAATAGGATTTTATTACAAAATATAAAACGAATTCCATAAATAAAAGTTCAACATGAGATCACCTTATACATTTATATATTGGTATGGAGGCGCTTGAGACGTAACGGTTATTGTCGTAGGAAATAAACTCGGCATCCGAGTATTAATCCGGAACGAGGCCGTTTACATTTCTCATAGAGCTAATAACCTTAGGAAAGGTATGAATCTAACTATTCCCCCGTCCCCGCTATGAGTAAATAGTAGGGTAGACAAGGCTCTTTAGCCTCGGTATAGTAACCGGCCGAGCAGAAGGAAAATTCTGAATTCAAACAAGTTGTAGACCCGGAGAGGGATGGGCTCCACCAGGCCCTTTGAGCCCGAGACACGCTACATGAGTAGCACACATATGACCCAAACCAAATTAAGAGATATGTCTTTATATTGGTATATAAAAAGTAAAAAATGATCAAGTAAAATTCAAGTTATATTCGTAATGTAACCAAAGAGAATTTATGGAAAGAATGACGTTCATCGCAGAGTATAACTTTGATTAACTGACTTTAAATGAGAAATAACATTTTCTGAATAAAAGTAATAATCATAAAAGATAACATTTTTTAAAATCAAGGATTAACCACTATTTGATAGCGACTTATACACAAGTATAAATGATATATAAATGATAAAATAAATGAATTAAATAAATAAAAGTTGTTGTGAATATAACAGTCATAGAAAAATGACGGAAAAAATGACAGCAATTTTAAAAAATTCAATTTTGTGATAATTATTTGAAATAATTTCGGGAAACTTGCTATTACTAAGTTCAAATTCGATGAGACTGTTTGCGTTTCACTTTGTGCTAATGTCCTCCGAAAAGCCATGAATCTGTCTGTTCTCCCACCCGCTTAAATTAAATAGTAGAATAGACTGGGATCTTTACCCTTGGTTTGGCAACTAATCTAGAAAGAAAATTCTGAAAACAAATCAAATCGCTAAAAATTGACTTTAGGTCAAATCCTACTCCCTTTGTCTAACTCTCTCTCTCTCTCTCTTTCGCTCTCCCTCTCTCTCTCTCTCTCTCTCTCTCTCTCTCTCTTTATATATATATATATATATATATATATAATGACTGCCTCTTCTTTACAGATGACGGTCATCACCTCAATCCAGCAAAAAGTGCCAATGGGAGCACATGTGACTCCTCAGGCTAAATTCAAAGCAAATCTTGCCGCATAAGTGACAGGCAAACATTTTACATTAACTCCATACATTCTCATATGGCTAATCAGACCTGCAGTAGACTTACTTACTTTGTCACAGAAATTACCAGTTGTTTGCTGCAGAAAGACCTGAGTAAAATCAGCTTCCGATTCTTTGCTGTCATGAGAAGAAGTCCGGCTGTGGATAATCAGACCCTACTGCAGATTTCACACACATGTTTAGGCTGGAAAGTGTCTGGGGTCGAAGTGCGTGTTCGATTCTTCGTGCTTCAAATGCTTTACAGCCATCTTTTTTATTTTTGTCGTTGTTGTTGTTTTTTCTTAATTGATCGATTTTCTTTCATCTGATTCCCCTTTTCAATATCTCCTCTAAATGCCCAAAGGTTGTTTTTGATGACATCCGAATTGTTATACACATTTAGAACAATTTCAGAAAATGAAAGCTACATGTTCGTTATAATTATTCACTAATTATAAGATCTGAAGTCCTCGAATTTCAAGCTAATTCATTTTTTTTTTTTACTAATTATTTTGTACCTACAACATTATCCCAATCTTCGTGTGATTTTTCAAGTTGCTGTTCTACAAATGCATAAGGACAAAATACTATTATTCTTTTATCATCTACAAAAATTCTTTGTCTTATTCATCAGGTCAATTTTCACTTTCCCTACCTTCAGAAGTATATTTAAAAAATATACTTACCTGTAATAGACACCAGAGAAGCTAGGACACCATTAATTAAGTAATCAATATGGAACTTCCGTTTTTTAAGAATATAGCTAAAAATCAAAATTAGAAAGATAAATATGTAACAAAACGCGCACAATTAGTGTAAATAGCAACGTAAAAGTCAACCTTTTAAGGCTTAAAAACCTCTACAAAACTAGGGATCGACTTTTACGACAGGGCTAAGATTCAAACTTTTACCACTAGTCGTCTCCTAGTTTTGTTGAGGTTTTTTCAGATTTAAAAGGTCAACTTGTTCGTCGCAATTTAAGGTATGTAGAAAGATGACAAAAGTAAATAGACACCTAATTTTAAACACTTGTTTTTATTTAACAATCAAAAACAATTCAAGAATATTTTCAAAATTGTTACAATTGACTCTTTTAGACAATTCATCAAATCAGCGATTTTCTCTTGTAATATATCTTAGTAGAATACATTCAAAATACAATGCCAATCTTTTCATGAATCTAAACAGTAAAATATATAAATAGTAACAATGTATTTTTATGAATTTTAACCATAAAATTCCCGCGTACAAAAATTCACTCAACAACACACTCACTTTTGTAAACTGATAATCTCCATTCCAAAGGACAATTTGGTCATTATGAAGTGAATTTTGTATTTCTTCAGAAAACTGAGTAAAAATCTATTGATGAAAATTTAATGAAATGATGGTACTGATGTATTTAAATCATTTATATACAATGATACTTTACAATATATACTTGTGTATAAATCGATCCCATATTCAGGTCACCCTTTGATTTATGGCCATCAAATCACTAATTTATGGGATTCATTTTTGAAGCCAAGAGTTACTGTTTTTTGTCTTTTCCATAATTTCAACCATATAACATTATTATATATGCACAAGTTGATTCCTCATTTTTCTAGTTTTAGATTAGGTCTTTAAAATTCAATCTTTACACAAGTATATACAGTAATTCCTAAAAACGTTTCGATAGTCAGTTTAATAAGTTTATAACTGTATATATATATATATATATATATATATATATATATATGTGTGTGTGTGTGTGTGTGTGTGTGTGTGTGTGTGTGTGTGTGTGTGTGTGTGTGTGTGTGTGTGTGTTGTTGTTGTTGTTGTTCTGGTAGTAGTGGTGGTTATTGCTGTTCAATTCTGAGAAGTATATTCACTGAAATTACTATTTTCCCTGAAAGAAAAAAAAATTCTCCTCCGAAGTAGAAAATACAGTTTTTAATATTACGGGTATGTTCGAATAGTATCGAGACTGAATCTATATTCACTATTTAATGAACAATGAATGAGACGTTATCTCACTTCAAAATAGTCCCTTTGCCATTCAACACACTTATTCCAGTGAGTTTTCCATTGGTAGAAGCACCTCTACAATATTAACGTGGTGTGAAACTGTGCTGTCGTATTTCCTTTAATGTCTTCCTCGTCCTCAAAACTTGCAGTTAAGATGAATTTTCAGCTTAGGTACCAAGGAAAGTTGTATGGATTTCAGAACTGGCACAGTCAAGTAATCACTTTATCTCATGAATTTCACTACTGTACAAACATCTTCATTTAGATTTTAAAATTTAAATCTTAAAAAAAAAAAATTCAGTCTCCATAGTTTTTGATCACAGCTCGTAAATTTTTGGACAGGAAAACTTTTGAATGTCTTTCTTTTGTGAGAAGAAAAACATTCTAACAAACCTTAGAAATAGACCAGTCATGCCTCCTGCTGTTGAAGCCGTTATGGTAGACACGGCCGATCTATTAAAACATAAAACATAAAACAAGAAAAAGCAATTACCTCACGCATAAAATGGTGCTTTCGAAGCACAATAAGCTCAACATCAAGTCACATTCTATAGAATAATTGCAAATAAATACAAAAAAATAAATGAAGTAATATTTAATAAGTATTTAACGATTTATCTGGATTAGGTGTAATTTAAATGAAGATCACACCTCACAGTATTATTATTCAGTTGCAAATTGGATGAAGAATTGCTTTATTGTTTAACGTTATAGCATTTTAACATTATCACGATAAGAAAAATCTCGTTAGGATGTGTAATTTGGCCGCGTTACGATATCAAGAAAAACAGATCCTTAAAAAATGGATGTAAATGTCAATTTTTTTGGTATTAAATGAAAAGAATGAAGAATTCGCAATGAATTTTATGTTTCGATAAAAATTAGTTGTCTTATATCATGCAGTTGTTCAGAACATAAGATTCCTGTACGACAGAATGGTAGATGAAGTAAATGTCACATACACAGAGAGAGAGAGAGAGAGAGAGAGAGAGAGAGAGAGACAAGAAAAGACTTCACTAGTCATCAATCCAAGTGAGGCGTTGTTTAGTGGCAGTTAACCTATAGAGACTTCATCCGCCCTTTAATGATTTTTTTTTATTATACTCAGTGTCTAGCTGTGAGTGGTAAAGTTGAGGGTTGTTTCCGGGCACCCACATAGTAAAAACAGTTGTTTGTTTGTTTGTTTTTTGTTGATGAGTAATAAATATTTTAAAAAGTTGTCAGCCACCTCTAAAAAAAAGCTTAAGAAATAGCGAACGTCCCTTTTTTTATTGTCTCAGCTCAATGATAAATACTAAGATAGACACTTGACGCTCGATATAATTTCGGAAATAAGTAGGCTCGAAAAAGATGTTTTATAACTTGAATGATATAAATTAAATTATTCTAATCTGAGTTTTACTTATTTATTTATTCATTAAGTTTTAAAGTCACAAACTTTGTAAGACCCGACAAAAAAGTGATCATTCCAGAAAAGTGTTTTTTTTTTTTCTGATATAAAGATAAAACAACTTGACAGAAAGGGCTTTCTGATCTAAGTTCATATAATCAACCTTGCTTTTTGGCTTTGTTGTAAGAAGCTAAGTTTGAAGTATTGCCTCCCACCAGGATTTGACATTACGTCTTTTTTATACTTATTTACCCAACCCCTCCGCTCGGGCAGGATATGACACAAGATCAATTTTTTAAGTGGAGTTTAACAGGTTTGAATTCAGAGTTTTCCTTCTCCTAGACTAGTTGCCTCACCAAGGCTAAAGAACCTAGTCTGCCTTACTATTTACCTATACCTGGAGGGAGAATAATCGGATTCATACCTTTCCCAAGGGTATTAGTGCTATGTGAAATGCAATCAGTCAAGTCCAGAATTTGAACTCGTGTCGCCGTGTCCATTTCCTACGACGATAACCATTACACCACTAGCACCTTTTACGTCTTTTTTGTAGTGGGTTTTTTAGCGAAGAGGGAGGTCGAGCACGAGTCTCGACTCGTGCTCTGCTGGACTAGGTTGGTCATAAACTCACTGAGTACAATGTGAGCCAGATGACACTGAGAGGACTTGGATTCACGATGTGCAATGTAAATCCGGCACGAATGCCTTCTCATAGCTTGAACTAGACCAGAAGGTCTAGTGCTATACTTTGTCAATGATTTCATCGCCCACTCGAAGGTGGCCCGGCTGGAGCCGGAGGCCATTCGGCATCGAATCAATCATTGACCTTGATACCCCATCCGGCACGAATGCCAGACGTCCCAGCTAAAAAGCCGGAAAAGTATCTGGAGCATTGAGTTAGAAAGTAAATCAGCTGTAAATAGAGGACTCACGTTAAATTGATAGGAAAGTTTCCAGTGGGAAAATGTTAATTATTGTTTGCAAAAATATAAACCATAAAAAGAGAAAAAAATTTTCTTTATTTGAATTAAAATTACGACTGAATACAAATTTAATTCTGTTTACTTATTATATTCATTCTAAAAAATGCCACAGAATTTGAGCGAAAGATCACTGAAGTATTTGGTAATTATACAACAGATTCAAGCAATGTCGATCAGAAATTATCTGCAACATTTGAAAAAGTTTTAAGCTCAAAGACAAAGAACACCATGAAAAAACCTAATAATTTAAAAACTGACGAACTGAAGAAAATTTCAAAGAATCAAAGAATGTTGTTTGAAGGACACATTGAAACAAAAAATAAAGTTTTCTTTTTTCTTTTTTTTTTTTTTTTTTCTTTTTTGATAAACGAGGATATCGCTCGATGAATTTGTCAGATGACAATGCCAATCTTCAATACAACAAATAACAATTGTTATATGACTGAAAGAGATCTCTTCTGATTTATCGTATACACAAAATAATGATAGCAACTAGCGCCAACGAGAGCATTCACCGGATGTTATTGGTGCTGAGACTTTCTTCAAAATAGAAAAAAGGGGGTTCTGCGCATAGGATAAGCACATAGCGAAACATTGATGAATTTTGTCAAAAAGTAAAAATAATTAAAAGTAATTTTTCGGACAATCCGTAACCTTCGCGGTAAAAAACAAAGAAAACCCAATTTGATCCGATCAGAAAAGAAAAATGATATAAAAGACAAATTTCTCGACAGTGAGGCCAGATCAAAAGAAGGCAGACGACAATCCACAGACCAGAACTCCAGCTGAGAGAGAGAGAGAGAGAGAGAGAGAGAGAGAGACAGAGAGAGGCAGAGGCGAAACTTGAAACCACATTTCACCCACATTGACTTTCCTCTTCTCTGCTTTGAAGGAAGCGACTAACCCGTAAATCACTAAACACCCCTCTCCTCTCCGCACTCGTAACATCTGATTGACCGCATGCGCGTAAGTCTAATATTCATACCAGTACTAAGCATCGGACATTTTTCTACCTTTTAATTCCATATCAACACGTTTTTACAAAATCAGCTATTTGAACTTTTTACTTATTTGTTACCAATACAATTGTTAAAATGTTTACGTGTCTTTGTGTTCTTTCTTTTTGCAACTGTGTTTTGCAACTTTCTTTAGTCGGTCAGTGGTTCCATCAAATTCAAAATATGTACACATTCATCGAAGAATTCGTTGTATCGTATTTGTTCTTTTATGCAGAAATATGCATTAAATCCTTTTTTAAAATGTCATATAAATTGATAGTGTGTATATTTAAGCAAGAGTAGTAATTTACTAAGCTTTTTACTTGGACGTGGCACAAGGTCGCATGAATGGGTGCACCCAATGAGACTCAAACTCACTTAATGTAGACAGAGTTGGTAACAGTCAGTTTCCAACCTATGTGTTGATCAGACAAAAGAGAGAGAGAGAGAGAGAGAGAGAGAGAGAGAGTTAGCAAAGTTTAACCAGTACAGAAAAGACTTGAATATAAGCAAAATTGGAGAATCAAATTACTCAAAATAAAACGCAATAAATATTTTACTCTTCTTGCACGAATTGTTATACGTCTAGTTATTATTCATTTCGTTTGTTCATTTATATATGTTTCCATCTCATTCTCCATTAATATTATTATTCCTGTCGATTTTTTTCCGTTCATTCATATATGTGTCTCCATCTCATTCTCCATTAATATTTTTATTTCTGGCGAATTTTTCACACCAGCCTTAGCTGATGGCATTTCTCTGGAGTCTGAATAACAGCAAGTCTCCTCAGTTCTCTTGGACTCTTCTCAGTATTCTAGCCGACCACACCAATGTACGAGTTTGGATGGTCTCGATTCGTCCTTCCATTTCCAACTCTTTTAACGCCCTTACCAAACTTTTAGGGGTCGTTCCAAGTTAACCAATTATAATTGATATCACCGTCACCTTCATGTTCCATAGCTTTTTTTAAACTCTCTTACAAGATCTAAGTACTTATCGCTCGTTTGGCTTTCTTTGATTTTCACTCAATGGTCCACCGAAACGGCAAAGTCCACTATTCGGCAGGTTCTTTTTTTTTTCTTTTTCTTTTCTTTTTTTTATATTAAGTATTACTAAGTTTGGTCTTGTGGCTGGAATTATGTGATCTGTTTGTATCTCAAAATTCCAGAGAATTTTACGTATCTCATTCTCTTGGACGGATTCTGATTTGTGCATGTCCCATTTGGTAGTATAGTCAATTTTCACGTTTTTGCACCATTCCCAGTGGATCCCCTTCCCCACCCAGTCATGTCTAGTCTTATACTCTTTCTACGCTATTTTGCTGTATTCGCTTATTATGTGATTAATCGTTTCGTCTCTATCACCACACAAACTACACATGCTATTCTGTTGCGTCTCATCGGTTTCCGCTTTGACATAGTTGGTCCTTATGGCGTTGTTTTGTGCTGCTATCAGAAAAAGATTCAGTTTCTCTCTTAAGGTTTCCCTTCCGTGCCCATAACTTTGTCTTCTCGTGTGGGAATTCGTCAGTTTGTCGCTTAAAATATCCATACAGCTGTTTTTCTTCCTATTTCTGCTTCCAAGTTGTTCAATATGTTGTCTGTGCTGTTTCTAGTCGCTTTGATTAGTCTTTCTTTGCAAATTTTAAAGTAGTCTTCGAGTCCTCGTATTAATACATTCCCGCTATCTTCAATACTAGCGAGTCCTCTTCCTCCTTCTTTTCTTGACGCATATTGTCTGTCTATGTCATCTCTCAGATAGATGTAAGGCCTTATGCATCGTCATTAGTTTTCTTGTCCTCTGGTCCATTTGCCTGAGTTCTTCCCTCGTCTATTTGAAGAATAGTCCCGAGTATCTTACAAGGGGAACAGCTCAAGTGTTTATCCCTTTGATGAGATTCCTGCTGCAAAGCTTGGTTTTGACGTTTTCTCATTCGTCTGAGATACTATTTCATTTCCACTTTTTTTATGGTGTCTGCTTCTAATATTTCCAAGTACTTATAGGTTTACTTTTCACCGAGCGTTCTAATTCTCTCCTGATTTTGAAGTTCTATTTCTTCCGTTATCCGTCTTTTTATGCATCTCATTATTAGCATAGCACATTTTTCTATACCAAATTCCATTTCTATATCTTGAGTGTATATTTTTATTGTTTGTATAAGAGACTCCATTTTTTTTTTTTTCATTTTTTTTTTTTTTTTGCAAACTGTTGGATGTTGTCCATGTACATTTGGTGGTTAATCTTTTTTTGCGATTTAGGAAATCTGTAGACCCCTGTACATTTTCCCAGTCAGTGATTGGCATCATAGCTATTACACATGGTAAAATCACATCTCCCGGGAAGATAGCTCTCTATATTTCTACCTCAACTAAAGTTTTTCCTCCTGCGCTCAATTCTCCTCTCAAGTTTTTCAGAGCTTCTGTGGTGAATTTTATGACTTTGTCGGATAACTTGTACATTTTTAGGCAGACTATTATCTAGCTTTGTGGGACCATATCGCAGACCTTTTTATAGTCAATTAACACCATGACTACATTTTTCCTTTTTTGTTTTGTTCTCTTTAAGAATGTGTTGATTAATGTACAGTAGATCACCCGTTCCTCATGTTCCCTTGTGGCATCCTTTTGGTTGTTCGGGAAATAATCCACGGCTTAACAGCGAGTAATAAATCCCCTCTCTAATCTGTGCTGTTAGGATTTTCCTCATCATAGATAGACACGTTTTCGGTCAATAGTTGCTTGGGTGAGTTCCTTTTGTTTTTGTTTTTGTTTGTTTGTTTTTTTGGGGGGGGGTTCAGGATGGTCTTTCCTTTAATCATCCATTCGGGTATATTTATTTCTTCTAAGCTTCTACTCTGTTCAAGAGCCAGTTTGGATAACGTGAATTTTTTAAACCAGAATCTACTTTGCCCCCTCCAAATATCATTCTAAATTTACATTTGATATTCTAAAAAGAAAAAGAATAGAATTTACAAGATTCTTCAATAATATAGCTGGAAACTATTAAAAATATTTACTGACAGCTTTTTTTTTTTTTTTTTTGGTCGAAGTTAAACAGTAAAAGTAAAGTAGGATTCTTCCTTTCACGTTTGCTGGCTTGTTCTGAAGGAAGAAATTTTCATAAAGTTTTTCTGTAAAGAGTTCCAGTCATGTGATTCGGAACTACCTTTTATAAAACTCACTATCACAATCGGTCGCTATTTTCCCCTCTTTTTCTTTCCAACTTTTGCCCCTCTCAAAATAACATTCTAAATTTACATTTGATATTCTAAAAGGAAAACCATACAATTCACTTAGCAAGAAACTTTTTAAAAATAGTTGCTAACAGCTCATTTATTATTATACTCCATGAGATTTTTACACCAGCGGTAGCCGACAATCTTTCACTGAAATATGAACAACACTAAGTCTCTTCAGGTTTCCAGGACTCTTCTCAGTATTCTGGCCGATCTCAACAATGCCCTTGTTTGAGGAGACCTGATTTTTTCTTCGATTTCCAACTCTTCCAGGCCCCTTTCCAAGCCTTTGGGGACCGTTCCAAGTGGACCTATTACCACTGGAATCACCATCACCATCATTTTTCACAGCTTTCTTAATTCTCTGGTAAGGTCTAAGTATTTGTCTCTCTTTTTGTTTTCTTTGATTTTGAGGTACATTTTTTTAAGTAGAGGAATTATATTAAAATTAAATGGCTAGAAAATACGGCAAACTCTGCGTGTATCATACGGAACCACTTGAAAGCTCTTTCTACTTTCTTAGATCCCATCAGCAATGTATACTGTGATCTCCCCCTCTGGAGATCGAACCAGCGACCAGAGAATGCAGAGCCGAAACTCTACTACTGACTACTGGTCCACATCGCACACAAGCAATGCCAAATTATCTAGTTATGATAAATGCGCAGCCAATTAACCTGATGTGTCGTGTTGTTACGTCCGTACTCTAACAGAGGAGATGGTCACCTCCAGGGCTACATCTTCCCAAGAGGATTGGAGATATGCATCATGGTCATGGTAATTTAACTTATAATATGATTTCTCTAATTAAAAAAATGTATATCGATTTCCTTGCCCATGAGGTTATAATTACGTAGATGCTTATCTCCAACTTGGGAAGACGTAGCCCTGTAGGTGACCGTATCCTCTGTCATGTGGGTATTGGTTCGATCTCCAGTGAGGAAGATCACGGTATACACTGCTGAGGAGGCCTAATAAGATTGAAACAGCTGTCCAGTGGTTCCGTATGTTGCACGCAGTGTTTAACAGGCTTTCTAATCATGTTAATTCAATTCTTTGATTATTTCATTCGTTGTAAGTTCTTCACATGAGTGTTAGATGGTGGTATTTCCCTGGAGTCTAAGTGACAGTAAGTCTCTTAAGGATTCCTGATCTCTTTTATTCTTTATCATTATTATTTGAACATTCTTGAATAATACGTATGAGATGCATACGATAAGTTTCCAGACTTTTTTCGTATGGGCACTTTTATTGATAGTACACACATGAAACTCTAGTCCCCTTCGAAGTCATCTCCTCCAGCTGCAATGCACTTGTACCGTTCCAACAACTTCTTCAAGGTCCCATCGAAGTCCTCTTGTTTGAGCGTGTCAATGACCCTCTTCACAGCCTCTTTTATCTCCTCAATTGTCTCATGACGTCAGCCTGTGAGCTTAGGGAATAACCAAAAGTCACGGGGAGCAAGGTCTGGACTATAGGGAGGCTGAGGAACTGTCTTGATGCCCATCTTGCTCAAATAGTCTGTGACAAGGATGGAATTGTGGACTGGTGCATTGTCCTGGTGGAAATGCAACTGACTCGAGTTGAAGAGTGCTGGCCTCTTCCGGCGGAATCTCTTCCTGAACTCCCTTAAAGCCTCAACATAGTAACCCTAACCCTAACCCCTTGGATAATCAAGTCTGGTCTATTAACTACCTTACTCCTCCCACACCTCTCATCATCCCTCAAAGATTCCCTGCCTTTCTTTAATCTTTTATGCCACTCAAAAACTCATGCCCGATTCTTGCAAGATGGTCGAAAAGCAGTCTGAACCATTCCATCGTTTCTGTGGCATTTTTTTTTTATTGCATATCGTTCTTCTAAAGTGTCAGATTGCATTTTTGAAATTCACCAACGGTGACAATCAGGCTTTAGTAGGGTGTATTCCAATTCCTGTTGTAGCTGTTCATTTGAACCTGAAATCATAAAATTGGTCAGTCATCTCATAAGATGTATAGCAATAAGATACTGAATTTTCAAGAGTCTACGACAATTTTAAATGCCCGTACGAAAAAAGTCTGGAAACTTATCATATGCCCCTCGTAATTCAAGCAGAAGGGTATTTCCGTCTTGCAGACATCATATACCAAAGTAAAATTATAGTATAGATCTGGCCACAATGGATAAAATAAAAGTAAAGCTAAGAAATGCAATTAATACAAAATATAGGATGGACTCACCTTGCTGCCAAAATCCATTTTGAACCCGAAATCCCGAATGTACTGCCGCAGTTGAAACCGAGCCAACCCCACCTAAAGAAAATGTATTCCTCTATTTTAAATATTTTATACTATAAATATTCCTAGATATTACCTGTTATAAAGATTTAGTAAGTCTAACTTAATCCAATAAAAGGTTACAAATATGGCGTCTGTGAGATTTGATTCTTATTAAGTCCCAAGCGAAGCTCCCAAACTTTTTAATCTCCACCCACGCAACACAAATATCTCACTTTTTTATAATTCAGCAACAAAATACATAGATACCTTTAAGTGAAAAATAACCCTTTCTATAAAGATATTTAAACTTTATTGTCACGCAAGCAAATTCTATTGCAAGGATTTAAAAGATAAATCCCTTATATCAGATGCCTCTAAATTTACAGTCTAATCCACTAATTTTTTCAGTTGTTTGTTGTTTTTTAAAAGGAGCCAATCAAAATGATAAGGAATAAAATGAGTTAGTGGATTACAAAGAGGAAGATGTAGTTTGCAGTTTTTCAAGTCTTATCTGAAACTTCCTTTCTAGTTCTTTGTTTTTTATATGATTTGTTTTAGCGGATTCAATAGAAAATCAGCCATTTAAAAGCCTTCCAAAATGAATTTAAAACTCGATAATACAAAAGGAAAATTTTGCATTTATTTGAAAGCAAAATCTTCCAATTTTGTGCTGAATTTTTGCATTACCTTTGTTTTTTCTTTTACTCATTTATATACAAGGAAGTGCAGAAAGGTTCTCAGTCTAACCAAAGAAATGCTGAAAAATTCTCGGTCCAACCAAGAAGAGAATAATATTTCTGAATTTTAATTTTTATATTTTTAAACGTTAAAAATTAAGAAACGATGTATTGAACTATTTGATCAATGGGTGGAATGTGATTATGTACGTTATATCGATCTTGGTCTTGCAAAGAACTTTTCAGCATTCCTCGAACTTTTAGTTTAATCTCGACAAAGGCTTGCATGTTTCCCATCGCAAATTTTTTTCTACATTTTCAATCCAAATTTCTATCGATTAAACGAGCTTCAACAGATAGTTTTGTTGTTGTTTTTTTTAAATATTTTTTTATAAATATTATTGAAAAGGGTGCAAGAATTCTCAGAATAAATAAATTTTAAAAATGCATGAGGATTTTCGTTTATAATTTAGCTTTTTTAATTGTTTTTCCTCTTGTTTCTCAAACATTGTTGACTGCAGGATAAAGCGACCACATTTACTGTACGACAGTTTAACGATAAAAGATTAATTGTCTTTTATGACCGAATCATGGCAACTATAATTTGGCGGAAAAACAGAAGACATATTTTCTAACAAATCATTTTTCAACTCAGTTTCTGAACTCCACCATGCTGGAATTAATTTAAGATCTGTAAATATCACGGTAAGACTATTGAGTCACTCGATGCGGCAACAAGTAGCGGTTCTTCAGTTATTCACTCACTGCAGTAAATAAGAATTTTATTCTTGCTGTGACAATATAAGGTCTTCCATCTTTCGACACACATATGCAAGTAGGTACGAGCGTATAACCATAGTGTATATGTGTGTTTATAATATTAAATTGTGTATGAATGAGAGTATTAATCAGAATCTAATTGTTTGGAAGACCGGAAAGATTTTATAAGGTAAACAATAGAAGAAGAAAGGAAAGGATTGCACGATATTATTTTATCATTAATGTCGTAGTCTGAAGCCATCAATACCAGTAAGAGCATCGATTAAAAAATGAAATTGGTTTGATGTCTTTAGTATTTAGTTAAATTTGAAAAATCCCTCTTTTTTTCCAGAAATTTGATCATCCATTTTGAAACCCATATATTCGGCAGAATTAGTTGGGACAATTGGCTGTCAGTCGCAGTTACATAGTCAGAAAGCCGAAGAGAGAGAGAGGGGGGGGTTGTTTGGTTTGATTTGGTTTTATGGTATAAAAACTGTTGGTTATTTAATGCTGTTTTTACATATATACTATATATATGATTTGTTTATACATTTTGTAGACACAAAGTTAAATGATCAAACAGTTCTATTTCTAACAATTCAATTTATCATAAGTCAACAAAGTTAAATTGTTCCAAGCATTGCTATGTATAACTAACAATTCAATTAAACATCAGTCATTGGTTTACATGTATTTAAATGATCAAACAGTTCAATTTATCATGTCATTTGTTTTACAGCTTAAATGTCAAACAGTTCTACTTGAACCATAGACCTATCAGGTGCTACCACTCTGGGACAGAGTGAACCTGGAAACGATGGCAATGAAGGGGTACTCGGCATTCCCAAAAGCTCCAGCATTACTGGAACCTCACCATCCGATTGCTTAATGTCATGTGCAGGACACTCGATACAGGTGTCTCACCCCTCTGCAGAGATGCAGTTGGTTTATTCTTCTGCCCCAGCCAACTGGGTTCCGAGAGGGGATTGGCTAGTGACACAGAATTCATCTATGTATGGGTTGCCTCTGTTGGGTCTGCTTGACTTGTTTGAAAGAGAACTTTTACACACACCGTCCGAGAAAAGCTGTCTGTTCTAATTCTCAAATTCATTTTTTCTTTTTACCTGGACCGTGGTTTGTTTTTTTGTTTTTTCGACTAACACCAGTAGCGATCTTCCTTTTAAAAGAATTAACACAACGTGGCGGGGAGGTCGATTAGTCAGTAAAAGTGTACGAGCCATGAATAGGGTGTCGCACTTCAAACAGAACAAAACATCGGTGAGAGGAGAAGCAATTTGCTTTGATTGATAATTTTAAAGGGGCATACTATTATCTGGCTTTGTACCACATCGAATCTCACCTTAATAAATTACTATTCTTTTTGGTTGAGGCAGAGATGAAATTTTTTGCTAAAGGTTTTGATATCGAAGAGAGAGTCAAAGAGGCATTTTAGTACAAAATATTAATATTTTAAAGGAATTCCGAAAATATCATTACTAATAAAAATGTATTTGGAGTGCTGAAAAGTTCTCGTTTCGACCAAGCTGAGAATGACATAGAATCATCAATCATTCATGCTATTTTGTATATTCATCTTTCAGTCTTATATTGCACATCATTTCTCGGCTTTCTTTAATCTTCCAAAAATAAGAATATATCAAAATTAGAAAAGAAAAGATTATTTTCCATCTTGGTTGGATTGAGAAATTTTCCGCATACCTCGTAGATGAATGAATAAAAATAACTGAAATCATATATAATTTCCAATTTATTATACGCATCACTTAATAAAATTAATATATATATATATATATATATATATATGTGTGTGTGTGTGTGTGTGTGTGTGTGTGTGTGTGTGTGTGTGTGTGTGTGTGTGTGTGTGTGTGTGTGCGCGCGCTATCAATAGTGACTACGATCGTACTTGTTAAAAAGACCCACATATTACATTCAATATAACATATAAATGAATAAGATTATTAAATGAGAGAATTGAAATTATTACCAAAGCATAAACATTCCAAGAATCGCATTCGTCGGTGATCCAAAAGGTGGCGGTTTGTCTTGGGATTGGAAGCGATCTTTTCTTGGTCCCAAAATGAGTGTAGCAGTCAGGGCTGTCATGCCCCCAACAATATGAACAGGACCTGCCCCGGCTACGTCGATTGCACCCATCACAGACAACCAGCCATTTTCTGCCCATATCCAGTGAGCAGGAAAACTGAAGATGAATGTGTTTACCAAAGAGAATAAGATGTATGACTCGAATTTTGTCCTCTCCGCCATTGCTCCTGTCTCGATAGAAAATATATCATACAATAACAAATGGTAACAGTTGACAGAAAAACAACCAAAACACAACAAAATATTTTCACTAGAATCAAGAATTTAAATAGACAACAACAACAACAACAACAATAAAAATGATAATAATGATAACGCGACAGAAAAGTATAGGTTATGTGGTGACAGAAAAGAAATAGTTAATCACAGAATAAGCGAAAGCAGACAACTGACACAAAAAGAATACAAGAGTAAACATGAGCGGATATGAAAAGTTATCCCCTGAGAATTGTGCAAGGGATTTAAATTTCACTATGCTGACCAATGGTATATGCACAAACCAAATTCTGTCCGAAAAAATGATACGCATACAAACGGATCACTTAATTCCAGTCAGAAGACCAAAAATTGTATTAATTTACAAGAAGAAAAGAAATTGTCATCTAGAGAAATTTGCCGTTCTAATAGGGTAGAGAGAAAACGAAAAAAAAAAAATCAAACGATAGATAAATATCTAGATCTTGCGAGAGAACTGAAAATCCTGTGGAACATAAAGATGACAGTTATACCAATTATTGTTGGTACACTTGGAACGGTCCCTATAGGACTGATAAAGAGACTAAGAGGAAGAATTGAGGCCCACCAGACCCCAGCACTGTTGAGATCAGCAAGAATACTGCGAAGAGTCCTGGAAACCTGAGGAGATTTGCTGTCCCTCAGACTTCAGTGAAAAAAACCCAGTAAAAACTGGTGGAAAAAACTCGAATTGAGTGAACAACCCGTTTTACTAGTAAACCCTATACACGATGAAAGTTATGTTTCTAATTAGGAAGAAGTGAAAGATTCTAATAAGTATTTCATTGTTATATCGAAAAATGAAAGGATTAAAGAGTTACTCTGTGGATGCCGACCCCAGAAATTATTATCCAATTTCAAGTATATTGCTCTAATAAAAATCTTGCTATAATGTGCCGTTTTTGTTGGGTTAAGATTATTTATACATACAGTGAAAGGGAATTTGAAAATACAAACAGACGTATTGCTTCTAACAGTTTCAAGATCACGTGATTACCAGGTAATAGAGTAAATTGGTTTTGAAAAGGACTTTCTTTAAAATGATCAGTCTTCAGCATTTAGAAATACGAGGAGTAGATTTCTAGTTAGACTAGACAAGCTAATTAGAAGATGATTATCAGTTTGTCAACAGAAAGAAAAGTATATGAAATGAATCTTTACTGTAGAGGAGTGGATTGTAGATATTGATTATTCTTTTTTTATAACGAACTGTTCTCACGACTTACCTGAAACAATGGTTGTTGCAGTTGTCGAGAAAGAAGCTGTAAAAAAAAATTTCGAGTACACCCAACCAAGATCGGGCGAATGTGAAGTAACAAAAAAGCTACCCCATCCACAAAATGGATTTGACAGAGGTACAGTATCTCCAAAAACTATACCATAACCAAACATCCAGAATGTCAAACCGCCAAATATGACATCGACAGCATTTTTCACCATGATATTAACCTCGTTCTTTGCTGACACAGATCCACTTTCCAAGAGGCCAAAACCTGCAGCAGATAATTTTTTTTTTAAATCAAGAATGACACCAATAAAACGAGAAAGAATAATTAAAAGAAAATAAGATAAAAAGTAAAAGGAAATGAAATAAAGAAAGGATAATTAAGTGAGTTAAAAGCACCTGATTGCATGGTAAAAATGATGAAGGCACTTGTCAGGATCCAAGTTGCGTCATCATGATTGCTGAAGTCAGGATGAATGGAGATATTTGTATTTCGAGACGTATTTAATATCAATGACTCATTCAGGTCCAACTCTGCTGTCATTGTCAATGATCCTAAAATGAAAGAAGATTAATAAAGATATTACCTATTTTCAATAGATCAAACTGAAATTATTTGTCAATGTCAAATTGAAAACTACGATAGAAGTTGTAATATTAGAATTTCTTTTATTATAGAAGTTGGTCTACTAAGTATTGAGATTGATCACATAAAAATATTAACTTGATTATAAATTAATTATCTCCTTTAAAATAATTCCTTTGGAAACCATATTCTGGAGGAGATGTGGTTCATTGCTTTCAGTTGGTTAATCACATTTGACGGTATTTATTTACCCAACCCTTGTGCCACGAGCAGGATGTGACGCATGGTTTATGTTTAAGTGAAATAAAGCTTTCTATCTCCAAGACTAGTTGCCACATCCGTGTTATAGAACCTAATCTGCCCTACTATTTACTCATAGGCATGAAGTTTATAAGTTTCTGTTGTTACTTTAGAATATCTCTCTAAGCACACGCTACAGGCCAGTTCATAACTTAGGCATATGTGTCGGGAGTGACAGCTGTTCATGAAATCAGTTTTGTGTCACCAAATATGAGAGAGGGGTTTTGTCATGTTGCTGAAACAAACCATCACCTGTGGGAAACGTAGTGAGCATAAACGGCTGCAAGTTACTTGTAATAGGGGTATATGTGTGTCCAGACATACTCTAATTTTACTTATGATTCTTACGAACGCCAACAAAATACACCCCAGACCATTATAGGGCAACAGTTCCAACAAAAAGTCATAATTTATATATATATATATATATATATATATATATATATATATATATATTAATGTAAATTTGTTTTCTGATAGAGAGGCGATGAAATTTTATTTTTAGTTACAAAGTTTTAATGATGCAGAGTTTGGTAATAAATAATACCTAATAATATCTGTCTTGATCGTATAATATGCCACTAAAAATAATAAAATCCTGGTTTGGAAGAAAACTAACTTGTTTGTTTTAAAAATTGGTATAGGTGTACACTGATTATATATATATATAAATATATATATGTATATATGTGTGTGTGTGTGTGTGTGTGTGTGTGTGTGTGTGTGTGTGTGTGTACAGTTACATTGAGCTCTATAAAGATTTTATGGTTTAGAGGTGCTTATAGCGTTGTAAGTTATATATGTAGTCTCCCTCTGTGTTTCTGTGCGCGCGCGCGCGTCTTAGTATTATAATTTACGTACAAATAAATACTTTAGAAGATAAATCTCTGCTAAATAATTGAATTGATTTATTTAGCATCAACGATTTATTTACAAACATCTGCATTTTTGTCACCTTTTATGGATCGAATACTCTAGTCTAACAGAATTTGATTCTCACTCAGTGATTCATTGTTATGACCAACAAGATCATCTCACGCTAATTTGCTTTCTACATGCATAATCGTATGTAAGACGGAATATGAAATGTTTTACAGTTGATACCATTTAATCCTTTCACAACCTTATCGCATGGTGAAGAAGTTAGGGAATTTCTTAAACTCTTTCACTACCACAAATGAAACGTTGTATGAAATTCGACTATATCTCCATACAGTATAGCTTTTGAATTTATACTATAAGGCACACATAATAATTCTGGGGTTTAAAAAAACAGTTAAGCTAAATTGGAGGGTGAAATATATTTACTGAAATTTAAGAAAGAAAGAAAGAAAGAAATGTCTTTATTCACAATAAAGTAAGTAAAGATGGCGACCGTAGTCGAGGGCGACCAGAAGGCTCCCTTTTCAATAGCTTCAACACCGAGGTGTAGGAGAGGGCGCTACTCCTTTCCCTGGATTGCTCCACTTTACCCTTGATACGTACCTTATACTGCTGAGTGTTAAGCAAGGAGGTATCAAGTACCGTTTTTTGTCTTGGTATGACGCGACCTGGGATTGAACCCAGGTCTTCCAGACCATTGGCGAAAACTCTACCCACTTGGCCAATGAGCCGGTAAAATGAATACAAAATTAAGCTCTTTAAGGGGAGCACTGCCTCAAAAAGAATTCTTTCGCTCAACTCCAAGAAACAAAACTTTTAAAAGGAAGTGAAAAGAAATATTTACAAAAAGAAAGAAGAAATCAGCAAAATATACAGCAAAATATTCAGCAAAGCATTTAACTTCAGTAAACGGTATAGCGTTGCTGAATTATCATTTTAGTATATAAGACCAATAAGACAATGAAATTTTTAAAATATTTTAACTTTTTTAATAGATATGAAATAAACTTCAAAAATGTTGAATAAACTTATGAAAATCTTATAGTAACAGCAGATTTCTACAATGAATGTATACGAAATAAAAAATATAGTCAGTATTTTTGTAGCTTCTCACGAAAACAATAGCAGATTAATTCAATGCAGAATAGGAACAATTTTTAGCTATTTATTGAATGAAAAAAGTATATTTCATAAATATCCGATAACCATTTAACTCAATTCAAACAAATGACTGATGTTAAATTGAATTATTAGTATAACATCGCAATACTTGGAACCATTTAATTGTGTGCAAACGAATAAATAATATTGAATAGAATTATCAATGTTAGCAATATTCGAAACCATTCAACTGTGTGCAAACAAAACTATTTGTGTTAGATAGCAGTACTTGAAGCCATTTAACTGAGTGCAAATAAATGAGACCAAACTCGTTTTAAAAATTTTACCTTTGAACAATTCGTTTACAAATGACATATATCTAATATATTTGCATAAACGGGATTTGGCATTAAAGAACCTACAAGGGTGGATATACCGTAAAACACCATTTTTTTCTTTCTGCTGGTTTTGTAAAATTGAGGAAAATTTAGTTATTTTCTTCAGATATTTTACAAATACTCTGTATCCCTCGAAAAAGATAAGGTTTCTTGTTACAATTAAATTAAGTTGAAGTAAGATTTCTGCACCCATCAAAGGAATTGTTGTAATAGAGACGACGGTTCTGACACAGTCAACAAAGACCACAAAGTTAGTCGAGTCTCAGTGAGTGTAAACGTAATCTGCTTTCAGGAAGTTCGATGAAAAAAAGATTAATAGTTTCGAAACTGTTTAACCGACTTACTCAAAATTTAAGTTGCTCAGTCGGTTAGGGCAGTAGAATACACCGACTGCACCTCTGCAGAGGGGTAAGACCCCCCCCCCAACGAGTGTCCTGAATATGGCACTAAATAATCTGAGGGTAAGGTTCCAGTGATGCTGGGGTTTGGGGGAATGCGGAGTACCCCTTTATTGCCATCGCTCCCAGGTCCACTCTTACCCGGAGTGGTAGCACCTGATAAGGGTCCTATCTACGGGTTAAATATAACTAAACCGTGCTTCTTCCACTATACTGATTTTTGCATTTAAACCGCGTATTTATGCTAAACTGAATTGTTTAAAATAGAATTGATTTGACATTTAAACTGCGTACTAAAGCTAAACTGATTTGCTCGAAATAGAACTGTTTTGACGTTTAAAGTCTGTACTAATGCTAAACTGAATTATCTGAAATAAAACTGTTTGACATTTAACCCTGTGTATTGTCCAGTCGGCTGGGGCTATAGAATACACTGACTGTACCTCTGGCGAGGGGTAAGACACCTCCCCAATGAGTGTCCTGGATATGACACTAAACAGTCTGATGGTGAAGTTCCAGTAATGCTGGGACCTTGGGGAATACGGAGCACCCCTTTATTGCCATTGCTCCCAGGTCCGCTCTGGCCTGGCATGGTAGCACTTGATAGGGCCCCATCTATGGGTTTAATAGAACTAACGGCATACTTATGCTAAACTGAATTGTTTGATTAAACTGAATAGCTTGAAATAGAAATGTTTTTGACGATTAAACCGTACTTACATTTAAACAGCGTGCTTATGCTAAACTGAATTATTTGAAATAGAACTATTTTTGACATTGAAACTGTATTTACACTAAACTGAATTGTTATATATAATTGTTTGAATAAACTGAATAGTTTGAAATAGAATTTTTTTTGACAATTAAACTGTGTACTTATGCTAAACTGAATTGTTTGAAATAGAACTGATTATTTACATAAAAATGGATTTGGCGTTATATAACCTACAAAGCTTTGTATGCCGTAAAAACCCAACCAACCAACCAATCAAAATTTAAGTTATATGAAATGATTAACTCCAAAGGACCAATGGCTGAGGGTGACGACATAAAATTTCGAAAACTATCTAATAAGAACAATTTAAGTTATTTCTCTGTAAGAAGTACTCGATCCAGTCACACGTGGTTATTCATATGATGATACCTCCATACAACAATAGACTACTGTTATGTCATGCTGAAAGTACCGGTTCTCGTCAGATCACTGAAAGTAAGCTATGATAAGCCCGTTTGAGACTACTTAGCAACAGGCACTGCAAGCAACATGAAGCCTCCCTGCCCGACTACGTAAAGCTTTGTAAGTAATAAATCACGCTGAAAAAACCGTTTTCAGTCGGATCACCAAATTTGAATAACAATGAGCCAGCTTAGTAAATATTTAGGTAAGTGACCATATAATAAAAACTAGCTCTATAAGCCATTTTGAGGCCTGTGCGTCTGAATGAGCAATGTTTAGTAAAAGGGTACAGAAAGTAATTTTAATTAATTAAGGTTGCACCCCACTAAATATAATCCACTATGTTCTCTTATTGTTAGAGAAGAAGAACTATAATTAAAACTACATAAAAAAAAAGTATAGGTCCATAAATAAGAAATTATTTAAAGATTGTGACACAACTGCTGACAAACTGACTGTAGATTCGTCGACTTGAAACACATTTTCGCAACAAAGGGAAATAATGGAGGGCAATCTGCACCTTGCCTGTTTGATCATAAAGTCTGTAGAAGACGACAACAAAGTAATGCTAATCAATTTAGATCAATACAAGTTATTTGTTAGGATCGATCATCAATTCCTTGAGACTCAGGGTGTGATAGATGATATATTCTTCGAGTGAAGATGTGTACAAACAGATGACAGAAGTCTAGATTAACTGTGCCAAATCCAGACTTCCAGTTCGTTGTATAAAAGAAGCTGCTTCCTTCTGGTGTGTTGCTATTTTATAAACTGACCAGTTCTTATTTTGGAATATAGACTATAGGTTGGAGAAGTGATTGAGAGCTGGGGCTTGATAAAGATTTGATTCTGAGGTTGATTGTCTTTAAAGTGTCGAAATCAGAGTCAACTCCATCGATCTCTTGTTTCTTTATCAATTTTCTCTAATGATGAATCAAATATCGGTTATCAAGTGTAGACTTATATTTTTCTGGAAAAAGACAAAGCGTTACTTAGCAATAAGATCTATCTCCAAAGCCTATGCAATGGACGCTTGAGAATGCCATTCTTGACAAATTACAAACAAAACATTGAATCTTGAAAACTATTTGATAATAAACAGTCGGGATTTTAAGTAAGTTGTTCTTGACACAATTCCATGTGGTTGTTTGGTGATAACTCTAAACAGCAATAGACTTACAGTCAAATCGTGCTGAAGGCACAGGTTCGTATAAGATCATCGATGCTAATCAACAATGAGTTACTTGACAAACATTTTTTGCAATGATCTTTTTGTGAACCTCGAGAAGAAACTTGTAAATGTCGACTGATTTTGCTTAAGCACCATAATGTATCTTAGAAAATAATAGATTGATTGATGGATAGATTTTAATGGCATGTTAACCTGTCTAGGGTTATTTTATGCCTAGAGGTTAGGAATTTCATTCGTTATGAGTTAACGTTTACATTTTTGTGTAGCCCTTTCTTAAGAGGCTTTTTGCACACTATCCTATCGAATACAAATAATTCTTAATTGACCAATACTACCACTCTGGGTAAAAGTGGGACTGGTAGTAATGACAACGAAGGGGTACTCCACTCTCAGTAGATCCCTAAAAAATTCTAGTGTCATATCTAAGATACCCCAATGGGGGGGAGCTATTCCTCTGTCTTAGGTACAGTCAGTGTATTCTAATCCCCACTGCTATGGGGAAGAATATAATGGAGGCAATTATTAACTCGGTAAACTACTTTTTCCGAGATATTATACCAGAAAAGAAAAAAGACTAATCACACCTTCTGCCATTGTTTTGAAATCCACTCATTGCAGAGTTGGACACTAGCATAATCCTTGATTATTATTTGATCCATCATGTTGCATATGTTTCACAATGGACAAAGCATGTTTTTCACACGATTGATTGTAGTTGGAATAATAGTATCAATTACACAAGAGACGAGTTTTATTCATGATTTGATATTATATTTTAACAATCAGATTAAGGATCAGATGTGATAGAAAAAGTTAACTACGAAGAGTTTAAGCGAAAATTTGGTAAATATAGCGAGATCGGTATGCATCAAAGATATCTGGCTGCATTGTTTTTTGAGAATATATCAGGAAGTTCTTCCCGAAAACCATTCCTGGCTAACTTTAGAGAACACTGACTCGGTAATGGGGTGAATATAACATTCGCTTTTTATGTTTCACTTTTTAAAGAGATTTTTGCCTCATATTTTTACATCATTTATGATTTTTCAAATCTTTATTTTTTCCCTGAATTTCTTATCTACTCATTTTTCTTGCCTATTACATTGCCTTTTCAGAAAATACTCTGCATGTTTATAGTAAAAAAAAAACAGAATAATCAAATATAGAATAAAAAATACTCCTCCCTCTCCCTCAAACTGATATGTTGTCTTGCCTTAGAGTAACCTGTGACCTATTATGACCAATGACGTCATTAAATGCGAAATTTTCAATTATCTGCTCTTTTCTAGAGATCTTCCTCCTTAGAGTGTGTCAAAAGATTTTGTTACAACGAAAACTGGCCAAGCAATAGCTCATAGATAAGCATAAAAGTCCGTCAAATAATATTCACTCTTTAGTTGAATGGATGACAAGGTGTCAGATGCGGTCTTTCCTTACCCTCAGAGCTGTAATCATAAGTTTTGACTACGTTAGACATCTCTTAGATTCTCATTAACAAGATGTAAAAGCTGTTCGTTGGTACACATTTCATACGAATGCGACAATGGAAACTGTAAGTAAAGAAACTCTTTTGTATGCATAAGCAACACACATTTTTACATGCAGTATTTTATAATTCCTGTTTTGGATTTACACAAGTAGACAAATATAGACTTCATGTGCACAACAACCTGTTGTAAGATTATCCTTTCTAACATCCTTTCTAAGATCCTTACTAATGTTCTTTCTAAGATCCTTTCTAAGATCTTTACAAAGATCCTTCATTAACCTTTCTTTCACCTTTCTTATCATTCGTTTGATTATTCGTATAATATGCCAAACAAATCTTATTGTAGTTAAATATAAATCTATTCATTTCTTTCTTACAGTAACATTTTCAATTTCATATATTTCTTCTATACAAGAAAACATTTAAGGATAAAATATTTCGCTTCTCATAGCGAATATAATTTCTAACATTGGTTGCACTAAGTTCAAATCCTAACAGATAAATAATTCAGTTATAATAAACAAACCAACAAGTTTATAATAAATGATAAATACCGAAAAGTGATATTTTGCCGTGATATCCTAACATAAACATATTACAACGTAATCTTATTGTCTGAAAACTCTATTGGATTATTCCTATCCGTATACCTATGTGTACATCATTACAAATTTATATATGAGAATACTTCTTGGATTTACAAGAAAAAATGCGCCATTGTACTGAACGGCAAGAACGTAAATACAGAATTAATTCTTTTGATGTAAGAAACAAATATCCCGATTCTGAATTCACGAAAGTAACAAATCAAGATGAGGATAGAGTAAGAAAAAGATTCTCATTTTTATATAGAACATTCATCTTAGTTCTTCATACAATAAAATATCGTAATTAATGGGCAAGAAAAAGGATGTGAAAATGGCCGCTGATTTCCACGAATGAATTGTTTTAATGAACACAAATTAAAATAACTTTTCATTCTCTTTTTCGGTAATACCGAAAAATTCAGGAAACTATTTATACATACGCACACACATACATGTACACATACGCATACACACGCACAATACACAAACACCCCCCATATATATATATATATATACAAACATCCATGTATATATGAGATGTGTTATAATTACCGAAACTGAAGTCGTATTTGCCAAGAGAGAAATGAAGAATGAATAAAACTATCTTTTTTTCAAAATTATCCCCTTGGCATGTAACACATTTACTTTTGTGAGTTTTCAATTGATCAAAGCACTTCTCAATTTTCTCTTTTGATATGGTGTGAAGGTGTATCATCGTTTCCCTTTAACTGTCACCAATGTTCTGAACTCTCATGCCTTTGAGATAAATTTTCATTTTAGGAAAAAAGTTAAATAATTGCACTGAACAAGATATTAAGATTAAGGAACTTGCTGCACTTGCAAAATCACGCGTTTTGCCCAGAACATTACGTCCAAAGATTTTTTAGACTGAATTCATAATTTTTTTCGAATTAGCATTGACTCATCGAGACGCTGTCTTGACGTTTAAAACTTATCGCTTTATTAAAGAAGTTGCTCATTTAGGTATACGTGTTCATTTAAGTTTTAAATATCAAATTTTTATTAAAAGTCAAGACTTATCTTTATAGCTTTTGAACACACACACACACACACACACACACAGACACACACACACACACACACACATATATATATATATATATATATATATATATATATATATATATATATATATATATATATATACATATGCCTACAGATTCAGAAAGAATCTACGTTATTGATTCATTATTCAAATAGTACGTATGTTTTTTTTATTTGCAAATTGTATCATCTGTTTTTTTCCACACCATCAGAATTATTGAAAAGTTATAAAATTAATAATATATATATATATATATATATATATATATATATATATATATATATATATATATATATTACTATTAGAAGGACCCATCTACGCCTGGTCAGAGATTTTTTTTTTTAATTTTAATCGCAGACACCACGAGACAAGCAGACAAATGTGAAAAATCCATTCTACATATTTTCTTTTTCTCAGAAATTTTACGGCCATTTTCACATAATTTTCTAAAAAAAGATTACTGCATTATGATTTGTGGCAACGGAAAAAATAAAAAAGATGTCCTTAACAAAATTATATAAGTATGGTTTCTTAGTTTACTTCTTCATCCAAACCTACAAACGCATATGCATTAGAGTAGATTGATTGTGGAACGGAAGTCTAAGTTAAATCTGGATGTTTAAAACTGACATCAAACAGATTACTAGCTTTTTCTATTAATTCAAGAAACATATATAGTCGTCTCCTTATATGCATGAAAAAGCTTCATTTTCGTTCTATGAAGTCAGATGAATTCAAACTGAAGGAAGAACCTCTTAAAAATTCTGTCAAGTAAGTAAATATTTATTCATACGAAGAGTGTTACTAAATTGGTTAGGTCAATTCACAGTTTTAAATCAAAATGTAAGAATAAAAATAATAAGTAATTAAAAAAACAAGTACAAATAAGTTTTCAAAAATGAAAATGGAATTTACATTCTTTCATAGATGAGAAACCAGCGAAGAAACAGTTAAAAAATCATGACCATTAACTTAGAAGCTATACACTGGTCAAAAATAACCTTTCAGGAGAAAGTGACATTCGCGAATCTTAAGTTTAAGGAGTCATTGATACATCATACAAAAATTGAAGATACCCAATCTACCGTAACATTCCTAGAATATCAAAATTATATTTTATATTAAAAGAAAACAGTAACCTTTCATGTATTTATGGTTAAAATAGCACAATGTATCGACAAAATCTTACAAAATTGAAGATTCTTTATTGTTTCCTCAAATGATAGTAAAATCCAAACATCTAACTTTTAGTATCAGTTATCAAACTAAACTCCAACCATGTTGACTCGTCCGAAGATGATTTTGTTAAAGAAAAAATTAACCTACCCTAATATACAAGAAGCCTTATCATGGAGCTAAACAAAAAAAAACAGACATTAATGACAATCTCTGATATAGCACATGAATATAACTGTATGTGTTCGTGTATCCAGAAAAAGATTTTCCTCTATCAATATTGCATATTAAGCCAATCCCAAAGTCATCCTCTCAGAAAGATTTTTAAAAAATAATTTCCTTATGCTGTCAGAATTTCCGAGATAAAAGTAATTTCAATATCAATTTTCTGAGTAATTTTTCTTTCATCCTATTTTTGTTGCTTTTTTGTCGCGATAAAAAGCAATTATAATTAAAAAAAAAAAAAGGACTGACAATATTATGACTTTCGGTGAATCACATTAGAGAATAAACTCTTAGATGTTTACAACTCTTGATACAAACAATGGAATTAAACAACATTAAAACTATTTCGCTATTCTTGTATTTGTGTGAACATTCTTAATATCGTCTGATGGGCGTTTGTTTTTGTTTATTTTGTTAGTTTGCTTTGGGGGGGTGTCATTGCTAATGTTCTTGTTGTTCTATTAAAGAATTTGATTCTTCTATTTTTTTTTATTTTGTTTGGAAGAGGCATCTATTTTTTTTAACTTACCTTTCAATCATAACTTGCAGTCCAGTTCTTGTAAAATCATCCCGAGTAATTGGTAAACATATCAATTGGTCTGAAAGGTGAAATATCCAGAATTTACAGGTCAGAGTTATACAAAACAAATATGTTTTTAGTTTTCATAGTCTGAGTCTAATAGTATTGCTCCCCATATAAATAGAACATTTTCTCAATAGAACATTTGGAAAGCTTACTAGACGAAACATTATAGCCAAAATATTAAAGGTAAGGACATCAGTCCGAATTATCGTGTATATTTCAACCTAGAACTTCAAACAAGGTAAATAAAATGTCTGCAAAAGCTAAACTCTATGCGCAATTATACATTGAACAAAAATCATTTTTGAAATTCTGCCTTTCTTTCAGGTTTAAATTTTTAAAAAAACGGAAATTCTAAAGAGTTGTTTTCTTATCTCATGTGAGTGAATATTTTACTGATTTTAGTTATTTTAAGATAACTTACTAATCATTCAACCAAAAATATTTTCATGAATTCAAAAACAATATAATATTGGAAAAATCACGCACCTCATCTTTGCCAAACTATAAAACAAATTTTTTGACCTCAGGTTTTGAACTGTTCTTGTTGTATTTTCGGCGTTTGCTCTTTCAAAAACGATGTAATAAGAATCCAGATTTTTTGTATTAATCCAATGAATTAATCCTGAAAATTCCCCAGTGTATTTAAGATTAACTTACATGTTCCCGACTCGTTTGCCTTTCTTTTTCGTATTCAATAATTTGTCTAATTCCATCCTTTGTATTGAGACAAAAAGATAAAAATGAAAAATATTGTGTCAACGAAGTTCACAAAAATGTCATTTAGCGACTCGAACGGGTAAAACATTAAACGAAAGAAATTGTTTCGTTGTTTGTTTTGCGTATTAGTATCCATTATGTCAAGATCAATAAATCAACATTAGAGAATCTTTATCGTTTTTAAATAATCAATTCATTACCAGTTTCATCGATCCTGTCCTTTTGTGTCAGTTGTGGGCAGGCGGGCGGGCGGAGAAGGTTTTTGTAACATAATGAATGTGTGGTGGCAAAAACAGAGAGAGAGGTAACAAAAAAATGTTCCCTCCCACTACAAAAAAAAAAATCAAGTTCTAGACAGTGTTATATACATATATATATATATATATATATATATATATATATATATATATATGTGTGTGTGTGTGTGTGTGTGTGTGTGTGTGTGTGTGTGTGTGTGTGTGTGTGTGTGTGTGTGTGTGTGTGTGTGCAAACAAAAGAAAAGGGAAATAATTGGGGGTGATAGAAGTAAACCCGCAAATGAAAATGGAACAGATAAAGTTTAGCAGATAAAGAAAAATACCAAAATGAAGACAAGCGGCTCAAAACATAAAAAATAAATAAATAAACAGTGTCCATTTCAGTAGCCATTAATGGAATCCGATACTGATCGAAGATATGTGGTAAGCGTATAGTTTTACTAATGAGGAAATGTGCACAATAGGATTAGGTTGTTACATTCAATGTTTACCAGTGAGCGAGAGACCGATCATTAATGTCGGTCATTACAGGAACTTGAGACAAGAAACCTGTCCAATGTTGCATCCTATTTGCTTAACATAAAGAGGAAAAACGAAGTCTAGATGGGACGTGTCCCAGCTGCACGGCACGCTTGAAAGTGTGTGGCTAATTCAGCAGAAAATGTGATTGGTAACTCAGAACAAAGTCTTAGTAATCAATAAACTATCAGCACAAATTTTCGTGGATCAGGTTGATCGGGTATCGATGTAAGTTAAATCACAGACTTTTATTAGATTAACTGATTAAAAAAATTACCCTTCTTCTAGTTTGAAAACAAAAATTATCCTCCCAAACTAATGTTATTGCAATGAATAACACCAATCCGTTAATGCTATCTCCCATATAAGGTTCCTTGCTTAAATATAAATTTTCAGATAAAGTGAATGCTTGACTAACTAACAAGCGAGATCAGCTATAGCTTTGGGATACTCCCGCTCAGGATTACGTTTTTAAATATACTTTTATTTTATCACTAGTTTTTATTCTTTAACATTACTTCATAAAAAAATTATGTATATGTGTATAAATGGTATAATTTTTATCTATTTATTTATTCTATGGAGAATGGTCTCTAATTTCATATATTTTAGGGCCTCTGTAAGCGAAAGTCCGGCCCCTGGTTACACTGTACTTATTTTGCAACAGTTCCATGTTATTCACAAATATTTGTCCCGATCAGTTCGTCCCGGCTTAGAATATGCTGACTGTATCTCCTGGAGAGAAGTAAGACCTCCACCCCAAAAAGGAATGTTCTGATATGACACTGAACTGAATCTGATGGTGAGGCTCCAGTTCCAGGGATCTTGGAAGTGTAGAGTACCACTTCATTGCCATTATTTCCAAGTCTTCTCTGACCCAGGTTAGTAGTACCAATTATAGTCTCCTCTTTCGATCAAATATTTAAAAATAATTACATTTGAACAAGAATACTTGAAACCATATAACCGTGTGCAAACAAATGAGTATTATTAAATAGAATTATTAATGTTAGGAAGACTAGAAATCTAAGGATTATTAGAAATCTAAGGATTATTATTAGTTACTAGGAACCATATAATTGGTTGCAAATTATTAGAGTTAGAAAAGAATACTTGAAACCATCTAATTGTGTACAAACAGTTATCATCCAATAGGAATAATTACTTGAAATCATATAATTGTAAATAAATTATTAGTGTTTAATAGGAATACTTGAAACCATACTACTGTGTAGAAATTATTTGTATTCGATTGAAATACTTGATATAAGTGTACAAAAACGCTTATAAAACACCGACACAAAAAATGTAAATATAAACATACACTGAACATGATTCCCTAACCTCAGTGCATAAAATAATTCAAGACGGGTTGAGATACTGTTAAAATCAATCAAACAATCAAATATTTGTTAAATTGGAAACCTTTTATATAAAAAAATACACTTTATACTGAAGGATTTCTTAACAATAACAAAAAAAAAAAAAATACATACTACTGTATTTAGTATTTTTATACTCATTGTTATTATAGTCTGGTATTCTGTCGTAGTTGACGACCAGAGAATTTTGAATCGAACTCTTCTTTCATAATCCCAATACTTTTTGATCGGCAGTCTCAATATCAGCAGTTTTTAGTGAAACACAGCATTGCACTTGTACAGCGTCTCAGAATCCAGTAAAGCTCAGTTCGAGCGACTTTTAAAATAATCTTAAAAGAAAGATTTGAGGACGTGAAAGACATTAGAATAATTGCGCCATTTCAGAAACCCTTCTTATAGAGCAGTCAGTCATATACTTGAACCCCAAGGATGAATAGACATAGAGTGGAAAGTGTCATGTCTTTTCAAGACTTAGACAATCAAAATTCTTCACAATGTCTTTTATCATTGAATTGTGAATGACTATGTTCTTCAGATTGATAGAAAAGTGTTTTCATTTTGCTTCTACCCTGTTTAAATTCAGAAATATCTTTCTCCAAGATTGATTGCATATAATCATGGTAAGACAACCCAATCAGCTCTGTCATTCCACCATAGCTTGGAGTACTGGTCGATTGATTGACTTTAATGTTATATTAAACCGTCTAAGATTATTTCATGTTTGGAGGTTAGGGAATCGCGTTTATTGTACGTTCATATTTATATTTGTTGTGAAGTTGTTTCTTAAGGTTTTTTTTTACACTGTCCAACCGAATATGAAATATTTTAAAAAAAGATCTATTTGGCCCATAATGGAACTCTAACAGATACTACTATTCCGGGATATAGGGGATCTGATGGGTCATGGCAATAAAGGGGTACTCCACATTCCCCAGAATTGAAGCCTCACCATCAAATGCAGCTTAGTTTCAAATTGAGGATAACCCTTTGGGGTAGTCTTGCCCCTCTAAAGAGGATACAGTCAGCGCCACCAACCAGGCTGGAAGTACTGAGTTCATGCCTTTCCGAAGAGAACACAATCAGTCTCCACCAGAATTCGAACTTGGCTTGCTGATTCTATTTCCGGACCCATATCCATTACACACTCTAAATCTTCTAAAAATTAGAATCTTCATATTTATTTAAGATCATTGCATACAAGGGTCAGCTGAAAAGTTTATAGACTAATAAAGGTTTTTTCGTGGAATGTGACCAAATGAGGTTTATTTTTCAACATAGTACCCTTTGCCTTTGACATACTTCTTGTTCCAGTGCTTGGATCCCATTGATCAAAAAAGTCATCAACAGTAGATATGACGTACTTATATGAACTTTTCAGCCAATGAACTTTTCAGCTGACTCTCCTATTAATTTGTCCATTACAATTTCAGCATCGCCATCCACGTTATGTTACTGTCATTGCCCCTACTTCCTCTTCCAATTGGCAGAGATAAGATTTGGATGTCAGCAGTATGCAGTATTCCTGACCGAATTCCTGCAACATGGAGCGTAATCACCACCCCCGCATTTTCATGCACGCAAGCTGAATGCCGAGCGTTCCATGGATTAATACTGAAGAGACATCAGCGTCATTTTTTTTTTCTAAAAGAGCAGAGAGAGGTTTCAACCATTTTCTTCAAATATTCCCGCGCTCAAGTTAGTAAAGATAGAAGAAAAGTTAAATGAAAAAAAATTCAAAGAAAAGAAAAACAAGAGAAGAAAGACAACAAAGACGAAATGTAGAAAATGAAAAAAGTAGATTAAAAGTAAACATTTATTTTTATTTTACATGAACCATTGCCAATTATTATTATTTCTCTTTTGAGATTTTTTCACATCAGCATTAGCTGTTGGTTTTTCACTGGAGTCTGAGTGACAGCAAGTCTCCTCAAGTCTCCACGACTATTCTCAGTATTCTGGCCGATTTCAACAATCCTGTCGTTTGGATGGTCTCCACTCGTCGTCTTATTTCCAAGTCCTCCAGTGCCTGTATTAAACCTTTGGTGACTTTACCAAGTGCACCAAGTACAACTGGTATCACCGTCACTATCATGTTCCATAGTTTTTTTCATTTCTCTAGCAAGGTCTAGGTACTTATCGCTTTCTTTCAATTTTACCATGAAGTCAGCCGGGACAGCAAAGTCCACAATTCGGCAGGTTCTCTTTTTTTTTTTTTCTTTTTTCTTTTTTATTTGGTCTGGTCGTCTGGCCGAGACTGGATGATCCTTATGTATTTCGAAATCCAGCATAACTTTGTGCGTCTCATTTTCTTGGACGGATTCTGGGTTGTGCATGTACCATTTGTTCGTCAGGTCAGATTTAAACTTCTTGCACAATTCCTAATGTATCACCTTGCTTACCCAGTTATTTCAAGTCTTATACTCTTTTTGCGCTAAATTACTCCATTCGCTTATTATGTGATTGATCGTTTCGTCTCTATCACCACATAACATACATCTGCTATTTTGTTGCGTCTTGCTCATTCTTACTTTGACATAGTCTTTATGGCGTTGTTTTGTACTGCTATCAGCAGAGATTCAGTTTTTCTCTTCATGTTTCCCTTTTTTTGCCATGTCCAAGTTTTCTTGTGTGAGATTTTGTTTGATTGTCACTTGAAATACAATTATTTTTCTTCCCATTTTTGTTTTCTGGTTTTTTTTGTTCTATTGTTATTTGTGTTGTCTGTATTGTTTCTGGTCGCTGTGTAGTCTTCAAGCCGTTGTATCGATGCATCATCACTATCTTCAATGATAGCAAATCCTCTTCCTTTTTCTTTTCTTGACACATGCAGTGTGTCTACGCCATCTCTGGGATATAAGACCTTATGCATAGTCGTGAGTTTTCTTATTCGCAGGTCCATTTGTTGAAGTTCCTCTCTCTTCCACTTTAAGAATGGTCCCAAGTATCTTACGAGGAGGACAGCCCAGGTTTTTATATCCTTGATGAGATTTCTGATATGTAGTTTGGTTTCAAGTAGTTTTCTCGTTCAACTGAGGTATTTTTTTAAAATTTTTCTTTGATTTCGGCATGTTTGATGGTGTCTGTTTCCATTATTCCCAAGTATATATAATTTTCCTTTTCTCCGAACGTTCTGATTTTTCTTGATTTGGCAGTTCTTTTCCTTCTGTCATTTGTCGTTCTCTGATTTTCATTATTAGTATGACACATTTTTCTATGCCAAATTCCATCACTCTGTGGCTAATATTAATTCTGACTAATAGCTTCAGATGTCTTTTAATTTTAGTCAACGTTTTATAGTGATAAAAGCAACTAATAATTTTCTTAAATGAGAAAAGATAAAAGTTTTAACGGATGGTCTTTCACTGGTGTCCGAGTGACAGCAAGCTTCTTCGGATTTCTAAGACTCTTCTGAGGATTCGAGCTGATCTTGACGGTACTGTCGCCTGGATGGTCTCGATTCTTTTTCTAATCTTCAGTTCTTCCAATCTCTTTTCCAGCCTTTTGAAAACCATCCAAGTGCACCAAATACAATTGGTATCACCGTCACCTTCATGTTCTACAGTTTCTTCTGCTAACTGGCAGGATCTAAGTATTTATCTAACCTTTCGTTTTCTTTTATTTTCACTAAAATCAAATCGATGTCAAATTCGTTTCTACTTGTGAATTGATATTAGGCCTGGTCTTCTGGTCGGGAGTTGGTGATCCAGAAAATTTTATGCCTTTCATTTTCTTGGACAGATTCTGGTTTGTGCCTATATCATTTGTCAGTATCGTCAAATTCTAATCTCTTGCACAATTCCCAATGGATCACCTTTCCTACGCATTCGTGCCTAGTCAACTATTCCTTTTGGGCCAGTTTGCTGGGTTCGCTTATTGTGTGATAAACCCTTTCATCTCTATCACCACATAATCCATATTTGATATTCTTCTGCGTATTATGAATTTTTACTTCGATTCAATTGATTCATATGATATTATTTTATCTCTTGAAAGTTTTTCACACAGCGTTAACTGGTAGTTTTTCACTGGAGTCTAAGTGACAGCAAGTCTCCACAAGTCTCTAGGACTATTCTCAGTATTCCGACCGAACTTAACAATGCTATAAATTGGATGGTCTCATCCTCTTTTTTCCACCTCTTCCAGCCCCCTTACCAAACCTTTGGAGATCATTCTGAGTGCACCCATAACAATTGGTATCACCGTCATCATCATTTTCCATTGCTTTTTTTAGTTCTCATGCAAGTTCTAAGAAAACGAAAAAAGAGACAAGTTTTTTCGTTTTCTTTGATTTTCACCCTGTGGTCCGCCGAGACGGCAAAGTCCATTATTCGATAGACTATTCTTTTTCTTTTTCTTTTTCTTTTCTTTTTTTTCTTTGTTGTTGTTGTTATTGTTGACAATCTCTAGGTCTTGTGGCTAAGAATAGGTGACCTGTTTGTATCCCAAAGAATTTGGTGTATCTCATTCTTCAGGGTTGTTTCTGTTTTGAGCATATGCCATTTTGTCGTATTATTATTATTATTATTCTCTTTTCAAGTTTTTTTCACACCAATTTGAACAGATGGTTTTCCCTGAAGTCAGAGTGATTGCTTATCTCCTCAAATCTCCAGGAGCCCTCTCTTCTAACTGCTCTAAGCAGTTCTGTGGTTTGGACATTCTCAATTCTTCCTCGGATTTCCAGCTGTCTCAATATCTTTTTGATTTTTTTATATTGTTCTGAGAGCTCCAACTGTTATTAGTATTACTGTCACCTTCCTTTTCCATAGCTTTTTTCAATTCTGTGGCAAGTTCCTGATATTTATCTAGTTTTTTTTTTATTTCCTTTATTAACTAAAAACTAGTCTTCTGGCCGGGATTGGATGATCTGTTTCAATCACAAAATTTTGGCCTATCGTTCTCCAGGACAGATGCTGTTCTGTGCATATACCAATTGTTTATATGGTCAAATTTTTGTCTCTTGCGCAATTCACAGTGAATATTCTTCCCCATCCAGTCATGCCTGCTCTTTTGAGGCCAGTTTGCTGCATGATTGATTGTTTCATCTCTCTCTCTCTCTCTCTCTCTCTCTCTCTCTCTCTCTCTCTCTCTCTCTCTCTCTCTCCATAGTCTACACTAACTATTTTCCTGAGTCTTATCTCTTCTAGCTTTTGCATAATTAGTTCTTATAGCATCATTTTATGTTGTAATTAATAGTGATTCATTTTCACCATATACATTTTCTTTGCATAGCCATATCTCCCTGTCCAATCGTTTGCAATTTCTTTCGATCATCTTTTGAGGTGACCCCATAGTTTTATTTTTGTTCCCATTTTCTTAACTCTTTTATGTATATCATTTGAGTCACTAAATCCTTTTTGAAGGAATTGTTTTTGGAGCGACACAGAATGATGCAAGAGCAAATATCCTTTCTACTCACCGGGCCTAGCTCAATCCAACTGTTTCTTGTTTCCTAAACTGAAACTTTATCCCTGAGGCATGATATTTTAGAACATGAAGAACATTCAAAGAAATACAGCGGCACAGTTTCAAACTAGATCAAAAATGGAGTTTAATAGGTGCTTCAACTGGTGGGAAACTCGCTGGAACAAGTATGTAATGAAGGGTGATATTTTCAAGAAAATTAACATTTCATTCATTGTTCATTTCTATCTTGGTGAATACAGCTTCATTCTTTATACTTTATAGCACACTTTATTTATTTATTTATTTATTTATTTATTATTCTAGTCCACTTGTTTTGTGAAACTTACCTTTTCAAGTGCCCTTTATACAGCCATGATCTGAGGTTATAAAATACGCCGACTGCCCCTTAGTAGAAGGGTAAGACTCACTCCAAAAAGGCCACTTGTTAACCGTGGATGGCCAGCCGTAATGTTTAAGGACGAGAGATCTGGGTAGTTGTACAGTCTCTGAACCGGTAACTGCAGTGGTCACGTGACCTGCAACACTTTTCTTTGACTCTTATTGGGCTAGATGAAGCTTGATCAGATCAATCTGCTGCTCATGTCAAACCCTAGCACTTATATGATTGTTCCGATCATGTTCTTCAAATTGTTCTTGTGATAAACAAGTATCTATCTCTATTTAATTTAGGTACTAGAAGGCAGATCTATTGCTGTGAAATTGTAATACTTGAAACCATTTAACAGTATGCAAAAAATAATTAACACAAAATAAAAGTTATTTGCGTTAAATAGCAATACTTGAAACCACTTAGATGTGTGTAAACAAAGGAGCTCTGGCTCGTTTGAAGCAGTTAAGCGGATATATGTAAACAAAACAAAAGGGATACATAAGCGTTTGAAATTCCTTTGCTTACGCTAGTTTCCCCGTAGCTGTGCGGTAGAATCTTCGGTTGGTGTACGAGTCAGCCAGGTTTCGATCCAAGCTTCGAGAATCTCACGTGTCTAGCCATACTGAAGAGTTGTGATACAACGAAACAGTCTGTCTGTGGATGACAATATATATATGTTGAGAGAGGGAGAGGAAAGTGATAGAAAAAGGACTTGGCATTGAATAACCCACAAGGATTGATATGCCATAAAACACCACAAAACTAAACAGCTATCTCCATGCTATTTCTTTAGTAGTTTATATTATTTAAATCCTAATTCTTCATGAGACCCTCTTTATTTTGCTGACCGATAGTGTGAGGTTTTTCTGTTGCGTTATTTGTTCTGATGTCAGTTTTAACAAACTCCAGTTATTCCGATTTTTCTCTCTTTCCTCCATTTTTTGTGCCATTTGTTATTCTTTGTTAAAAATCAACACAATCTTTTAATAAGTCTCGTTTCCTCCTTTTATTATTATGGTCTATATTAATTATTGTTTATGTATTTTCATTAATTTTCTGTCTCTTTTTGGCAATTTTGTTGTTATCATTATTATCATTATTATTTCTCATTCACTGTTGAATAAACAGAATTTTCCTTCACCTCCTCCTCCCCCTCCTCCTCCTCCTCCTTCAATTCTTATCATATCAAATCCATTAAGAAATTCCCAAGTCACTGGTGTTTATATATTGCCCTTAATCTTCTTTTTTTTTTTTCTGGTCCACGTTTTTTGTTCTTCTCATTCAATTTCGAGGTTGGGGAATCCTTAATATCTGGATACTGTCCACTGTATTTATATTACAGCTGTTTATGCATTATTGTCACCCGTTTTCTAGTTTGCTGATCCAATATTCATTTCTTGTTCAGTTCCGAAGGGAAACGAAAGAATCTAGAATATCTTGTTCTGTATATTACCCAATGAATGAACAGCAGAATGTTTTCAATCAACTTTCTACCCTTCATTCTTGTGCTCAAATATCTCTTCAGATTCCTTTTATTTTTTATCTTTATTCTTTCCTTTTTCTTTAATTCTAATTCCAATATTCCGTGATATTCGTAATTGTCTCTTTCTTTTCAATGTTCAGTAAATTAATTCCTTCTATTGATTCTTGTTTTCATTCTTACATTTTCAGTATCGTATTCTATTTTTGTATCTTATCGCAAGATACTGGTTGACTTAACGTTACCACTTCTTGTTTTATTTCTGTGTCATTTATACGTATCTTGATCTTGTATTTTGATCCTCGATATGATCAATTACTCCACATTGATTATTACCCTCTTTCTCGCCTAATTGTCACTTATTTGTTTCCATCTTCAAAATTCAAGGATTTATCACAACACCAAGGAGTTTTTTTATATCAAGACTCGGTGGTTTTTTCTAAGTCGGAAACAATATATAAGGGAAATTATTCGTTTAAGATAATTTGACTGATAATATGAGTAGAATATTCGATAATATCCACATAATCATGATTAGAATTTAATGCTAAAAGTGTTTTTAATCCATAGCATACAGTGCTCTATGCACAAAGATGCAGAGCAATATCATAAACTTGTCAACGATAAAACAGAATAGAACATGATAAAATCACACGACTCAGAATTTCACATGACCGCTCCTCAGGTGAGACAATAACGACAAGTGTCAATTTTATAATTGAAAAAGAAAATATATATATATATATATATATATATATATATATATATATATATAGGGTGTATATTAATCTCGTTAGTATATGCAACAGATGGAGAGATAGAGTCAAGGAAATCTGTGCTGTTAGCGTGACTTGAGGATGATTTTACATATATATATATATATATATATATATATATATATAAGCTAAAGTATTAAAATGCTCAAAACTGATTAGAAGCCGATACAAAATCTTTTTGCGTATAAACCACGGTCGTTAGACGGGAAAAGACGCGGATTAGACGGCGCTTAAGTCGTTTAAAGAAAAACGAGAAGATAAAGAAAACAAAACGAGAAAATAAAAGATAACAAAAAATCCGGTCAAAAATCTACCAATTAAAGTGATTAATTAATTAAATTGATAGATTAATCTATAAGTAAATTACACAGTAAATATCCATTTTTAATATCAGCATTTCGATATTAGTTCTGATTTTTTTTTAATTTAATAATCTGCTAATATCTATTGATTGGAAAATGCACAATTTTTCTTTAAGACAATTTACAATTAATTTTACCCCTTTACCACCATATACTTATGCTCTCTTTAATATGTCATTTGATGTTTGGAGACATTCCAGTTTTATCCTTAACTTTCGAGACAAAACTGAATACTCATTTCCAACTTTCATATTTTTATTAGTGAAATTTGGTTCGCGGTTAAACCACTTTTTTGATTGGTGTTTTCTGTTACTCTTCTTTTTGTGGTTGGATAGATTACATTGTTTATCAGGCAGTTACCCTCCAAGAGGATACTCTCTCAATTTCTGCAATTACATCCGAATTAGCCGTTTAGCTCATCTTCAAGCTATTTCTGTTGAATAGCTTAGTATAAGTGTTGGACTTAGCAAAAGGGTTTCTTGATAAGTTCGAGAAAAATCCTCGCTACGTCCTTTTTCAAACACTGTAAGAATCAAATGCTTCTATTTCTGGTTCGTTTCTTATTGGTTATGCTATTAATATAGCGGTTTTTCATAATGTTCGCTGCTTTTTACGATCTTTTAATATTCATTTTTATACACTCTGATGTTTACAATACACTTACTCTCCTGTAGAAGGGTAATACCCTTCTAAAAAGGAATGTCCTGATATGACACTAAACAGCATCTGATACTGAGACTACAGTTCTAGTTATCAATGTAGTATGGAGTAACCCTTCGTTACCATTAATCCCAGGTCCACTCTGACCCAGAATAGTAGTACTTCTTAGGGTCCAATCTAGAGGTCAAATCTTTTTTAAAATTATTCGTATTTAATAGAATTGTGTACACAAAAAATCTCTTCATAAACAACTACATAAAAATGTAAATATTAACATACAGTGAACACGATTCCCTAACCTCTAGGTATAAAATAACCTTAGATGGGTGGACATGCAGTTAAAATCAGTTAATAAGTCACACTAATATTTGATCTCGTCGAAAACAGTAATATTACTAGAATTTGCAACCAGTCTACAATCAATCGATCAATGAAGCCGGCAATTATTCATATCGGTTCATTGTTAGCCAATATGGAGGACTTGTAAACCCGACTTTCCAAAGTTAAATGTCATCATCATCATCATCATGTCTTGCCGCTAGCACGGATATCCCTAGCCCTCTCTCGCCACTTCTCCCTAACGTTCATCGCCTCTGGCAGGTCTTCAGGGCTACATCCCGTATCCTCACGTAGCTGCTGAGTGTATGTTCTAGCTGGTCGTCCTGCTTTTGCCCGACCATATGTGGGAGTCCATAGGAGTACATCACTTATGAGATCGTCCCTGCTTATCCAGCAGTGTCCTGCATCTATAAATTCTCCTCTTTCAATGTCCAAGCCGTAATTCTTGGGAAACTTTATTTAATCTCATCTAAATTTGATTACTTGACGACAACTGGAGTCTTTTCGGACAAAAAACCGTCACTACAATAAAAAGAAAATGCTTGCAATTAAACAAATTTTGGTCCCATCAAAACTTCCTATACTCATGTGAAATTTCATATTTTGCCCTTTTTTATTTACACTGCGCTTTTATGATACAGTATTCACTTTTAACAATGTTTAATTATTTTCATCAATGTTAACCTACGGCTCTTTATAAGAGGTTCTCTCAGATAAAGGGAGTGAACTACCTTGTATTAAACTGAATATCTTAGTTTTGTTTTTAGTTAGCCAACCGTAGTCGAGAGAGAACCGAAGGCTCCCTTTTCAATTGCTACTACACTGAGGTGTAGGGAGGGCGCTACTCCTTTGCCTGGATTGCTTCACTTCATCTTGATAAGTACCTTATAATGCTGACCGTTAAGCGAGGAGGCATCAAGTACCACTTTTTGAGTCTTTGATACGACTCGACCTGGAAACACTCAAACCATTATGCCAATGGGCCAGTCAGGAGTATCTACTTGGCGTAGACCAAATACAAAATTGTCTCCAACATTATCCCACAATCCTAGATATAAGAATATCTAAAAACTGATGCTGAAGTTCTTAACGAATGTAACGAATGTAACAAAAAGAATTGTGAATAGAAAAACGTCAGTATAATCCAAGGAAACTATCCATTTTCATGGCTTTTCATCATAACAATAACACTCAGTTCTATTTTGCTAAATTGTAATGGAGAATATATATCAAGGAAATCTTTATATATATATATAAAGATTGCATTTTGGCGCCATAAATAAAGAATGAATACTTTTAGGTAAATTGTGAGGATAGTCAGGACACTAGGATGTACTTTGATTTGGTTTGGTTTGGTTTGTTTAATGACATATCAACTTTCATGGGTTATTTAATGCCATAGTCATCCTAATAGAAGAACAGCAGCGATATTATTTACTTTATAGCTAGAAGGATAAGTGGGTTCAGATCTTTTTCAAGAGTAAGATGCAATTCAGAAACGAAAAAGAAAACTAGCAGAATGAATTGAACTATCTAAATAGGAAATAAAAAAGGTGAATCGAAAAGAGAAATATCTGTGTCTTAGAATATAAGAAAAGGATTCAGTCAAGTGAAATAAAATGAAGAAAAATATCAATGAATATCTGAGATGGACAAGGAAAGAAATAATGAAAACTAAACCCGACAGAAGAAGTATGATGGAAAAAAAAGTTTCAAAGTATCTATTATGACTTTTCTTCAAGTGAACAAGAAAAGAACAGAGAAAATCACAAAATAACAATTCATAAATCCTTGTACACAATGGATGATATTGATAGACTAAAAAGGAAAGAGAGAAAAGAGCACGTATCTGTATTAACTCTGCTATCAAAGAACAAGACAATTTATAGTAATGAAAGATTTATTATAACATAATATCATAATCATAAAATTGCAATAGTTCTAAGAAGAGGATGAATACGGTATCGGATAACTAAAACAAGTCAAAAATTAGAAAAAAACAACTATACACATATTTCAAGAAACAAATAAAAGGCATCACAGATGAAACGTGTCACAAAATAGACACAATATCGATGTAAATGGTTGTCTGAAACAATTCCATAAGTGCCAAATATATTAAGGGTACTACTACTATTACTACTACTACTAATAATAATAATAATGATAATAGTCGACTTTGCTGTCCCGGCAGACCACAGAATAAAACTGAAAGAATCTGAAAAGAGAGATAAGTACCTTGACCTTGCTAGAGAATTGAAAAACTATGGAACATGAAGGAGACAATTATACCAATTGTGATTGGTGCTTTTGGTACGGTAACTAAAGGATTATTAAAGGGCCTGGAAGATTTGGAAGTTGGTGGCCGAGTGGAGGCCATCCAAACAACAGCATTACTGAAAACTGCCAGAATACTGAGAAGAGTCCTGGAGACTTGGGGAGACTTGCTGTCACTCAATCTCCAGTGAAAACCATCAGCTTACGCTGATGTGAAAAACTCTAATGAGTAATAATAATAATAATAATAATGCTAACAACAAAAATACAACTACTGCCACCACCACCGCTACTACTACTACTACTGAAAGCTAACATTGATGATATACAGAAGAAGAGTAAGTGCAGGTTATGTGGTGATAGAGATGAAATAGTTAATTACATAGTAAGTGAATGCAACAAACTGGTACAACTGAAATACCTGACTGGACGCGGAGGATGATCCACCAGGAATTGTGCAAGAGACTAAAATTTAACCACACGGATCAATGATATCAGCAGAAACGTCATAGAAAAAAAAAGAAGTATAAAATTTTCTGAAATTTTTAGATAAAACGGATCACCAAATTCAAGCCATAAGACCAAACTTAGGGTTAATTAACAAGAAGAAAGGAACTTATCAACTCTTGGATTTTGCCGTTCCAACAGGTCAGGGAATCAAAATAGAAGAAAGGAAAAAAACAGGACAAAAATCTAGATGTTTCCAGCGAACTAAAAAAAGCTTTAGAACATGAAAGTGACGGTGATATCAATCGCTGTTGAAGCCCTTGGAATAATCCTCAAGAACCTGGAAAAGAAACTGAGGGAATTGAAGATCAAATGAAAACTACAACACTGATAAAATCAAGTAGGATATCAAAAAGAGTCCAGGGGATCAGAGAAGAATTGCAGTCACTCTGACTCCACAGAAAAACCATCATTTAGAGCTGATGTGAAAAACTCGCCAGGAGTAAAATAACAATAGCAGGAGGAATATAAGTGGCAAAAATATTAGAATCTTGAATATTTTTTCCTACCGTAAAGATAAAATCTCGACCTTTGGTGATATTTTAAATGAAAAGAATTTCAAAATAATCTTTTATATATGTAGCAGTTAAATTAGGAAAACTATCTTTAGTTCATAAAGTAAAATACTTTATTCATTTATTTATTTATTGTGTGCGTTGATTAGATAATATTGTCACACATAATATTGTTACACATAATATTGTTTCACATCTCCAAATTAAGAGTTGATGGGTTCCAAGGATTAATAAAATTCTGAAGATGAACTCAATTTTCTAAGGAATCTGTGCATTTCCTCTGCTAGTATATCAGGCATTATTAATTTGATGGTACGAGCTAAAAACATTACTCATAGCAATAAATGATAATATGCTTGACTAAACTGGTGTCTAATCAAAGGGCAACGTTTCCGGATCATCTTTCTATGTTCAAAGACTTTGAACTGCTCGTTTATCACAACCACTGCCAACTACTGGTTGAAGCTAATTAGGTTACCCACTTAGTATAAAAAACACGAAATGATGCATGGTTATAATTACAGAATTTCATAGAAAACAATGTTATCAGTAACCTTTTTGCTTCCTTCCGACCAAAAATGAGCAAATTATTGATCTGCAGTTGTTTGATGACGCGTTCAGCATCTGAAACAGCTGGAAATAATTAGTGGATTTAACAGGCTCCAAAATGTTAATCCAACTTGAAAAAAATTAATGGCTCATCAACCGGATGTGCATTTGTTCTAGACAAACAAAGACAGTTTCTTATTATATATATATATATATATATATATATATATATATACAAAAACACACACATACACACACGGAAGGGTACGCTACAAAAGTAATGTCTCGGATTTGTTTCCCCGGAAACTATCACAGTTAGAAGAGGCTCTATAGTATCATTGTTGTATAAGGTAAGTTTTCAGTTACAAAATATTGTGTGCGTAGCGTAACGGTTATAGTTGTAGAAAATGGAGTTAGCGAACCGAGTTCAAATCCTGAATGAGATTGTTTGTATTTCATTTGGTTCTAATTCCTTTTGGAAAGGCATGAATCCATCTGTTCTCCCTACTAACTATTGTAAGGCACCCAAGGTTATTAAACCGTGATTAAACAACCAGTCTAAGAGAAAGAAAGTTGACTCAAACAAGCTTTACTCTGCTAAAAGATGACCTTGTATCACATCCTGATTGTGATGGAGGGGTTAAATAAATTGCTTTCATACATCATCAATCTCATCGCCAAATATGAATACTGTGCTCTGAAGAGTTGCTCCTATAGAAATGCCTCTTATTTTATTGTGATATCCAACAACGTCAGAGTTAAATGTTGGTGGTATTGCAGTAGATGTTAATTTTCCAACCAATAAACCATCATTTCTCTTACAGACAGCGGCAAAGCGGTAATCTGGTAAAATGGATTCTGAAATGAAAGTGTTGTGTCATTTATGCCTCTATTGATATTTTTAACGTTTACTGTACTTTTAATGGGTACAAAACAGGGAATGTGAGAAGAGTTGACAATGTATAATGCATTTTAAGTAGTGACAATAGTCACATGAATGAGAAGCCACGTTCAACACAAAAAATAAAGGGCACCTCAATCAATTCATCTATACGAAAGATGGATTATGTTGGCAACATTTTCCCAACAATACCCTTATCACTGCTGAGAAAAAGAAGTTTGCCACCTCCAGTGCAAATTTTTATGGACGCAAAATTCTGATAGCAGTTAATGACTGGCAGAATGCATAACTAATGGTGGTAACGATGTGGTAAAAACAACTGTGGCTAAAAACCTGCTCAATACAACGGTGTTGTTTCGTTCCTTGTATCTACATGAGTTTTGTGGAAATAAATATAAGGCATTACTTTCGGGGTGTCCCTCATGATATAGATTTTGATTTTTTAAAAATCAGCTGATGAAAACTAAACCCAGAGCACAGTGGCATCATATTGTCTTTGTCGATGTATTCAATAAACCGGAACAAGAAGTGGTCATGTTGAAAAGACTAACCCAACCCAACATCTCTCGAACCTCGTAATGACTCATCAATCTGACCCACATTTCCATCGGACAGTCAAGCAGATGAATTACCGTATATACTCGTGTAATGAACGACTTTTAAAGACCAACTTTTAATTTAAAAAGCAAAGGAACATTTATTACACGAGATATGTTTTTGAAATCTCGAAGTCTACCTTTTTTTTCTTCGCCAAACCTTGCTATAATTTCAATCCAAAGTGTCTCTGCATTGCCTACACCTAAACAAAATCTATAACTTAAGATTATAGAGTTTTTACTAAACTTCATCAACAATTTATAACACCTTTGAGTGCTGAAAAAAAACCCAATTTTATGTGACTGTTGGTCGAGTCGAAAAACGTTGTAAAATGAAAAGCAAGACAACTTCTTTAAGAGGTTCCCTCTTTGAAGCACCTGTTTTTCAAAAGAAAACACAATATTACTAGAAATCTTTCAGTGTAAAAAAATCTGCACTACTAATACTACTACTACTACTACAATATTATAATCCAGCACGTTAACCACTTCGCCACGGACACTCACAATCACAAAATGCAGATTTAGTCAAGATGCAAAATAAAACTAAAAAAAACAAGTGGTTAATATTTTATGGAAGTAAATTTATTAATCAAATTACCATGACTAGAAAATTCGGCAAGCACCTACATGCAACACACGAAACACTGGACAGCTGTTTCGACCTTATTGGGTTTCATCAGCAGGGCATGCCGTGATCTCCACCACTAGAGATCGAACCAGCAACACTAGATTGCAGAGATCGAAATTCTGCCACTGGGCCACCAGTCTATGCCACACAACTCATCAATTTACTGACGAAAAGAGAAAAAAAAAACAACAGGGGACAATAAAAAAACATAATCAAAAGCAGTGGTTTGAGGATTAAGTAGATGAATACAAAAAATTATACAATAAAATATCATCATCATCTTGTCGTGCCGCTAGCACGGATATCCCTGACCCTCTCTCGCCACTTCTCCCTATTGTTCATCGCCTCTGGCAGGTCTTCAGGGCTACATCCCGTATCCTAACAGAGCTACTGTAAGTAGGTTCGAGCTGGTCGTCCTGCTTTTGTTCGGCCATATGAGGGGGTCCATAGGAGTACATCACTTATGAGCTCGTCCCTGCTTCTCCAACAGTGTCCTGCATGTCTAGTTCGTCTAACTTGGATAGTTTTTATGATGGGAGGTAGGTGGCCGTATAGTTGGTACCTTGTGGGGTGTTGCCTCCAGGACTTGTTCAATATTGCTCGCAGCATTCTTGTGTAATTGCCATCTAGCTTTTTCTCCAACCATTTTGTTAGCGTCCAAGTAGTGCATCCATATAGCAGTATCGATACGACCGCGGCTAGGAAGAAACTGCGTTTCATTTTATCTGTCAAGTCTGACTTCTATATGATCGTTAAACAGTTTTATTTGATCAATAGACAGGACCCTATCAGGTCCTACCAATCCGGGTCAGAGTGGACCTGGGAGCGATGGCAATGAAGGAGTACTCCGCATTCTCCAAAGCTCCAGTATTACTGGAGCCTCACCATCAGATTGTTTAGTGTCAAATTCAGGACACTTGATTGGGGGTGTTACCCTTCTGCAGAGATGCAGTCGGTGTATTCAACAGCCCCAGCCGACTAGGCTTGGAAAGCTATAAGCCCAAACTATGGAAAAAGTCAGATTCTTTGGGACTTACAACTTCAAGTAAATTACTCTTGGTCTAGCTGAAGTAACAGTCTACATCGAGACAAAACTTGAATAAACCGAGACTAAACAATCAAATAAGTATGAGATCGATTGATTGATTGATTGATTTTAATGGTGTCACCCCATCAAGGATTATTTTATGCCTAGAGGTGAGGGAATTGTGTTCATTGTGCATTCCTATGTATATTTTTGTGTAGTTGTTTCTTTAGAGTTTGTTTGCATCCAGTTATACGATATCAAGTATTACTAACTTATACAGATAATTTGCACACAGTTCTATAATATCAAGTATTCCGATCTAATACAGATAATTTGTACACAGTTCTATGATATCAAGTATTTCTATCTAATATAAATAATTTGCTCACAGTTCTATAATATCAAGTATTCCGATCTAATACAGATAATTTGCACACAGTTCTATGATATCAAGTATTTCTATCTAATATAAATAATTTCCTCACAGTTCTATAATATCAAGTATTCCGATCTAATACAGATAATTTGCACACAGTTCTATGATATCAAGTATTCCTATCTAATACAAATAATTTGCTCACAGTTCTATAATATCAAGTATTCCGATCTAATACAGATAATTTGCACACAGTTCTATGATATCAAGTATTCCTATCTAATACAAATAATTTGCTCACAGTTCTATAATGTCAAGTATTCCGATCTAATACAGATAATTTGCCCACAGTTCTATGATATCAAGTATTCCGATCTAATACAAATAATTTCCTCACAGTTCTATAATATCAAGCATTCCAATCTAATACAGATAATTTGCACACAGTTCTATGATATCAAGTATTCCTAATACAAATAATTAATACAAATTATTGCAAAGACTGAACAAAAGTAGATAAACCTTCGAAAAGTACATCATTCTCCAAAAAACGAGCTCTCATACGAGGTATGAATATTAAAAAAAATAAGTTTAAAATGAGACCATGAAAAAGCTTCAAAATGCAATGATAATTCATTCTATTTAAGAAAGTTGTTAATATATTATGTATAAGATAAACCGTTGGAATAGTAATCCCTTGTTTCAAAAGAAAGGAAAAGAGTTGTCTCGGAAACTAATGACAATCACTGCACGATGCACTAAATAATTTAAATGAAACAAAAATATTAACGATACCTATCAAAAGTAATTATAGGAACGGAAATAAGATTATTATTATATGCAGTATTCGACCTTTAATAAAAATTACGGGAGAAAAAGAAATTTGTCCTCGCGTAATCATTAAAAATTAATCTCATAAATCATTTCACAGTAAGTTTGATCCAGTTTTTTTTTATTAGATTTGTTTTTTATTTGACAAAATTTGTTCTTAAGCTGAAATGAACTTGATCTATGCATTTAAAATAAGCTCTTCATGGGGTACAGTGTTGCTTTCTTATAAACAAAAGCGATGGCGATAATGATGATGATGATGAGGAGGAGGAGGAGGATTATATGAAAAGGAATGAATATAACTATTAGAACCCAACTCTATTCACTCATTTAATATTTGAACCTAAAACTGAACAATGTGGATTTAAATGTCTTCCTTCAGCTATGTATTCGACGGGTTACTATGTCAAATAATCCCTCGTCACGTCAATTCTCAGAGACTCGAACTGAAAATATTTCTATCAACCAATTGGATTTTTTTCGCAAATAAAGTAATATATTTTGTGAACAAACTGCCTAATCTGACCAAAAACAGCAATAATGTAAAAAAAATTAGATTGAATTGGATGATTTCAAAAATAATGGTAAGAAAAAGAAATTAAGTGGGCATTTTGGAGAACTATCAGATGAATTAACAGAATTTGATCTTATATTGTAGATGTTTCATGCAAAGATTGCTGAGAGAAGATAGAATTAAAAAAAAAAGGGAGATGCCGAACAAGGCATAACCAATAAATGATAATCCTTTGTGTTAGCAGTGTCCAATTCTTCTACAAATAACATAAGTTGTATTGAATTACATGGAACCAGTGACGAGGAACGATTCTTGATTTGACCCATTATCAAAAGCTTACGATGTATTGCTTTAATAAAGTTAAAGGCTTCCAATTACCTGGCTATTTATCCATAGTTGGGAACAGAAAGTAGATTCATGCCTTTCCTCAGGGTATGAATGCCAAGTGAACATAAAGTGTCTCAGTTATAATTTAAACTCAGTTATCCAGTTCTGTCTTCCAGGCCAAGCATTATAAAAAAAATTCTGAAACACGTGGCTTGAGAAATTGATGTATTCAAATATCGTTGTATTTGAGTCATCGACGTGGGTAGGTTATTTTAATGGCCGAGGTCAGAGGTTATGGGAATGACAATGGAAATGCAGTCATTCTAAGAAGGTTATTAATCAAGGACTTTGAAAAAAAGGGGGAGGAGTCGAGTTCATCTCTTGTAAGGTAATGTTTATCTAATACAAGACGCATGCGCATATAGACATTCCGCATTCCAATTGTTTGTTCTTTTGATAGGGACATATACGGAGTTCGGTGAATGCCTTTTGCCCACTTAAAATGAACAGACATTCATGTACACCTACGGAAAATGTTAAGAATATTGGAAAAATAAACCAACAGCCAATGAATTCATTTCTTCCCGCTTTTTAAAAATCATCTTCATACTTCAGATATGCTTAAAATCTTAATGATATTAGATTTTATATTAAGATACTTTATATATATATAATATATATATATATATATATATATATATATATATATATATAATCAAAATTGTTCCCTATGACGTTCTTTGCAATGAATTATTAAAAACCTGCGTTCACTATAGACAATTCAATGGTTGATTTGATAGTTTTTAAGCGATTAATGTTTGATTTTAACCACACCTGTAGCTCTCTCTCTCTCTCTCTCTCTCTATATATATATATATATATATATATATATATATATAATTACCTTGTGTGAATTGAAAAGAGAAACAAAACGCACTGATAATTGACAACTGTTCAGCACATGGTCTTTATTTATTTCGTTAAGAATCAATTAATGAAAATCTTTAAGATGATAAACAGAAATGAATTACTTTACAATTCGTATTGACAAATCCTTTTAATTGAACAATGGTGATAAATCTTAAGAAGTGATAAAATTCACAAAATTAAAATCACCTCACTTAATAGCAGAGAAGTCAAGAAAAGACAACTCTATCTCTATAAAGTTAACATTCAATTGTTTGTTCATCTTATCATTCAACTCAATATCCACTCAGAATAAATCAAAAGAAGAAAGAAGAGAATATTAAATAAATTCAAAGTAGAAATCACTTAATATTAATATAATAAGAGCATGCAAAGGCTTTTCACTATTTTTCAAATTAATTTATATATCGCAAAATTCAGTTCAATCTTCTTCAAAAGGTGCATAGTGTAACGGTAATCGTCATAGAAAATTGATCTGACGATCCGAGTTCAAATACTAGGTGAAGCTGTATGCATTTCATTTTGTACTAATGCCCTTGGAAAAAGTATAAATCCATCTTTTCTCCCCTGCCTCAGTTATGGGTAGATATTAGGGCAGAATGGGGTCTTTAGCTTTGGTACGACAACCAGGGAATGAGAAGGAAGATTCTGAATATAAATCAGCTTCACTCTGCTGAAATATTAACCTTGTATCCCATTTTGTCCGTTGCCGGAGGGTTGGGTAAATACATACTTCCTGAAAATTGTAGGAAATTTCTTTAAGTTATTATCATAGAAAAATAAGCCATTTTACAAGGGGCGTTCCGAAAGTAATACCTCCTATTTATTTCCACGAATACTACAAGCACAAAGAGTATAAGATTGTTGAATAGAGAAATTTTTCAGCAAAAACCTCAAATTTATTTTAATGACACTCCCAGTACATTATTTATTTGCCAAAATGTAACTAGTATACATGAAAAATAAATCAAATTATAAAAACACGAAACTAATTTCATTTCTTAATTCTTACCCTCTGAACTCTTAGTTTTTTGTCCCTTATAACATATTTACCAACCCCTCCGCTCGGACAGGATATGACACAAAGTCAATTTTTAAGCGGAGTTTTACAGGTTTGAATTCAGAGTTTTCCTTCTCCTAGACTAGTTGCCTCACCAAGGCTGAAGAAATCAGTCTGCCCTACTATTTACCCATAGCTAGAGGGAGAATAATTGGATTCATACTTTTTCCAAGGGTATTAGTGCTATGTGAAATGCAATGAGTCTCGTCCAGGATTTGAACTCGTGTCACCGTGTCCATTTCCTACGACGATAACCATTACACCACGGGCACCTCTAGTTTTTTGTCCCTTATACTCGGTACCTGCGTTTCCAAAATTCTCTCAGTTAAAGTATACAACATTACAGTCATATTTCACTTCACGTTAATGATATCATTATTTCAATATGTCTTATCATTCCATTAAAAAAAGATATGAATTGTCCCGATATTAATCTTTTTTATTCGTAATGTCTGATGTGGTATTATTCGTAACATCTCGAAATGTCGAGCTTATGAAGTAAAATAGTGCCTATCTTGAAATATTAAGATTGAACGGGTCTAGTTGAAAATTAGTAAGTAAACACTTATAATCTATTTACTAATCAAGTTTACAGAATATAAATCTTTCAATGTACCCTGTTGCTACACGTCTGAAAATGAAATCATAAACGCCGGCTTATTAGTATGAATTATCGTATCACGAAGATTCTGATTAATTTTTCTTAATACAAAAAAAAAAAGGTTTCCGAGCACCTACTTAGTCCCAATCATATATATATATATATTAATCTTTACATATAATCTATAATTCTGTTGGTGTGAAAAAAAAAACAGATTGTACAATTTGTAAATTCTACAAACTGATATCTGGGGGAAATTTTTTTTTTAAAAAGAAAAAACGAAAAACACGCGTGTTACTTGAAAATAATCAAGTATCACGTAAAGAAAAACGCCGACAGAATTACCCAAGCTAAAATGTAATAAAGTGCTTAATACATGATAGAAATAATATTATGAAAATAATTCCTACATGGAAACGGCTCTTCGTCGGAGCAATCCTGAAAAGCCGTTTGGTGAAACCTAGGCAGACTCGCTCGTGCCCATGTAAGAAGTATTTTCATATATATATATATATATATATATATATATATATATATATATATATATATATATATATATATATATATTAGATAATGAAAATATTTTTTGGTTTTTGTTCAAATACTTATGAGGAATACTACACTGCTCATAAAGAATATAAAAAGTAATAGTCATACGTATTTAAACAAGTCCAAAATCTGTTTTTTATCGCCAAAGATCGCAGGGCCATCAAGAATTTTGAGTTAATGGATACAACTTCAATTTCTAGTTTGGCAATTCGTTTAAAGACAGTTCGCTTTCTTAATCTTCTTGATCGATTCTGAAAAAGGTTTTTAAAAAACATTTTTTTTTTATTTAACAATTTAATTCTATTAAAATGTATTTCCAGAAATGTTTCCGACAAAACAACAAAACATGACTAAAAGCATGCATTATCATATCGATTGCAATTGAAATTTAGTCCTTCTTGTGTAATGTTCCTATTTTAAAACTCAAACACAAGCGCTGTAAGTTCAAATACTTATGAAAAATTATGTATATGTGTGGGAGGGGTAGAGAGAGCGAGTGACCTCTGCTAAAATAAAAGCGATTAAATAAATCAAGACTTAAATATCTATACGATATTTTTAAATAAATCTTGATAAGTAAACGACATTTTTCCTTCAATCTTATGTTTTTAAAATGTTCAATTTTTTTAATAGTTCAGATTATTTAAAATAATTTTAATTATCTTTAATTAACTTGTGAATGTTTCTAATGTCATATTAAATGGCTGATCAATTCTAATCTTCCCGATTTCCAATTGCAATTAATTTTCATTTAACTGATATAACGAACGTCATCCGATCATTATCAAAAATAAAAGAGTTTCTGTAACGTAAATGTCCACATAAAAACAATTTCTTAAGAATAGACGGTTATTTTCTTTTAATCACGCTTTTTCTCTCACTTATACCTCATCTCATAATATTGTTCTGTGTTTGCTGAAGAAAAGAAAAACATTTTAAGTACTAAGACCATAGAATATAACATACACCCGAGGAAGTCCAAATAATACCAACCAAAACGAATTTTAAAATTAACTTAATGCTCTGAAAAAGACGTGGATTAGTAGCTGAAACGATAACAAGAAATTCTATAACACGATTTATGTCATATATCAGGACTAATATCACTAGCACAGTTAATAAAACCTAAAATGTGTTTTCTATGGGTTTTAATATTTTTAATTTTGATATATACCAGATTACTTTGAGGGAAAAAAAATATTGAGATAATGTGTTAAAATTTTATTAATAAAATAATCAACGAACGAGTTAAGACTTTTGTAATGTGGTTAAGATAACTACACTTATCCCAGTAGTAGTGACATCGGTTAATGTTCGAATATAGGTAAAAGCAAGATTGCTGTCTGTTTCTTTTTTTTCTTTTTTTGTTTGTTTGTTTGTTTGTTTGTTTTTTTAATCTTAGGCAAGCAGGCTCAGCTAAGTTAGAAATTGACATAGTATAACCACTGTACCACCCTATATCTAACCACCCTGTATCTAACCTTGTACTGTACTGTACTGTACTGAACTAAAATCAAGACTCTAGAACGTACAATGTGATGAAAAGACTAAATTTGATTTGATACAAATTACACTCAGTGACTGTCGATTAATAGTTCTGTCATTTACTAAGATTCAATTAGTTTGGCCCAAGGATAGACGTATGGAGCGCACCGTGAGAATAGAGCACATTAGTAAAGATCAGCTAGCGTAGCTCGCTGACTATTACACTATGCGAGATTTCCTAAAATTGAAATAAGCGTAGATCGAACTCCTTAATCAATAGTAATTGATCAACAATTCTAACTTGCAAACCATTAAACGACGACAAGGTGATTAAATACGCATTTTAACTTAGTTTGATTCAAGGCCAGAAGTATGGAGCACCCAATGAGAATAGAATTCCCTAATAATGATCATTACATCATTCAAAGAACTAAGAAAACACTGAAAAGCTTAAATTTGGCACAAGGCCACAAAGGTACCTTGTGAAGATCGAACTTCTAAATCGATCTGCAAAACAAGGTTGTAAATCATTGCACCACGGCGTAGTGCTAATATCAACAACAGTGTTGAGAAGTTTTCATTAATTTTGTCTTGTGCTGTTCTTTGATTTTTGCATGTCGGGAGGCAAAATTTTGCATTCAGAAATAATTTGAATAAAATCAAAATAAAAAGGAAGAAAAAATATTCTTTTAAGTAACAAAAAATAAAAGATATTCAAACTGATTCTACCTGTGACCGCTAAACTTATCATATACATTATATTGTTGTATTAGAGTGAAAATTTTGACCATTCTGAAGACTATTTGTCAAATTATTTTATAAGCTGGAAATCCACCCAACGTGACAAATTTTAAATGACATAAATTGTTTATGAATTTACCCATCCTATTTTTCATTGTAGCAATAAATACAAACATAACACTGAATCGTTTCGGTAAGAATTTATAATAAACGACGTCAAGAGGTTAATGTTTACGATCCCTGGCGGCCATTGTTTGTTCAACAAATATAAAGAACACGGATTTTTTTCGTCTTGACTTTTCGGTGACCAGTAAAAGTCATAGGAAAAAAAATGATAGAAAAAATATTATAAATTTAGTTTCTGGCTAAGAAATTTTCAGTTTGATGTCTGCTCTATACAATCTAACAAAAGTATAAAGATTTTGTTTAGCTAACTTGATGAACATAAAGTAAGGATACAAGTTAGCATTATACTTGCATGATAAATCGAAATTTAAAATTTTTTGCAATTTTCAAAAACTGATTTGCTAAAATATTGACCAAAATATACGAAACACGTGCTCTTTTTTACTACAATAAAAAAATGAGAGACAATACAAAAAACAATAAAGTGCACCTGACGTGATATAAGGACGCTTCACATGGAGTAAAAAAGTCTTGTGTGGTGTTATGGTTAGCAAGCTAGATTAGAAAACCATTATTAGTCAGCATCTCATTGGTTGCCCCATATATCTGACCTTTTGCTATTTAGAAAAATTTACTTAATAATTTAACAGAAACCATAAATACTATTCAAAGACAATTATGACTAAGCAAAATCTATGAGTAAAAAAAGATTCCTTAGTATAAATACACTTACAATTTTTAAAAGCTCTAAAGATATATATCTTTTAATGAATACTTTATGTCTCAGAAGGACATATATAGATAAATAATCCCGAATTCCTTCAGACTTTATCTAAGCAAGGCAACCTGCTGTTAGCTTATACTTTTTTAAGAAACTCCATTAACTTTTCTTGAAGTTTTCCCACAATTTATCTTGGGGAAATTGCTCGTAGCGTAGTGGATAACGTTGCTAAACTGTGATATCGTAGTAAATGAGTTCAAACTCCAATCGTGCTACGGACAAATACCCTAGGGAAAGGCTTGAACCCTCATATTCCCCCACTATCGATTAAAAAGTACTACTCCTGTTCTACAAAAATGGCTTTGGCATTAAATAACTCACGATGGTTGACATGCCATTAAACAAAGAAACCAAACAATTTATCTTATTCGTTTATTTATTTATTTAAAGGATAATTCTAGTTACAATTATTAAACATATTTACCAACCCCTCCGCTCGGACAGGATATGACACAAGGTCAATTTTTAAGCGGAGTTTTCCTTCAGAGTTTTCAGAGTTTTCCTTCTCCTAGACTAGTTGCCTCACCAAGGCTGAAGAACCCAGTCTGCCCTACTATTTAGCCATAGCTGGAGGGAGAATAATTGGATTCATACCTTTCCCAAGGGTATTAGTGCTATGTGAAATGCAATGAGTCTTGTCCAGGATTTGAACTCGTGACACCATGTCCATTTCCTACGACGATAACCATTACACCACGGGCACAATTATTAATAATACTTCGTTTATATATTTGAAGAAATTATGTATTATCGTAAAAATAATATATAACAATTTGTGTTTTCTTCCTAGATAATATAACAAATTTATTATATAGATTCCTATAATTTCAAGTAATGCCGGATAAGAAATTGACATAAAACAAATTAATAATCGCCAAACTGATATTTCAAAGCAGCTAATTTTTTAAGCACAGTCTCTTTATTTCTTTGAATTAATTTTAGCTCTGTCCAGTGTATGAAGATATTAATTTCCAGTTTCATTCTATAAAAGAAAAAATATATTTACCCAGTGTCAATCGCAGCTATTTGTTGTCATTGGTCATAAAATGAAACGCAGTTTCTTCCAGACAGCGGTCTTGTCGATACTGCTGTATGGATGCACCTCCTGGACGCAAACAAAACGGCTCGAGAAGAAGCTGGACGGCAATTATACAAGAATGTTGCGAGCAATATTGAATAAGTCCTGGCGACAACACCCCACAAAATACCAACTATACGGCCACCTACCTCCCATCACGAAAACTATACAAGTTTGACGAACCAGACATGCAAGACACTGCTGGAGAAGTAGAGACGAGCTCATCAGTGATGTACTCCTATGGACCCCCACATATGGCCGAGCAAAAGCAGGACGACCAGCTAGAACATATATACAGCAGCTATGTGAGGATACGGGATGTAGACCTGAAGACCAGCCAGAGGCGATGAACTATAGGGAAAAGTGTCAAGAGAGGGTCAGGGATATCCGTGCTAGCGGCACGACATGATGATGATGATGACATATATAAATCGTCCAAAGTTGACAACATTCATTGTTAACGGCTAGCGTGACTGAAATGTTTGAACTTAAGCATAAGACAGTATTAATGGAGCAATAAATTTTATAGATACATTCAAATTTAAATTTCGATTTTTCACTCGAGATATTTGTAGGGACACGATAAATAATTAGCCCCTTTAGAAAATTCTTATCTCTGTTAAGGTGTCAGGTGTCTAATATAGGGTGTCATATGGCAGTCCTAAAAACTTGTTTTCGGCATCTTTTTGTCTCTTTTCTATAAACAGTAGAAGCTGATGGTTTGGGGTTTTTTTTTACTTTACAGTAAAGTCACATGGCTATATTATCCACACATGTCAAGAAAGCTTTTACTGTTTTGTACATCTTCAACATACTGCTTGTTCATGGAACTCTTTGTGTATAAATTCTGCTATGGAACACGTTGGTGTATTCTTTCTTTTAATACAACTTGTATGTATATTATGTATTTACTCAACCCATCCAACACGAACATGAAGCGACACAATTTTTAAGCGGAGTAGAGCTTGTTTGAATTTTTATCCTAGACTGGTTGCCCAACCAAGGCTAAGAAACCCAGCCTGCCCAACTATTTACCTATATCTGGGAAGAATAGATATATTCATGTCTTTATCAAGGGCATTAGTGAGAATTGAAACACAAACAACCACGTCCAGGATTCCGTTTTCTATGAAAATAACCGTGACACTAAGCGCGCCTCCAGATAAAGTATGTATATCATATTTATAAATGGGGAAATGTTTTTGTATGAATAAATGAGTTTATCAGGTATTCCCTTCGATTGTGCTTCATAACATGAATATATTAATGCTAATATTGGTCCTTAGGGAATGGACTCGACTAAATACCTTCCTTACTTCCACATATTCTAATATACCTTTTTTCAAGGTTATCTCTTTGAAAATGTATCTTATATGTTTTGATTGTTTATCTTATTTATTTTATTTTATTTGTTTATTTATCTATTTCTTAACTCTAGTAAAATACCATTATTTTCTCTTTACTTTGATAACCAAACAATTTTTTTAAAACTCAAAATTGAATTTTAACCAAATCTACCGAACTGTTGCTAGTATCAATAATATTTACAATTGTAGTCAGGCTTTATCTGCTATTCATTGATAATTTTATAACCACCAAAGAATATTGGCTGTGGGAGTTATACAAGTCATTTAACCGAGCTGCGTTTATCTCTGAATTCTATCTTATTTGGTGTGACACGTCAACAGATAAGTTTACAAAAATAATCCTGCTAAATATGCTTCAGATAGTTTTATTCTTTTGTTATTTATTAATAGTTTGTTTCAACGAATCCAGTCAAAGATTTTATTTATTTCTAGAATATTTTGTAATGTAAAGTTGAAGAAAATATTGTCGTGAACAAAGATAAAAAAAAATCGTTACTTTGTAGCGAACGATATCGCGAGATTTGTTTCTCGTGTCCCCTAACCAACAATGGCTGATGGAATTCGTTTTTCTTCCGCACGACAAAGTCTGGTTTCCTTGACCACAGTTTTCATTGAATCACTCTCTTTTTCTTACAAAAGACCGTTCTCAACACTCCAACTAAATGTTTTTATCGTTCTAGTTCGTTTCTAATGGTCTGTCTTTCAAGATTCACGTCTACCGCTCTTATGTACACTACAGCTTATTTTATATGCATAAACAATAATAATATTAAAGATTTGAAAACGTGCAGGAATACAAATTATGCAAATGGCCGTTTACCCCAAAAAAAGTTCACGGAGTAGCACTATCTTTTTGATTCAGATAATTAAAAATCGTCTCAGTATTGCAGCTTATTCTTTTGATGAATATTCTGCATAAAATGAATAAATTATAAAGCATCAGATCACTTGAATGAAGACCTGGTTGGTTGTTTGGGTTTTATGGCGTATCAACCTTTGTAGGTTATTTAACGCCAAATTCTGTCTATATGCATATACATTCAACCAAAGATTTCTTAACGAATACTTAGTAGGTAATTTTTTTCTATGAGCAGGATTTCATTTGCTTGCACATGATTAATCAGTTTAATTCGCCTTTTTTTTTCGTACAACCCTATCTCTCGTAAAGAAGGACAGAACGTCATCTATTTTGACGTTTTCGAACAGTTCGGTTAGACTAGTCAATTTGAAAAATCGCTTTCTGATGACAGTGAAAGCTCTGCATTCTATAAGAATATGTCCAACCGTGCAAGTTGTCTGACAGGTCAAACGCTGTTTCAGTATGAAAGAGTGAGTAAACCTTATATGACCAATGTGCAATCGGGATATAACGACTTGTTCTCTTCTTGATTTTCTAAAAGCTGGTCTCCATTTTCCCAAGGTGGGCTGAATTTGGAAGAGTTTATTATAGATGTTGAATGAAGACACGTGCACATCTAATCAACTTATATGATAAAGTGATGTATAGACGTCTAGACAGCTGTCAAGATATCTAAGTATCACCATAGATCTGTAGATATCAGCAACGTAAACGTTGAAGGTTTTTGCCAGTTTGAAATAAATTATAAAATCAATATCTGTATTTTTTTTATCATCATTTTTTGTCGAAACGCAGTAAGTATTGTACTTGCAAATTACCATCCATACTCTTTTGATCCAGTTCCGTATGACTTTTTCTTGGTTCCTTAACAGAAAATTCATCTCAAGCGTAAGATTTGAAAACGTGGAGGATATTAAAAAGAAATACGATGGCGTAGCATAACACCATATTAAAAGAGAAGTTTCAGAGGTGCCTTGAACAATGGAAAACTCGCTGGAATAAATATCTTGAATGCCAAAGAGGCTATTTTGAAGAAAATGAATGTTTTATTCATTATTACTTTCTGTTTTGATTGATACTGTCTGGATACTTTTTGAAAACACTCCGTATGTCAATAAATGATAAAATAATGTTGGTATTGCAGCTATAGACCTTTAAGGGGCTCGGGCAGATCTTTGTGGGAAACGGGTAAACCTTTATGGAGTAAGGAAAAGACCTTTGTAGCGCAAGAGTGGACATTTATCAAACAGAAGTGGACATTTATATGGTTCTAAGTAAATTTTGGTTCCTCCCACCTCAATCACTACAAGCAATATCGATTATTATCAATGATCGTTCATACATTTACTGTGAAAAACATCGCAGCTGTATAGATCATTTAATTGCACGAGTAGTTGACATAATAAATTACACACACATGCATACTCCCCCCCCCAGACACACACACATACACATGCACACACACAAATGCATTTTGGAGGCTCCTGACGACCACGAGGTCCAAAGCAATGAATTACATCGATTAAATCTCGGACTGGTGCTGCCAAGTCACATTTGTTTTTTTTAAATCATCCTAAAGGGCTAATAACTATCTCATTTCAAATCGTAAATTAAGGCTTACTTCCTAAAGCAAACAGTATACCATCTGGGAAGTATGTAATTGTAATAATGCTACAAGATATTTACAATTATTAACTTAGTAAGAATCAGTGAAACTTTAAAGAAATATTCATTTGAAATTTATTACGTTATCAAGTTTATCATCCATTGGAATTTTTAAAATATAATTAAATAACCTGAAATTCTGTATGATTTTCTGAGATAAGATGATGAATAAAAACGTTGGTCATTACCAGTTAAACATGGATTTAATTGTTGAGTCATTCCTCAAAAGTTATATTCTTTGGGAAATAAAAGTCTTTTCATGGGGGAGAATTTATTCTGAAGATATGAGATATCCGACTCGGACAACGGAACGAAAATAATCCTTTGAATTAAAAAAAAAGGGTTCAGTTTCAATTTCTCGGGTTTGTTGTATACGATTATATAACATAAAGAACTGGAGGATATAACGAGCGAAACTTTCTGACCATAAAAAGTCAGATAAGAGCATGCATCCCAGTAGATTAATACTTGATAAATGTTTTACCTTCATTTGGAAAATTTTTTCAATAAATATAAAGCTCAGTTTTTGATAAACAAAATGATGTTCTTTCTTTTTCTGTTCTAATAAGTAAATTTAGTTCTTGGTGGTTGTTGAAAGTATCAAATATTTCTTATGGTATTTTGAACTGACTTTTATTCAAAAACTTCCAGAATCTTTGACCTGAAGTTTAGAACCCCTCTCTCTCTCTCTCACACACACACACACACACACACACACACACACACATTTCTCATAACTAACACACATACACATACGCATATACACTTTTACAGTCTATAGCACACATACTCCACCAACATTCAATGAATGAACTTCCGTGTATTTATAGTCTGAATGAAAATTGCCCTCAGTTCTCTTGTTTAGTAGAGGAAACATACCCAAGTATAATCTTTCATGTCATTAAAATACGATTATCATTCTTTTCATTGATCGATTTGATCTTTCCAGGAACCAATAATATTGAATTATGGACAATATATACACAAGGTTTTGGATGAAATTAATCAACATCTCAGGAATACCGATGAAACACACATACATACACACATACACACACACACACACACACATACACACAACTTCTAATCGTGTTGGTTTACAAATCAGGTGATCATGCGATGCATCTAAAGCTGGACGGCTTCCACATTTTTACAACTTGTTTTGAAGTATCATTTTTATATTATTTGCCTTTTACTGTTTGGTTTCTCCTTTTTGCGCGCGTGATCTTTCATTCTATTTTACATTTTTATCTTTATCTTTATTATTTTATTGACATCTTCGAGCAACATACTTCCTGCTTGCTCGTCGGCTGCTAAGTCAAACCCATGCTAAAAGTAAATGACATTCAGCTTAGCTGTTTATACAAGTGTACGGCATACCCGAAGTGTTGCTACAAAGAAGTAACCTTAGATCCCAAACATCCCCAAACTAAACAGGATCCTCGTCAAGCAGAAGACACGCCAAAGAACATGACATTCCAGCGTTGGACTTATGAATGTATTTATATTGTTTGCTTTTTTTGCCACTTACACCTGGTCTTTCATTTCCCGTTTCATTGTTCCCGCCCAAAAAATCAGTTCGTTCTAAATACATTCAGCCATATGATTTACACCTATATGGCGTCTACCGTGTAGTAAAGATTGCTACCTCATTGTTATCATTTTTTTAATGACCAATACAGCTTAACTGTGCACTTCAAGTTTAAAATTGGTGCCGCCCATTGCACCATATAAACACACCCATTAATGTCGGTCAACGAACAGGAAAATATTCCATTATACATTGATATTTTTACAAGGGTGTTTCATAGGGTTTATATGAAACCAAGCAAACAAAACCTCTGTAACTACTGAATTATCTATGTATTTAAATTCTCATTATCTCTCTCTCTCTCTCTCTCTCTCTCTCTCTCTCTCTCTCTCTCTCTCTCTCTCTCTCTCAATCTCTCTCACTCTCTCCAATATATATATATATATATATATTATATTATGAGAGCGTTGGTCGTTATTATATATATATATATATAATATTATATATATATAATATTAATATATATATATATATATATATAATATTAATATATATATATAATATTATATATATATAATGATATATATATATGATAATAACATATATATATTATTATATATATATATAATATATATAAAATTAGTATATATATATATATATATATATATATATATATATATATATATATATATATATATATATATATATATATAATATTAATAATGTATCTTGCTATTTGTATAAATAAAGAGTGTCCAATGTCGGTGATGGAGCATACAAATCAAAATTTAGATTGTGTAGACAGAGAGTCAACAGTGCCTGGTGACAAGCAGTTTCTTACCTATGCAATCATCAAAGCAAGAGCAATATATATATATATATATATATATATATATATATATATATATATATATATATATTGAGAATTTTACGGAAAAACTTATATATATATATATATGTATATATATATATATATATATATATATATATATATATGTATATGTATATATATCAGACTTGGTTTGATTATCGTATAAGTGATAAACTGACATTCCCCAAGAACCGTTGACTTTGTCTACGTGATTAAAACTTAGAGCTATATATGCTCGATCACCGATATTAAGTAGTCTTTTTATGAATATACTAAACTGAATAACTATATTATTGATGTTATATATACATATATGTATGTGTGTGTGTGTGTGTGTGTGTGTGTGTGTGTGTGTGTGTGTGTGTGTGTGTGTGTGTGTGTGTGTGTGTTGCTAGATACACACACATATACCAGGATCATTAAATAAGTTTACAGACTTTTTCGTATGAGCACTTTTATTGATAGTACACAGACGAAACTTGGTCAAATAGTCTGTGACAAGGATGGAGTTGTGGATTGGTGCATTGTCCTGGTGGAAATGCCACTGACTCGATTTGAAGAGTGCTGGCCTCTTTCGATGGAATCTCTCCCTGAACTCTCTTAAAACCTCAACATAGTAACCCTAGCCCTAACCCTTTGGCCAATCAACTCTAGAGTATTGACTTCCTTACTCCTCCAATACCTCTCATCATCCCGCATAGACTCCTTGCCTTCTTTGAATTTCTTATGCCACTCAAAAACTGATGCTTGATTCATGCAATATGGTCCAAAAGCAATCTGAAGCATTCCATACGTTTCTGTGGCATTTTTTCCAAGTTTAAAACAGAATTTTATTGCATATCGTTCTTCTAAAGTGTCCTCACGTCCAGATTGCATTTTTGAAATTCACCAGCTGTGACAATCAGGCTTTAGTGTGGTGTGTTCCAATTCCAGCTGTAGCTGTTGATTTAAATCTGAAATCCTAAAGATTTGTCAGTCATCTCATGAGATGTATAGCAATAACATAGTGAATTTTCAAGAGTCTATGACAATTTTAAATGCCCGTACAAACAAGTCGGGAAACTTATTGAAGGCACCACGTATATGTTTATTACTATATGCCTATCACTAAAACTACTTATTAACACACACACACACACACACACACACATATATATATATATATATATATATATATATAATTGATTGTAGGTTTCAGTACATCCTGATATTTATGAATTTGGTTTTCTGCATGTGTGTGTGTGTGTGTGTGTGTGTGTGTGTGTGTGTGTGTGTGTGTGTGTGTGTGTGTGTGTGTGTGTGTGTGTGTGTGTGTGTGTGTTGTCTGAATCTCTGATTTTAGAAATTACAATTCATCACAGATGTATTCCAACTGGTGCAATTATCTTGATAATTTACAACAATATTCTTCGGGAGTTTCTGGAAATTACTAACACTCAGGAAATTTCTAAATGAACCAGTTATTTAATTAACAGAAGTAAATTGTTTTCGTCCCGTCTCCCACACTTAGAGGATTATTTCATATCAGTTAATTCTTCCTAGTTAATTTGTCCGATATATCACTTGTTTCTTCCACTGACCCATAATCAATCTCTCGACCATCCAAAATTCCAAATTTTGTGGCACCTCAAAATCTGTTCCACAAGAGAACTAGATATCCATAATCCTGTTGCTGAATGTTTCCATTGCATTGACCTGAATTTCGACACATACTTTGAACTTTTGTTCCATTTTCGTGACTCACTTAACTAAAAGTCTTTAAAATAATCAAGGATTATTCTGCTGATCACTGGAGGTGTCCTCGTGGTGTAATAGTTAAAACGATGGGCTGCGGAATCGTTGTAAGCGAGTTCGTACTCCAGTCGCGCTATTACGTTCACTTTCGGGCAAATAACCTAACCCTAACCCCCCTTATCCTCCCAGCTATGGGTTAAATAGTACCACTACTGTTCTTCTAGGAGAATGGCTTAGGCATTAAATAACCTACAAATGTTGATATGCCATTAAACAAAGAAACCAAACCAATCAGCTGATCATGAATTCTTAGAGGCAAACAGGAACTGTACGTTTTCACACGTGTCCAATGTCAGTATTGAATAGTTGATTTTAAATAAAGGTTGCCAATCTGAAAAAAAAACAAGATTTTATTACTTTTTAGACCAACCGTGCAGCACCTGCAATTGCATGGCCATTTATTCTTATTAGCTTTCTTTTCAGTTCATTATCATGGAGCTATACCTGCAAATACTGCTTCTGATGTGTGGTAGGTTTTAGGAAGCAATGCACGAAATATTGGCACAACTTAATCCTCCCCCTAATTTTTATTCTCTCCCCCGCGCCTCTCTCACGTTTTCCACTTCTCTTTTCCGACACCTGCTCATTTCTTCTTTGTCGTTTATATATTTAGACACTTTAACATTCCGCTATGCATGAAAATATCTATAACCAAATTCTTATGGTGTCTATCTTATCCCTTTGTTGTTTCTTGTTGAGTTTTAAATAGACTAAATTCGTTGTAGATATGTTGTAACGGTAGCTCTCAGGAAATAAAAAGAAAATAGCCGAAACTTGTCAATATGCTGGTATTGCCAACTAAATCGCGAATTCCTGATACTTCGTTTATGTATTTACTTATGTTTTGTGCGTTGTTGATGTTTCTGCTGCTGATTGGGAGGGTCGGTCCGTGGATAGGCAATGGGGTGAGGTATGAAAAGCTGGCGCTCACGATAACGTAGGATTCTCCTGTCGTTGACGCTATATTAGATTCCTTACATTGCATTTATATGTGGGAGAAAAAACTAAATTAGAAAAAAAAAAAAAAAGATCAGAAAACAATAAACGCTACGAAATCCAGGGTCCTGATTTTTTTTAAGTTCAAAAGTACGTTAACAGAGACCAAGTCTTTCGCCTAAACAAAATCTTAGATCGGTTTTGTCTGTGTATGGGGGAAAAAAAACCACGATTGTTGAGTAATGAAAATGTCTGCCCTATGCCTTTTTATTGACAATAGGATATCAAATTTGTATTTCATTAATACTTCTCTAATAAGAAGGAGATTTATCCGATTTCTCACCAAGTCAGATTTGACATGAGGTCATTTTATAGTGGGGTGGGGAGCACGAATCGAGATTTATGTAAGACTGTCACAAAAAAGTGCTTGGTCCTCATTGTATTCATTTTTTGGGACGTATCAAGTGCCAAAAGACCCTCTAGAACAAGGCGATCAAATTATAATAATATAAAAATAATATGGGCCTACAAAGGAACAGGTAAGTATCTCTGATAAGAAGTTTAATCACCACGATTTAAACTTGATTTTGAATCTTTAGTCCCCTGCCCTTCAGATACCCTGTACCTGAGCTAACAAAATTCCCAAAGAAATATCCAACGCAACATGCATTTAAACGTCACTTTAAAGTACAGACATCTTAGTTTAAAGCTATCACAACATTCTATAAAAAAAGAAAATTTTGAAATACTTGCTATAAATCTTTTATTATCAATATTTGACATTTGATTGATTGATTAATTGATTGAGTTTAAAGGGATGTCAACCTCTCTAAGAAAAATTTATGCCTAGAGGTTAGAAAATTGCGTTCATTGTACATTTATATTTACAACTTTTATGAAGTTGTTTCCTAAGCGTTTTTGTGCAATTCTATGATATCAGGTATTCCTATCTAATACAAATAATTTGCACACAGTTCTAGGATATCAAGTATTCCTATCTAATACAAATAATTTGCACACAGTTCTATGATATTAAGTATTCCTATCTAATACAAAGAGGGTCTTTTGAGTTTCAAGTATTCCTATTTAAGTGTAATAATTATATGGTTTCAATTAATCATTTCTATTAGATAATAGTTATTTATTTTATATGGTTTCAAGTATCTAATAATAATAATTGTGAGTAAACAATTATAGTTTAAAGTAACTATAATTAATACAACTAATTTACACTCATTTATATGGTATTAACTAATCCGCTCGAATACGAATATTTTTTAAACAGATTTATTTAAACCATAGATGTTAGCCTTAGAGCTACTACCACTCCAGGTCAAAATGGATCTAGGAGCTATGTGTCACATAGCCATACATGAATATGTGAAATGTTCATAGAATGTTCATAACTCATATATAGATAACATAGGAATCCCGAAATACAAAAAAAAAACACTTACGACTTTTTAGTTCAGGTACGAAACTTTTTATTACCTTTGAGTTAAAGGCAATTCGACATAAGGATAGTGATACACAATCTTTCTATGCTGACTTTTCCATCTGCCCCCCACACACACACACACACACACCACCACCACCACGCGCGGCACCCGGCCACAAACTGCTGGTCTGATCTCGGCGAGCCCCGAAAGTCAACCGTCTTCCTCGGACGCTAAAACTCAACTCCCTGCTTTTTCTCAAATCTCAGCCCACGCTTCCGGTGTGTGACGTCACCCAAATACCCTGGTCTCAATTCTTATCTGGGATTTTTATTTTGACATCTCTGAATGACACATCCTCTCCGCGCACGCGTGAACACCTGCGTTAATGTTGCACCTAACTAACCTATGCGCTAAGCGAAAAGTTCTCAGCCTAACTAAACGGAAAGGCAAGGTATATAAAACGAAATCCCTCGGCAATTATATTAGATATGGAAATAAAATGATACTTCAAATTTTCTAGATGTTCAGAAAAGGAGCCTCAACACTGAATGTAAGTTAGTGTTATACCCTCGACACCCAATTGGAGGATATATCCTCAATTAAATTTCTGTTGGAGTTGAAATCAGTGTCACAAATTGAGGAGTTGTGATTTCGCAAATGCGGAAATACTGAAGTTGTCAATGTGATATTTATTTACCCCACCATCACCACCACCACGACCGCAAAAGAAAGTTTGACACAAGGTCAAGTTGCCAATTTAAGTGATGTAAGCATTAAAATTGTAATGTTCTTGAAGTATCGTTTCGTAGTATTTATTTTATAGACATTAAGTTTTGAATAGAGATTGTTTGAATTTTGAGGTAGATTTTTACTTTAAAAAATACTTACTGGAGACTCGGGAATTCTACATTACACTTTTGCAATTTTGGTGGATAAAAAGTAACACAGTTATTATAGTAATAAAAAAGAAGAAATTATCTTTACATTTTTAATATACTTTTTCTTTTCCGAATTTATAAACGATTAATTGAAAAACATTATTATCTTTTATTTTCAAGAAAGATCAGAAATTAAAGGAACATATACCCCTTTTCTAAAACTGTTGAGATCGAGTCGACTATATTTGATTTAATGTTCACATGTTGTAGCGTTTCTATCAATAAAAATAACAACATGAAATTGTTAGTGGCTAAATACTGGTTATATTAAGGTGTATACCAACTTTATTAAAAATTGAACTTTGTCAGTGAATCTCACAGACAGAATTTTCTCAAACACAACATTCTTTTAATGAACTGTAAGCAGAAAACGTATTTCATGGTCATTAAATAAAACGGAACGCTTCTCTGTATCTATAATTATGAAGAATTTGTTTATTTGTACTCAAAAAACGACCATAGGGGTTCAAGTTGGACTAACAAATTTGGTAGAGATATTTATACGACCCAAGAGAAAATTTTAATGTAGAAAAATTATTTCTCGTGAAAAAGGGGGAATCATTGAAAGGGAGTTTTAAACTACAACAACAACAAAAAAAACAAAAACAATTATCAACAGGAAGTCATGTTAGTGCATATACATCACTAATCTTAAAGAATTTAAATTTCCAAACTTCAAAAGAGAAAAATTAACGAATTTTTCTTACAAAAATAAATATTCACATTTAATTAAACATTGCTTATTAGTTTTATATTCAAACTTGGGATGTAAATTAACTACACAATATTATTGATTAACCAGTAAAAAAAAAAAGTTTAAATCGATAAATCTCTAAAAAAAAAATACTGAATCAAGTCAAGAACATCATTTTATGATTTTAAAAAATCCTTTTTCTTTTTTGTAAAAATGAAAAGGCAATATAAATGTTATTCACCAAAGTGTATTTACCCATGTGTAAAATTATAAGTCAATTTTTTAATGAAAATGAGGTGGAAATTTTTAAATAGAGTTTTTATTCACTCGTATACATAAAGGTATATGTGTGTATCCTAAATACCTGGTGTTCGGAAATGGTTCAACTATCTGAAATCATCGAAAAAACTGATTATCAAGAATATTAGTGCCTTAGTCCCCCCCCCCCATTAGAGTACTACTATAGGACCTCACACTTATTCCTGCATTCTTTCTACTTTTCAAAAGTTTGCCAAGTCCACTTTCGCGATCTTCAGCAGCTGTCTTACTACGTTTTCCTTAATTTTGTCCATGATCTAAAGTTTTTCCTTGTTCAAAGGTGATTTAGGAAAAAATAGGATCTGATATGAATAATTTTAGGCCAAAAGACCCTGCACAAGACGTGAAGAATAGACAATGGAGGTATTCAAAATATCTTAATATTTTTCCAGCTGGAAACCCCAGATCTTCTAATTACTGACTTCTTTTGATTGCATCCCACACGTGTTCAACATTTTCAGAAGTTTTGATTATTGAAAGCTTCACAAAGAGGTGAATGACTTTCAACAGATTTCTGGTCAAATATGAAATACCGGTACGAAACTTTTGATTATTGAAGGCCTTACAGAAGGGGAATGACTTTCAACGGATTTCCGGTCAAATTTGAAATGTCAGTACCAAAGTTTTATCTCATTAAAGACTTCTTAATCATTTGAAAAACTTCCGCTGTCAAATATTTAAGTTTCTAACAAAATTTCATGTGAATTACTGCTAATATTACGTTCACATTGTGCAATAATTCCCTCAATGACATCTTACTACTGGCTGAATAACCTTACGGGAGAACATCTGTTTATATATTTGCAATAAGATCCCCTTGGATTTTCAGTTAAATTACATCTAAGCTGCACAACTTGTTCTGGATATATCCAAAATGGCTGCATTTACACATACCCACATACATTTATACAAAATTTGCTTTCTTAAATATCCACATAGTCATAGAGTTGGAAATTTACTAAGATTTTTGCTTCGATGTGGCACAAGGCCATATGAAAGGGGCACCCAATGAGAGTCGAACTCACTCGTGTAGGTTTACTAGTCGAGCTTGCTAACCATTACACCACCAGAGGCGCCTCCACATAGTCATAGAGTTGGAAATTTACTAAGATTTTTGCTTCGATGTGGCACAAGGCCATATGAAAGGGGCACCCAATGAGAGTCGAACTCACTCGTGTAGGTTTACTAGTCGAGCTTGCTAACCATTACACCACCAGAGGCGCCTCCACATAGTCATAGAGTTATCCTGACAAGTGTCCATGTTTTAATTTGTTTATTATGGATCTTGAGATACCTACAATTTCATTAATTCATTGATGAAATGATGGAACTTATAAATCTAAAGCAATACAAGTACACCACCGATTTTCCGGTATATTTGGCTCCAGACTCGGACCGAATTATCTATTTTGCGGAATTGACTGATGTCCAGTAATAATAATCAGTGTTACACTCGTATATTTAATTTCCAATACGTGTCAATACTCAAGATATACACAACCTTGTTGCCGGAGCTAAGAATATGCTGACTGTATTCTCTACAGACGGTTAAGAACCCGTTGAACCCCACCACACTCAAAAAGGGTATCCGATGGTGAGGCACCAGTTCTGGACATCTGGGCCGTTTGAACTATCCCTTTGTTGCCATTACTTTGATCCGCATTGGTAGTATCTATTAGAGGGTCAAATAGATCTGTTTAAAAATTATTTGTATTTGATAGGAATACTTGATAACATAAAACTATAAATCATTTGTATTAAGAATAGTTATTTAAAGTTATAATTGTTTACTAAGAATTTTATTATTATTATTATTATTTACTCATTAAAGTTTTTCATATTAGCATTAGCTGATGGTTTTTCACTGGAATCTGAGTGACAGCAAGTCTCCTCAAGTCTCCAGGAGTCTTCTCAGTATTCTGGCCGTTCTCAATAATGTAGTAGTTTGAATGGTCTCCGCCCGTCCGCCAACTTCCAAGTCCTCCAGTCCCTTTAGTAATCCTTTAGTTACTGTTCCAAACGCACCAATTACAATTGGTATAATTGTCACCTGCATGTTCCATAGTTTTTTCAATTCCCTAGCAAGGTCGAGGTACTTATCCCTCTTTTCACATTCTTTCAGTTTTATTCTGTGGTCAGCCGAGACAGCAGAGTCGACAATTTTGCAAGTTCTCTTCTTTTTATTGATTATTATAAGGTCTGGTCTTCTGGCCGAGATTAGATGACCCGTGTGTATGTCAAAGTCTCATGGGAGTATATGTGTGTTATTTTCTCGGACAGGTGCTGGGTTGTGCATATACCATTTGTTTGAATGGTCAAATTTAAATTTCTTGCACATCTCCCAGTGAATCACCTTGCCGACCCATTCGTGTCTAATCTTATATTCCTTCTGCGCTAATTTGCTGCATTCGCTTATTATGTGACTGATGGTTTCGTCTCTGTCAACATATAGCCTGCATTTGCTATTTTGTTGCGTCTTATCTATTCTCGCTTTGATATGATTGGCTCTTATGGCGTTGTTTTGTGCTGCTATCGTCTGCTTTTTTTTTTTTTTTTTTTGACAGCGTGAAGTCGTTTTCTTTCATTAAATCTATAGACGTTCAAAGCACGTAGTCTAGGCAGATAATAAACAGATATAGGGCTAATGTGTCTCCTTGCAGCACACCTGCTACAATGTCGAAGTAGTCTGTGTCTCCATCCGGGGAGCGAACTTTTACTTTCGTGTTTTTATATAGCATCATTATGGCTGCGACAGTTACTTTGGGCTCTCTGTCGGCGAAAAGTATTTGCTCCATCTTCTCTCTATGTAAGGAGTCAAATGACTTGGAGAAGTGTTGCTTTGAGGTTTTTTGCACGATCAACTTCTAGAATTCGACGGATAGTCAAAATTTGTGATGTTATGGATCGATTTCTCCGAAATACAAAGTATTTTCTCTATTTTAGGTTCTATGTGGATACGTCGCAGTGCATTGTAGATCTTGGCCGCTATGGATGAAAGGGTTATACCGCGGTAGTTCTTTGCTATTCCGAGGTTACCCTTCTTAGGGAAAGGGAGGATGTAGCCCTTTGTCCATCTGTCTATTGTGTTCTGGTTATATACGGCATTACTGTATCGGAGCAGTAAGTCGTCGAATTTCCTAGTCTTTCATACTTCTGGGGGTATTTCATCAAGCCCTGCAGCTTTCCTATTTTTAATTTTTCTTAGTAGTGAGTTCAGTTCTTCTCGCGTAAACTGTCCTAGTTTGATGTCTAGTTGATTACTGATAATTTTCGTGATAGGTTCATCTGTAACTTTCGGAGGTTTTCCAAGTAAATTCTCAAAATGTTATTTCCACAGGTTTATTCTTTCTTCTTTGCAGGCAGCTTTCAGTTTAGCTCTCGCAGAACTCTTCCTTCTACTCACGTTGTTTACTATCTGCCATGCTATCCTAGATTGTGTATCTTCAACCGAGTCTCTTATTTTATTGATCTGATTTTGTCTATATTCTGTTTGTTTTTTTGGTATATATTAGTTCATTTTGTGGCTTCTTAAGTTTCTGAGCGTTGACATTAGTTGGGTTCCTACTATTGCATAGGGATGCGGTTTTCACGTCCCGCGCGCTTTTTTTCTAATCGCTAATGTCTCCCATGGGACTCTAGGCTTAGCTCTTTGTTTAGTTGGTATACATTCTGCTGCCGCTTCTATGTGAGCATTGACAAAGTTCTCGTCTTCGTTATTCGGAGTAAATGTTTCTGATATTTCCTGGAGTGCATCGAATTTATTTCTTAGAGTCAGTGTATGTTTATCTGTTGTTAAGTAGGGACCAGTCATAGTGTACGGTTGTGGTTGTTCTCGCCGCATTTTTTCGTAGGCTCAGTCGTATCTTAGCCGTGACAATTCGGTGATCGGAGGACATACCCTCAAAAGAGGAATATGCCTCACAATTCAATACACTACTATTACATTTCTTATTTATGGGGATGTAATCTATCTGTGCTTTAGCGTTATCTGAGTAAATGCAGATCCATAGTTTTCCCTATCTTTTCTGAAACTTAGTATTAAGATAAGTTAATCTATTTTCCATGTGAAATCTAATTGATGTTCCCCATTTCTGTTTGACGAGTTGTGAAAGCTGAATTTGTGGTTTACTTTTTTACCTATTTGGGCATTCTAGTCTCCACCGATGATTAGAATGCTGTCTTTCGGGATGCTACGAACAAGGGAGGATAGATCGTTATAGAAGGCGATGAGGTCCGTTTGGTCACTAACATTGGTAGGGCTGTAACACATAGTTGTTGTGCTGGGGTTGCCATTAAACGTGGCTACAATCATCCTCGTTTGTTTTCTCGATGCTATTTAGTGATTTTAGGACCCGTGGACCGATAAGTAGACCTATGCATCCTATCACTGAGTTTTTCCATGCAGATGCCGAGACAAACGTCCATTCATTGCCGATATCGGGATATTTAATATCTTCGCTATGAATGTATCAGTGTTCTTGCATGTATATTGAGTCTATGTTATGATCTATCGCAGAAGCTGTCCGCTCTGGTAGTTGGCCTATTCTATTTAAAGTTCTAACGTTGAATATCGCTATTTGTATTTTGCTTTTACATTTTAGTAATTTTTGTTTTCGTTTGAGTTATGTAGCTGATTCCTCGAACACTGCGACCAGACCTCCAATTTCAGTAGGACACGCCCCACACTAAATGGTGGTCCTCTGAAAAAAGTAGACAAGTTCACCTACCTAGGAAGCAGCGTCTCATCAACCGAAAATAACATCGATACATGACTAGCAAAGGCTTGAAGAGCTATCAATAGGTTATCGGTCAGATGGAAATCAGACCTGACCGATAAAATAAAATACAATTTTTTTCAAGTAGCTGTCGTATCAGTACTGCTATATGGATGCACCACGTGGACACTAACTAAGCTTATGGGAAAAAAAGCTTGGAGGCAATTACATTAGAACGCTTCGAGCTGTATTGAACAAGTCCTGGAGGCAACACCCTACTAAACAGCAACTGTAAAGCCACCGACCACCCTTCACGAAAACCATCCAAATTAGACAAACCAGACACGTGGGACACAACTGGAGAAGTAAGGGCGAACTCATAAGCGATGTATTTCTGTGGACCCCTTCACACGCACGAACAAGTCTTGGACGACCAGCTAGAACATATCTAAAGCAGTTCTGTGCTGATAAAGGATGTAGCTTTGAAGACCTACCGGGAACGATGGACGATAAAGACAGATGGCGAGAGAGAGTCAGGGAAATCCGTACTAGCTGCACAACATGATGATGATTATTACTTCGCTCCCTGTGAGTTCTTCACACACACGTTAGCTGATGGGGTTTCACTGGATTCTGAGTGTCACCAAGTCTCTTCAGTTCTCAAGGACTCTTCTCACAATTCCAGCTGATCTTAACAATGCTATAGTGCAGGATAATCTCGATTCGTCTTCCGATTTCCAACTCTTCCGGTTCTCTTTCTAAGTTTTGGGGAATCATTCCATGTGCGCCAGTCACAGTTGGTATCACTGTCAGCCTCATGTTCTACAGCCATCTTAGTCTTCTGGTAAGTTGTAAGTATGTGTCTCTCTGTTCACTTTCTTTGATTTTCATAGTGTGGTCCACTCGAAAGTAAAAATCCACTATACTTTTTTTTGTAAATTATCACTAGGTCTAGTCTCCTAGCCGGGATCAGGTGATCTGTTTGTGTCTCAAAATCCCAAAGAATTTTTTGCGTCTCATTCTCTAGGACGAGTTCTGCTTTTTGCACATATCATTTAGTAATATGGTCAAATTTCAATTTCTTGCACAATTCCCAGAAGATGACCTTCCCTACCCAGTCATGTCTACTCTTATACTCCTTTTGTGCTAGTTTGCTACATTCCCTTATTAATTAATCGTTACGTCTTTGTCACCACATAATCTTCACTTGCTATAGCGCATTATCGATGGAGGTGCCCGTGGTGTAATGGTTATCGTCGTAGGAAATAGACACGGCGACACGAGTTCAAATCCTGGACGAGACTGATGGCATTTCACATTGCACTAATGCCCTTGGGAAAGGTATGAATCCAATTATTCTCCCTCCAGTTAAGGGTAAATAGAAGGGCAGACTGGGTTCTTCAGCCGTGGTGGGGCAACTAGACTTAGAGAAGGAAAAACTCTGAATTCAAACCTGTTAAAATCCGCTTAAAAAATTGACCTTGTGTCATATCCTGCCCGAGCGGAGGGTTTGGTAAATATGTATAGCGCATTATCGATTTTGGTTTTAATATAATTGGTTCTTTTGCCATTATTTTGCCCTGCAGGTAGAAAAGATTCAGTTTCTCTCTCAAGGTTTCCCTTTCATAACCATATCCAGGTCTTCTCGTGTGAGATTTCGTTAATTTGTCACTTGAAATTTCTATACAGTTGTTTTTCTTTCCATTTCTGTTTCCTAGTTGTTCTAATGATCAATATGTTTGCGCTGCTTCTTGTCGCTGTAATTAGTATTTCTTCGGGTTTTTTATGTAGTCTTCGTGTCCTCGTATGGATGCATCCGTGCTATCTTCAATACTTGCGAATCCTCTTCTTCCTTCTTTTCTTCACGCATACAGTCTTCCCTTGTCCACATCAAGAATGATCCCGAGTATCTTACAAAAGGGACAGCCCTGGTGTTTTTCACTTTGTTAAGATTCTTGTTGCAGAGCTTGGTTTCGAGACGTTTTCTCGTTTGTTGTAGATACTCTTTATTATTATTATTATTATTATTATTATTATTATTATTATTATTATTATTAGTCACTTAAAAACATAAAACAGTGTGCAAATAAATTATTATTATTAAATAGAAATGATCATTTGAAACTGTATCATAATTAGTATTAGATTGAAATACTTGAAATCATATAACTGTATACAAATTATTTGTATTAGATGCAAAATTTCTCAAAAAACAAAAACGCAAAAAATATAAATGTAAATTCCATTCCCTTACCTCTATGCATAAAATAACCCTATATGGGTTTGCTTGCCATTACAATCAATCAATCAATGTAGAAATACGTTTGAAGTTAAAGTCAATGTCTTTTGCTTTATTTTTATGATTAAAATTAGAATCAATTCACATATATTCCCGAAACTATCTGATTGGCAAAGATTAAATTTCTCGACAGTTAATTGATAACTTATATAATATATTATATTGAACTATTTAGTTCACCAATTGTTCAATATATACGATTTTTTTTTTTTCATTTTAAAATGTAAACTTCAAATGACGCATGCACAGCTGAGCAGTGCTAATTGAAAAAGAATTATGAAGCCAGTTTCGATAGGAACAGCAGTTTTTGATAAAGCAGAGGACTGTGCAAGTGCAATACATCTATACTCACAAAGCTCCATGAGACTTTTTCTTGTTAACTAAATTGAAAATTCATCTTATGACTTACGGGGCATTAATAGAAATATGTCGTTGCAGTTTCACACAATATCAAAAGCGTACTTTCAGAAGTTTTTTACTTCTAAATTCGCTAAAATGCCAAGGGATTAGTTTTGAAGAAAATAAGAGTTTCCTTATTATTTTTAACATTTTTTACTCTTCTTTGGACGAGAGAACAAATTTGCAACCAAGCTGACAGGAATATTCAATACATCAAAATCTTTTTTATGAGAGTTTGAAGGGGAAGAAAAATATTTTCTTTCGATACAACTTGGATATAATTTACTGGTTCGAAAGAACCAGATCTTATGAGTGAAAGCTAAATAAATTATTTTTTACTTAAAGGTTGTCCTCTGCAATCATTAAGTCACAATCTTTTTAAATGACTTATATTATAATTAATGGTAAATAAGAAAGTAAATGAGCGGAAATTATATATATATATATATATATATAATTTAATACTTATATCCTTTGAGAAATTATAGTGATTACGACGATCTCTTACTATGATCATTGATTTGAAAATTCGGCAAGAAATTATTTTATTCTCCAACTTAAAGTATTTTAACTCTTTCACACTAACAAAATCTTTCTACGGTGTGCCATTAATGCACTATTGCGGTAACAAATATCGGATTTTTTCATAGATACCAGCAATATTTATATTTGTTTTAAATACGCATAGGAAACCTTCAATTTACTTTATATAAACTATTTTATCTAGTTTAATCTAAATTGTCAATATTTATTTAAAAAAGGATACGTCTGAACGGTTGGCTGAACATCTGAGAATAACAAGTGCTTGGAATTAAGGATCTCATTTTTACTTATATCATCTGTAATTCATTTTTACTTATATCATCTGTAATTCATACAGCTTTCAGGTTTTGATATAGAAAATAAACTTTGCTCATAAACTTGAAAAAGTACCCACTCTATTTGTTTTCTTATACCTGTAAACTTTATTCGTACATCGGATATTGATTAGAAGTTCATCGATTTATCTATGTTTTAGGATCGATGAACTGCGCAAGTAATCGAGAAGATTATGAACAGGTTAATGATAATTATTTTGTTTACTGTGAACACTACTGGTTAATCAATGTTAATGTATACAGTTATCCCAATATGCGCGTGACATGATCACTCTAGTGAGTATATAATTTTATTCACTCTGTTGTTTTAGAGGCAGCAGTATGAATTGGCCCTTTTCAAATAGTAAGAATGAACTCAGCTTGATGACTTATATGTGATGCAATAAATAGTATAGTTGTGACAGTGTAGCGGAGGGATTAGAGGTATGACACAAGCTGTGGAAACTCCGGGAAACAGGTCAGATTTAATACTGTTTGACCGCGGCATTATTTGTTACGGCCTGCCCAGTCTGGTTGGCAAGCGGATATCTCTCCCACCACGTTGTGACTGTTTCCAAAAAGAGATCTATTGGTCCCAAAATTTGGTCGAAACTGTACAAGCCACGGATCAACTTCACAAAGTAAAAAAGAATAAGTAAAAACGAATAATAGAATAGATACGTATGACCGTCTTTATTAATGGTAATTTATCTTCTGTTTTGGGGGAGGGCATGACACTTCGCAATTTGGGCTTGAATGCTCATCCTATCGCGATATGGACAGCAGATGAATACTTAATCAGTTGTCTGTCCTATTTTATGTCTAAAAGCCGACTCCTAACTCTACTATGTTCTTATTGTGACCAACTATGGTGCACGGGGTGGGCTAATGGCCCGGCAGCACAACCACCACTACCAAAGGCTGCAACTTGTCTATGTTTTTTCTAGTGACCAATCACAGTGTTATAGGTGGAGGAGAACCTAACCGTTATCACCAAGCGCCACAACACATCTGTCTCAACTCCTGATTGCTTCCTTGAATATATAGGAACCTATTCTTGAGTGGAATTCCAAGAATTAAAGTAACTTAGAAAACTATATTTTAGGCAACTGGCCTCTGACCGTACAAGCACCAAATGACAGAACATTAAAAAAAAATAACCCTTTCGCCTCCAACGAGGATTCCTTCTCTTTCTATTTTATCATCAATTAAAATCTACCAACCTTCCTAACTTATTAACCTATTCACTGATACTACTATACACACACATCCATGCATATACATATGTGCTACCTCTGCTCCCGCAACCCACACAGATACTCTCGCATCAATATGCAAATACATATAGATACGATATGCCAATACGCATATATGCTCATATAGACACGTTCGCATCTACAAGTATATGCATCATCTCACGAAGGGACAGGAGAGCTTATAGTGTCCCAATTGTGAAATGATTTTGGGTGATAAAAAAGATGGGGACATTTTGAGGTGGCAGCTAGTCTCATTTTTTTTTTTTCTTAGACAGCAATAGTAAAGACATACCAGGAATAAGTGAATTGTGAACAGAAATCCAACACACACGCACAGATGATGCAAGAACAGAACCACTGGTGACTAATAACAATTGTAACCACTCGACATTGCGTCAAATCACGTCTGAACGTTTGTGTTACCTCATCCAGCAATCAATGCACTGTCAAGATAATCTGCATTCCATGGAGTCTCAAAATTATCGATTAATAATTGTAACACTATTGACATCATGGCATCGGTTACTACACCTCACTTAAGTCAGAGTACTTTGCTATTTGAAAACAGGCAGTGTGTCACCGGGTCAGACGAATCACATTTCCATCTCTTTCAAGAAGACAGTTGAGTTCCTGTGTAGAGAAGAAGCTACGGATCCAACTTGTCAGCTAATTGTTTTGTAAACTAGTGATGGCTCTATTGTGGGTGAGGATTGTGTTCTGTCCGAGTTGACATAGATCACTAGTGCCATTGGAGTCCATCTTTGATAGGTGTGATATGCACAAATATTGTTGCCAGCAGACTGTAACCCTTAATGCTTATCCTGTCTCCTGATAGTTGTTTCAGCAAAATTCTATTTCGTGTGCAGAAGACAATACTGCTTCCGGGAATACTTGGTTAATTCTACGTCATCCTGCAGGTTTCTACACACAACAGATTTCATCATCATCATCATCTTGACGTGCCGCCAGCATGGACATCCCTGACCCTCTCTCGCCACTCCTCCCTATCGTTCATTGATTCTGGCAAGTCTTCAGGGCTACATCCCGTATCCTCACTGAGCTGCTCTATGTAGGTTCGAGCTGGTCGCCCTGCTTTTGCTCGGCCATGTGAAGGGGTCCATAGAAGAACATCACTTATGAGATCGTCCCTGCTTATCCAGCAGTGTCCTATATGTCTGGTTCGTCTAACTGTGATAGTTTCCGTGATGGGTGGTAGGTGGCCGTACAGCTGCTGCTTTTTGGGGTGTTGCCTCCAGGACTTGTTCAGTATTGCTCGCAGCATTCTTGTGTAGTTGCCGTCTAGCTTTTTCTCCATCCGTTTAGTTAGCGTCCATGTAGTGCATCCACATAGCAGTATCGACACGACCGCTGCTTGGAAGAAACTGCATTTCATTTTTTCGGTCAGGTCTGACAACAGATTTAAACACTGTTAAGTGTGTATGGGACATATGCAGAGCTCATTAAATTCCTGACAACCACATCCAACAAAAATAACTCAGCTGTGGACAGATCGTGAAGCAATTGCTACGAAAAAACAGACTTCCCTGAGTCTGGTGTTCGATGTCCTAAAAATTACGACCTGGGTGAGTGGTGGCAAAATCAACAATAATAATAATAATAATGGGCTGTCCTCCACCCCCTAGTAAGATACTCGGGGCCATTCTTGAAGTGGACCAGAGAAGAACTTAAACAAATGGACCAGGGAACAAAAAACTAATGACCATGCATAAAGCCTTACATCCTAGAGATGACGTTGTCTGATTATATGTGTCAAGAAAAGAAGGAGGAAGAGGACTTGCCAGCACTGAAGACATCGTTGACGTATCAATACAACGACTTGAAGATCTCATATAAATGTATGGAGGAAGACTGATTACAGCCACCTGAAACAATACTGACGACACGAGGATCAGCAGACTGGAAATAACCAGAAAACAAAAACGGGAACAAAAACAACTCTATGGACGTTTTAAGCGACAAATAAGCCACATCTCACACGAATCTCTTCTAATCGCAGCACAAAACAAGGCCATAAGGACTAATCATATCAAAGTAAGAATTGATAAGACGCAGCAAAACAGCAGTGGTGAAAGAGACGAAACGATCAATCACATAATAAGCGAAAGTAGCAAATTAGCACATAAAGAGTACAAGGCTAGACACGACTGGGTGGGCAAGGGGATCCACTGAAAATTGTGCAAGAAATTGAAGTTTGAGCATACAAACAAATGGTATATGCACAACCCAGAATCTGTCCTGGAGAATGAGATACACAAAATACACAGGGATTTTGAGATACAAACGGATCACCAAATCTCAGCCAGACAAACAGATCTGGTGATAATCAACAAAAAATTGTGGACTTTGCTGTCTCAATTGACCACAGAGTAAAATTGAAAGAAAGTGAAAAGAAGGATAAGTACCTGGACCTTGCTAGGAAATTGAAAAAACTGTGGAACATAAAAGTGACGATTATATCAATTGTAATTAGTGCCTTATCGAGATCGGTCAAAATACTGAGAAGAATCATGGAGACTTAAGAGGACTTGCTGTCACTCCATCTCCCTTGAGAAGCCATCGGCTAACGCTGGTATGAAAAACTTGAAAAGGACTAATAATTATAATGATAATAATACTACCAAATGGTATATGCACAAACCAGAATCCATCCAGGATAACGAAACACACAAAATTCTCTGGGATTTTGAGATACAAACAGATTACCTAATCCCGGCTAGAAGACCGGACCTTGTGATAATTCGCAAAAAAAAAGAACTTGCAGCATCGTGAACTTTGCTGCCCTTGAGGACCACAAAGTGAAAATCAAAGAAAGCGTAATGAGAGACAAGTACTTGCACCTTCCAGAGAACGAAGAAAGTTGTGAAACATAATGATGATGATGATGATGATGATAGTTGTTATTAGCGCGCTTGGAACAGTTTCCAAAGTCTTGGTAAGGTAGCTAGATGAGTTGGAAATCGGAAGACGAATCGAGACAATCCAAACTACGGCATTGTTCATACTGAGAAGAGTCCTGGAGACCTAAAGAGATTTACTGACACTTAGACTCCAGTGAAGCACTATCACATGACACCAGCGTGAAAAACTCACAAGAAGTAAAATAATAATAAATAAAAGATTTTGTCGCCCCAGAGAACCACAAAGTGAAAATCAAAGAAAGTGAAAAGAGAAATAAATACTTGGACCTTGCTTGTGAACTAAGAAAGCTGTGGATCATGATAGTGGCAGTGATACCAATTGTTATTGGAAGACTTGGAACGTTCCCCAAATGCTAAGATAGTGGGCTGGATGAGTTGGAAATTGGAGAACGAATCCCGACTACAGCATTGTTGAAATTGGACAGAATACTGAGAAGGGTCTTGGGGACCTGAGGAAACCTGTTGTCACTCAAACTCCAGTGAAAGACCAATAGCTAATACAGGTGTAAAAAAAAAAACTTGCCTGGGGTATAATATAAATGTTACAAATCGGCTCCTATCACTAAATAGCCTTTCAATGCTACATTGGTTATTAACTTTCAAAACAATGCGCAGTGGTCGAATTTCATAACTAAAAAAAAACCGGACAGGTAAAATTAACAGCAACGATGAATAACAATACGGAGAACAGAAGAATAATGCTTTATGACCGGAAGAAATGAAACCTATTCAATAAGTGGTTAATTTCTGTCGGGCAGTCTAAAGGCTCTACTGGTTGTATCATTGAAAATAAACACAGGAACAACGTAGACACACATGTAAAGAGTCGAAAAGAAAACATTGTGCAAAAAAGACATGATAAAACCCAATAAAATACAGCAATACACGGCAAAACGATGTTACTCAATTTTTAAACTCTTTATTTTTATAGTGCTGTCTCTTCTGTATCTCACCTAAACAACCTGCACCTTCGTACTATCTAAAATATACCCTTTTGTCCTGAGTTTTCCGGTGAACAGTCCATTTTTGTTTTTTGTTTTGTTTTGTTTTTGTTTGTTTGTTGTTTTTTTCTTTTTTTCTTTTTCTTAAGTTGGTGTCACAGCAGTTGTTAACTATGCGAGAAAAGGGAAAGGAGGAATTTATTTTCGTTAAATGATTGACAAAATCTCATCTAAAAAATTAAACCAATTTAAAGAGTGATCTGTTTAGTCTTAAATGTCAGATGTAATTGCCCACACATCTCGTGTACTGAGTTTTGTCAATTTGCGTCATACTGATTTTTTTTTTTTTTTACTTTTTAGAAAAGTCACATGACAGTCTCATATTTCATGCAATGAAGAAGAGTATGAATAAGATTGTAATCTAAGATATTTTAGCTAAAATGTGAAACTTTGCATGCCACTTGTCATATATTAAACGTGAATTCAGACCTGACGCAGTTGCTTCCAAGCAGCGGTCGTGTCGATACTGCTATATGGATGCACTACATGGACGCTAACAAAACGGATGGAGAAAAAGCTAGACGGCAATTACACAAGAATGCTGCGAGCAATACTGAACAAGTCCTGGAGGCAACACCCCACAAAGCACCAACTATACTGCCACCAACCACCCATCACGAAAACTATTCAAGTTAGACGAACTAGACATATAGGTTACTGCAGGAGAAGCAGGGACGAGTTCATAAGTGATGTACTCCTATGGACCCCACATATGGCCGAGCAAAAGCAGGACGACCAGCTCGAACATACATACAGCAGTTATGTGAGGATACGGGATGTAGCCCTGAAGACCTGCCAGGGGCAATGAACGATAGGGAGAAATGGCGAGAGAGGGTCAGGGATATCCGTGTTGGCGGCACGACATGATGATGATGATGATGATGATTGCACATAAGAAATGGAAAATTCATAATGCACTGACAGAAAATAAAATTCCAACGTCTTGAAGGATGCTACCGCTTACTGTGTACAATAGGTAGGTGCTCGCGGATAGTGGATATTTTCATGAAATTGTCAGGCTTCGTGATGGAATACGTATCTTAGATTGGTATTCGCCCTCTGTCCGATCGTATGCATACGATTTTGTAGAATTCTATAAATGGTCAAAGAGACACAAGTGTGTATTTATATTACGTATTAGTATGGGTACTACTGATGCATTTCTTATTTTAGGATCTGCGCATGTCGAGATCTATAGACGAAAGATGTTTAAAAAATATCGAGACTGAGACTGTATTTACCAACACAGAAATTAAGAATGAATGAAACTTTAATTTACTTCAAGATAGTCACCAAGGAATTCAACGCACTTATTCCAGCGAGTTTTTATTTCGTCAAAGTACCTCGAAACCTCTTCTTGTGATATGATATGTTGCTACGCCGTCGTATTTCTTTTAATGATCACGTTCTCAAATCTTAGCCTCGCGATGAATTTTCAGTTCAGGAAACAAAAGTCGTATAGAACTTATTCAGATGAATATGAAGTGCATTACATTTACATTATCCTGTTTCTTTTTCTCCAAAGAAAATTGATGAAAAATGCGTTGAGAATTGACACTGGCTCGTCAAGATTTGGTTTAAACGTTTAGATATCATCACTTTATGATTAAGTTGTTCAGCTGTGTGATCATGTCTTTATTTAAATTTTAAATCTAAAGATATTAGACATAAGTCTTGATACTTTTGATCACAATATGGTATATAACATATTTACCAACCCCTCCGCTCGGGCAGGATATGACACAAGGTCAATTTTTTAAGCGGAGTTAACAGGTTTGAATTCAGAGTTTTCATTCTCCTAGACTAGTTGCCTCACCAAGGCTGAAGAACCCAGTCTGCCCTACAATTTAGCTATAGCTGGAGGGAGAATATGGTATATACTCATTTACTAAAGTCTATCTATTTTACTTGAACAATTAATCTTGAGTGAATTGAAACATACAGGTTGGTTAGTTGGTTGGTTGGTTGGTTGTCTTTTATGGCATATCAATCATTGTAGGTTATTTAATGTCGAATCCTGTCAATACATAGATATATTGTATAAATATGATTTGTAAACGAATAGTTTGTCGGTAATATTTTAAATACGAACCAGAGCTCATTTGTTTGCACACAGTTAAATGGTTTAAAGTGTTGCCTTTTAACATTGATAATTCTATTCAACATTATTCATTCGTTTGCACACAGTTAAATGGTTCCAAGTGTTGCTATGTAATATTAATAATTCCATTTAATATCAATCATTTCCTTGCGCACAGTTAAATGGTTTCAAGTATAGTTAATGATTAGATAATTCTATTTAACCCGTAGATTGGACTGTAACAATACTACCACTCCGAGTCAAAGTGGACATGGGAATAATGGCAATGAAGGAGTATTCCACATCGCCCAAACTCCATGACTAGAGCCTCACAATCAGATGGTTTAATTTCATATCCAGAGCACTTGTTTTGGAGGGTCTTATAGGGTATTTCAGAAAAAAAATCTATATAATTTCTGTTAAACCTGTTTAGATTTATTTGCCTAGACTATGTAGTTACAAAGATATTTCAACCTAGTCGGATGGGGCTGTAGAATACGCTAACTGTATCTCAGCGGAGGGGTTAAGACTCCCTACTAACGAGTATCCTAGAAATAACACAAAACTATCTGATGGTAAGCCTCTAACTCTGAAGCTTTGGGGAATATGAAGAACCCCTTCATTGTTATCATTTCCAGGTTGAATCTATCCTGAATTAGGATGATGATAGAACCTGTTAGGGTTCCATCAATAGGTTGAATAGAACTGTTTATTAATATCAAATTGACTTATTAGTATTAGATAGAAATACTTGAAACCATTTAACTGTGCAAACAAATGAGCTTTGTCTGGTTTAAAATGTTACCTACAAACTATTCACTAATATATCATATTTAAAAAGGATTTGGCGTTAAATAAGTATTAAGTGTTGATATGCCATTAAACCAAATAATCTAATCAACTCAGATATTAGATCTTAGATTATCTCAAATATTTTTATATCTAAAGTATTCAGAGTTTCGCAATTTTATTCTCTGTTGGAGAATTTATAAATAAAGAAATCTATGTTTGCCTCTTATTTTAGTGTAACAAATCAACTATGATTTTACACAAAGGTCCTGTTACAATCATTTAGAAGGTTAACATCTTCAAAAGCGCCAGTCTACTGTTATTATAACAAACTTAGAATCGACATGATAGGCTGTTGTTATGGGTGTCAGTGAAAATGTTTCTTCCTTATAGATTCTTATACAAAAAAGAGCATATGGTGTGACAAAAGTTTCATTCTATTGGCCGTTGTATCAGCATCATCAACATCAACATCAGCATTCAATATAACTCATGAACAGATGCTTTTTGTCTATGTTGTGGGATGGTGGGGGGGTAGATCAGTCTTCCTACTAATGTTTGAATTAGCGGCTTTCGGTATTTACCAGCAAATAATATCAAACAAATGTTGTCATTGCACATAATCCGACGCAATTTGAAAGAATTAAACTAGTAAGAAATATGTGAACAAGCTGAAATTCATTGGGAAAATGAGCCTTTTGGGGAGAGGGGGGTCTGTAAATAATAAATAGATATTCAAAACGCGATGAAGAACAAGATTAACTTCATTTGATTAAAAATATGATTAATAAATGTCATTAGCCATTACCAGATGTAAACGGGTATATCAGCTAGTAATTTATATTTCATGTTTTGAATGTAGATTTCATCCATAAATCTGTGGTCATAACATCATTGTTTCGAAATATTCTATTTTCATAAGAAAAGCAATGATACAAAAACCAAAAGAAAGCAAAAAGGTTTCACGTCACTTTTTTTAATATATAAAAAAAAAATGTTGAATTCC